>JAFIRS010000114.1:482500-1082500 GCA_018342105.1 Gonioctena quinquepunctata | reverse complement strand
AAGTTTACGTACATACACTGAACACGGGAACTTGTGGTATCGATGTCGATCATGATATCGTCATGCCCTCCTTACATTTGTTCTGGGGCGAAGTGATGGTAGGAGGGATGCTGAACTGTTGATTGCTGGGGAAGTGACTTGCGATTCCACACAAATGGACGAACACTCTCGGACTAAGAGACATGTCTTCAACTCAACTAGATCGTTTGCAGGAACAAATGAGTCATGAAAACTTTGAATCCATCTATGTTTGTATGTTTAGCGTATACAGAGTTTTTAAATACTGTTTCCCATCATCCCAACGTAATATGCCCAATGGAAACTATTAGAATATTCCAAACAGTAAAAATCAAAAATAAATGGATAACAGAAGAAATAAGACAGATGGGTATCGATTTAAAGAAAATGTTTTTTGGCTGACAAAACATTCTGACGATACCAATTCGCATGCTGGCTACAGAGAATTCAAAAGAATATATACAAAGTGAATCATACAAAAAAATAATTTTTCCATGAAGTTTACAAACGACTATGACTATTTCCCTCATTATTTTGAACCAATCAAACAGCCAAAATTTCAATCTAGAGAACCAATCAGGTTAGTTTTATAGTGATAAAACGTCTTCTCGCTGTTTTATACTGACAATTCAACTCATGTATAAAAAATCGCATATGCCACAGTGCAATTGTCAGTTTGACAGCGGCAAAAGTTAGCTGCAACTTCCTCAGCGACATATGCACTAGTGGTTTTTTCACGTATTCATTTGTCCATCTATTATCGCGGTGTTGGTTGCCAAAATGAATAGTTTGACCATGTTTGTCAACAACTCATTGAATTTCTAAGCACTAACAATGAGTCGATTCGGTGAGTCTACGAACGCCAAAATTAGTCAAATTGTTAATACCTGTGTGCCTACTAATACACTTGCGACGCAATCATCAATCTGGCGACAATTTTCTACGTTTTGCGATGCAAAAAGATATAAATTTGAGCCAGATACTTCCATCGAGAAATTGAATGTAATATTGCAAGATTAAGCATTTAATATGCAAAAAGGCAACGGAGAAGGCTACAAAGAAGCGGTGGTTAAAACAATTTGGAACACCACTCCTAAAATGCTACAAAGTAAATATTATATCGAATTCAATATTGTATTTAACCCTTTCACCGACGTTCAGTTCAATTCATCACGAGCTGCACGTAATGCTGAACGTAAAATCCTACAAGCCCAACCCGAAAAGAAAAAATCTAGTGCATCAGCTCTTAATGGATCTGCAATGGCCAGATTATATGACGAAAATGAACCAGAAGGACTTCAAAAGAAATTATATCACATTTTGGCGTTTAAATTAGCTTGGCGCGGAGGAGGAGCAGCTTACTGCAAAACCACTTATTTCGTATCTGAAATTGAAAATGATGGAAGAGAAACTGGACGTTTCGAGTATAATCCTCTATTAATAAGGCGGTAACAATAAATTATGTATAGAAAAATAGAAAAATCAATCTTTCAATAAATTATGTGACAGCAAATGGATTACGCCTAATATTTTAGGTGAAGATATTGGACCAATACGTTTATTTAAAAAGTTAATGAAAAAACGAGACACTTTCATAACATTGGACAGAGTATTCCCTACACCAAATCTCTTTTGGAAGAAGAAAAATTCTAAAGGTTGATATAAGAATGTGCCAATTGGAATTAATGAAATTTACAAATGGACTAAATGCTCACCACAACGTTTTTGTATAGATGTCAAACGAGTCAAAATTACAAATCACTCAAATCAAGCTGCAGCAGTTAGCGAATTAAGTGAAAGCGGAATTGAAGAACAAGCTCTGATAGAAATAACAGGACACAGCAATTCATCATCAATAAAACCATACCTACAAGTTGACAAAGAGTATCATTCAAGCATTATTCAATCAATTCGTTTGGAAAAAGAAAAAACTTCAACATCTACTACAAAAACGATAAGCTGTAACACCCGCAGCGACATCACTGTTCCTAGTATGAATTTCAATAACTGCGGTTTTAATAATTGAACATTCAAATAAAAATGTGTTTATTTTTAATGTTTCATAAATAAAGTTTGCATTGATATGTTTCTAAATTTTTTATTCATTAAATTGTCCTGCCGAATTACACTCGATGTTTGTATTGATATCAGGTAAATTTGTGTTGTTCAAATTCTAAACTGTTTCCTTTAGCAATTTGACTCGGAAAACTGTCAACCTAAAAACTTCGGAGTCGCGTTTTTAATAGTTGACAGTTTTTCTCGTCTAATTGCTGGGCAACAGTTTCTCACTAAACAACCCAAATTTACCCGATAAAATTCAAACCTCTAGTGCAATTATAAGTGATAAAACCACTAGTAGATTCGTCATTTTGCGATAAAAAGACAGATACTTAAGTCCTGTTAGAATTATATGTCAACACATTCAATTCCTATGAAGGGGAACAGGAAATGCAGAATTGATTGAATAAGGGACTTTCGACTCATGATTACAGTAACTTGAAATTTTAATTGAAATATTTTTTTTTCAGCACGTTGAAAACCTCAGATTTTCAAGAAAGGCAATGAATAATTGAAATCCGTTATTTTCATAACATTAACAATAATTCTCATGGACTAGTCTCTCACCCGGGAGGCTCGGGTTCGATTCCGTATCCAGGAGCTCGTTTTCTAATCGGTTTCAGATATACACTCATTCGATAGAGAGAAAATTATATATATTTCAGGTTTTTGAAATAAAATGAAAAATCAAATTGATAACAAATTATAACAATCCAAATGGAATTTCTAGAAACATTCAAGGGAAGTATGAATCCAGTCTGAGCTATAGCAAATTCAGCTTTGCAATCCGACCCAAAAGCACACCATCGCTCTACGATCGAGATAACTGGATTTGGATCTATTCACCACAATACAGCGAGACTTTGATGTTGTGTCCTACACAGAAGTTCTGGGAAACTTCAGTATGATTCCATTGATCATAAAGCAAACTCAACCCATACTCTCCACAATGTCGGTGATTTCCAAAGAAATATTCTCCTGTCAATTATATCTTGACAAGATTCCTCCAATTACATTCGAGGTGAATAGATTCGACGGCAAATAGCTGTGTTGAGACATTCCTGGAATCTGTTCTAGGCTTCTGCCTATATTTGTTTTTGAATATGTAGCACCATATTTCAATGTTATTTCGTATATGTTTTCTAAATTTCAATGGTTTCTGTATTTATTTTTCATAATATGGTCCTGAAGAAGGTGAGATTCGCCGTCGAAACATTGACATTAAAACTGTAGGTAGTGTATTTTATTTGTCAAATCGCTGGAACTGAAACAAACAAGAAAACAAATTCAGACGCGAAACAACAAACATCACTTTTTAAGTATCACTTGCCATTAAACGTCATAAATAGGCGATCCTTTGTGATAAAATCACTTTTATGAATCAGTTTCTGATATAATCCTACGAACCACATTGGATTTTTCAATTTTAAGTGGGACATTTAGCATATGTCCAACATTTATCGACGCCTGACGGATTTTGTAGAATATCAGGTTACATGATTGAACATCCTTTGTTATCAGTTTCTTCCTTGAAGTAATTAAAAATGAGAAAGGTGCTTTGTTATTTCTGCAAGACACCCTTGTCTCCTTGAAATTTATATTTACAATCATAATTCACCTCCCTTTTCTTCTCGTTCTAATTTTGCAGTATTTTTCACCTGTCGTCGGAAGGACTGAAATCATTCCCTATGGATTTTATAAAGAAAATCACCGTTGAAAATGTTGTGTCATGATAATTTTCAGAAAGAGATTATTAGTATTTGCATGGCTCATCAGTTTGCAGAAAACTCCAATTCCTTACCTGTTGTCGGATGGGCAGAAATCATCCGTCCTATTGATTTAATTTCGAAAAATCCCTATCGCCTTTAACAAATGTGTCAGAACGACTATCACATAGATATACCGGGTGTCAGAATACCACCATGTATCATTAGTTACTATTTGTAACAGCTTTTTTTTTATTTTATTTTTCGAAATAAATATTTATTCCAGAGGGCTATGGATACGTTCAAATAACTCATTTCAGTCCTAAAATGTTTGTAAAAATACAACTTCACTGTTTTCGATCAAACTGTTTCAGCTATGGGACGTTTGATTTAAAACTTTTTATTACAATTTTTTTTCAAATGGCAACATGGTGGCCCATCGGGTTAGAAAAAAAAGGAATTTTATTACGATTAATTTGATACCGCAATCTATTAGGTTGTAAGAAAACTTTCGATACAAAACTGGAAATACCATAACGTTAGAACTTTTCTAAAATGAAGCACCTGTTGAAAATGAAATAATTATACTGGAACTACCTATTGACATATCTCTAGGGTTCCAGATTTTCAAAGTGACCTCCATCTTGTTGCTGACAAGGGCGAACTTTTCTTATTGTCCCTCTTACAACGTTTCTCAACTGTCTTGGTGTAATTCTATGAATAGCTGCCCTTACGTTGTCCTCTTATTCATGTCCATCATAAACCTCGTTTTAAATAGATCCCCATAAAAAAAAATCAAGAGGCGTAAGGTCGGGTGACCTGAAAAGTTTTTTAAAAAGGAATAAATAAAGGTATAAATTGAAAACAACGCTATTCTACCTCGCCGGCCACCTAACTGGACCCATATTTCCAGTCCAGTTTTTGTTGTATGTTTCATGCAGATATTCTGTGAGTGCCCTCAGGTTGTGTGGTGGCACCATCTTGTTGATAAAATAATACATATCAATGGAACTTCGTCCAAGAAATGCCCAATTTCCTGCAAACGTAGATATCTAGCCCCTGTCAGGACACCGTCAAACATCATATGGCCTGAAATTCTGTCCCCCAAAATCCCAACCCAACAATTGAAACCAAACCGTTCTTGGAAATTTCCTTCCTCCATCAAGTGTAAATTTGCATCGGACCAATATCGCTTATGATTTCTGTTGAAATGTCCCAAATTAGTGAAACGGCTTTCGTCAGTATACCGAATTTTATATGGAAATGTGTCATCCTCCAAATATTTTCCAAAGAACCAATTGCAATACTCAAGTCTCCTTGCATCATCGTTTTGGTACAGGTGTTGGTGTAGTTGATTTCTGAATGAATGATATTTATGTTTCTTCGAAATATTGGCTGCAGAAGACTTCGAAATGTCACATCCTCTTGCGATCTCCCCGAGTGACGTATCAATATTTACTTTAACGTATGCCAGAACCAACCTGTTATGGTTGCGGGAGATCTGAACGCCAAGCACGTGCAATGGAGTCGTGTATCAAACACGAATGGTCGAGCTTTGTGGTAATACAGTGATAGGTTTGAATACCAGGTGCTGGCACCTGATGAGCCGACGTTCTTTGGTGGCCTTAGGCCTGATGTACTTGATATTGCGTTGATCAGGAATGGCACCTGGGAATGGGACATTCGCGCTATCGCCGAGTTGGGCTCGGATCATAACCCAGTAATGATATCGCTGGGAGGTGATCCTCCCGCCCCTTACAGATCGTCTACGTAAAAAAGTAGACTGGGAGAAATTCATTTCGTTACTGGAGACGGCGTATTGCGGTCCTGAGTGAATTTATTCTCCTCTTGAGTTGGATGAGGCCTTAGCACGTTACGAACTCACCATAAAAGATGCACTAGAGGACTCGTCCTTCAGGGAACAGGCTCCAGATTATTATGATGAATTCCCTTTGAGAATTAAAAATCTCATAAGAGAAAGAAATAGAGCCCGAAGGGCATTCCAAAGAAGTCTGTTTCCTGGAGACAGAAACCGGGGGAATCAACTGAACAGGGAAGTTAGGGAATGTTGTTGAATTTAGGAACGAACGATTCAGCCAAACTTCAGAAAATTTTGAAAATAACAATCAGCTTTGGAAACTATTCAGAAATTTGAAAACTAAAAAGACCGACCTCCCTCCGATCCATGGTGAGCGCGGAATGTGCTATGACTCTGATTCCAAAGCTCAAGCTTCTGCAGACACGATGGAACGACAATTTCGGCTGAATGAAGGTCCAGACGATGATCTGGATCATGATAATTTGTTGGAAAGTTGAGTTCGTCGAACGTTAAGAGAACTTGACCGCGATGTCATTCGTCCAGCTCCGTTGAAAGAACTTAAGGCGTATATGAAGGGATTAAATCCCGAAAAAGCGCCTGGTTGTGATGGAATTTCTAATTTCATCATTAGAAAATTACCGGACAACCAGGTGAAATCTCTTTTGAATATAATAGATAATTCAATTCGTCTTAGGAGATTCCCGCAAAGGTGGAGGCATGCCATTGTGGTGATGATTCCGAAAGAAGGACAGAATCCGACTTTCCCGCAAAATCATCGACCGATTAGTCTGCTCTGTAGTTCAGCCAAACTGGCTGAAAAAATTGTACTGCAGAGGCTTGAGAAAGAGGTTGAAGACAGAAATGTCCTACCAGATGAGCAGTTTGGATTCCGCAAACAGCATTCTACGGAACTTCAGGCCCTGAGACTAGTCGAAAATTCGATTTACGCCTTGAATAACGGTGAATGTGCTCTCCTTCTTTTATTAGACGTAAGCAAAGCTTTTGATAGAGTCTGGCACGAAGGCTTATTACAAAAACTGATCGATTTCCAACTACCTCTGCGCCTAATGAAGTGGATCAAGTCTTTTCTCTTTGGGAGGACATTTCAAATAAAAGTGGAACAATCTCTATCGGAAACGAGGGAGATTGAAGCCGGTGTCCCTCAGGGGGCTATACTGTCACCTATGCTATACAGCCTTTTCACCAGTGACATACCAAGGAGCAAAAATGTGAAGGTCTCCTTGTATGCTGATGATACAGCTTTACTGGCCACATCAATGGACCATCGAATGGGGGTACTTTATTTGCAGAATGCAATGAATGACCTTCAGGAGTGGTATTTGAGGTGGAAAGTGAAGGTAAATCCAGACAAAACGCAGGCGATTTCTTTGGGGCGTAAGAAGCGTGACCCGGAGGGTACTGTGATTGTCTCAGGAAGGAAGATACAATGGTCGACGCAAGTCAAGTATCTTGGTGTAACTATAGATCGTCGGCTCACCTGGAAGCCACGCATTGAAATAGTCAATTCCAAAGTCAAGAAGAAAATTACCCAATTGTATCCTTTAATCAATAGAAATAGCAAGCTTTCGCTCAAAAACAAGGTTATGATTTACAAAATGGTGTTCAAACCTACCATTTTGTATGCCTCAGCAGCTTGGGGCCAATCATGCAGAACTAACATTCGCATCCTGGAACGGGGGCAAATGAAAGTTCTGCGTATGATAACGAACGCTCCGTGGTACGTGCGGAATGTTCGGATACTCGAAGACCTCAATCTGCTTCCCATCGAGGAGCATATTGAAGAACGCAACCTGAAGGTATTCGATTATGCGGAGTCGCATGAGAACCCTCTCATAAGGGAAGCCACTGATTATGCTATAGATGACCCCACCCGTTATAAGCGTCCCAGGCACTCACTTGAGTAATGAGCTACCTACTTCTATAGGCCAAGTTCAATGCTTGTAACTCTCGCATCAAAACATTCATTTTAAATTCGAACCACATCTCGGTCACTTTTTTGGAGAAAAACTGCCAAGACGTCAATTTGCCAAATTGACGTCTTCCAAAATTTAAACCAATCGTGAATGGGCGTGTGCCCACTTATTCCCGTTGGAAGAGTAAGAGCCTATTGGGCTACACTTGACAATCAATGTGAAAGAAGATCCAAAGTATGCCAGAACATTCATTTCTTTTTCTTCACTCACAACAAATGGATCGTTTCCATCATTATCAGGCTCATTCCGCATTTTTACAACCAGTTTTGGAAAATAGTGCCGGGTCGGGTGACGTCGATCAGGATATCTCTGTGCGTCAATAAAAATCTCACTCTTCGGAAAAAGATGGGATTCGCACGACCAGCCTTCACACAATCGCTCAACATATTGCCTTTCGAGTTGTAAGACATCTGATCTAGTTCATATTTTTACATGTCCATGGCTCTTGTATCCATCAAATCGACAATCGCGTCATCAGTTGTAACATTCTCAGTTCGGTCACGTATATCGTCAGTCGGTCCGACTTTTCGTCGAAGATCAACCGCCATACGTGTGTGCGTTGCAATAGCATTGCATCATTGCGCTGTTACATTTATGGTTCAACGTGACATTCACCCGATTGAACGGGATGCAAAGTGGAACGAACACTACAATATTATCACGGAGTATTGAGTGGGGGACTACAGTCGATGGATGTCCAAATATATGATGTCGAATGTATCAGTAAAACTATATAAAATTTACCAATCAAATTTCCATCGAATGAAACTTGAAATTATCGAAAATAGTTATTTTCTGGCGACCTCGTATTGACGAGTCTATTTAATCTGCACGAACTCGATCGTTAATGACCCCTATTAACCTTCAATTCATCTTTTAATGCATGATTGTGATATACCGGGTGGTCCACTTACGACTATCCACCCTCAATAACTCCCAGAAAAATCATTTTACAAACAATTTCCGAGACACGTCGATTTTTGTTTGGAGGGGGACATCATTTGACGAGAAGAAGATATGTTATACTTCAACCTCCTACTCCCCAGAGCAACTCCCTCTATGATTTTAATAGGGAATGAGGGTCGTGTCATACATCATTGTGAAGGTAATTCAATTCTGATACTAGCAATGCGAAATTTTCTGAATTTCAAAGAGGCGTGCTCGAGATATTTAGTTCAAATGGTACATTGATGAATTGTGAGTGAATAAATTATATGAAATAGATTATCAACAAAATTATTCACAAAAAATGTTCAAAATGACTGCTTTCAACTCCCAGTCAGTAGTAGGGTCTATTTTCGAATGCCTCCCGCACCTTTGAAACTGTTTCTCTGGTAATTGCCTGGCATTCAGTTATAATTCTTCTTTGCAAATCGTCCAGGTCAGTAGGTTGAGTTTTATAAATAACGGAATTCAGATGACCCCAAAGGAAAAAATCATTGGGTGCCAAGTCCGGCGAGCGTGCTGGCCATTCTATTGGACCTCGACGACCTATCCATTTGTTTGGAAAAGTTTGGGATAGCCATTCTCTCACCTGTAATAGCAAATGAGGTGGTGCCCCATCCTGCTGGAAATAAATGTTATCTGCCAATAGATTTGGATTACCATCTTCATCAAGGTCCATGTTAACAGCATCCAAAATAAGTGGTTCAATCAGATTCTGCAGCATATCTAAATAAACCGCACCATTTAAATCACCTTGGATGAATATTGGGCCAATGATTTTATTACCCAGAATCCCTGACCACACATTCAACTTTTGAGGCCATTGTGTATGCTCTTCTCTAAGTAGGTGGGGGTTGTTCTGACTCCAATAGCAAGAGTTGTGTCTGTTCAGTTACCCGTTCGAAAAAAATTAACACTCATCAATTAAGCAAATATGCTTGATGAATCCGTGGTTCCTCTGTATCATACTTATTACATTTTCGCGAAATTCAGATCGTCTGTCGTAATCATCTTCATTCATGGTGAAGATGCAACTTATACGGATGAAATTTGGGCAATTTTAGCACCCTCATTATGAAAGTTCTCGATTTGCCTGTTATGATAGCGAGTTGCCGTGTAGACAAAGTTAGGTCAACTGCAACTTGTCCTGAAACATGCATTTGATTGATCTCGTTCGTATCAAACGCCATACTATTCTTTTTTTCATTGGCGACTGATCCAGTCTCACGGAATATTACCACAAGATCCAAAATATATCTAGAATGGTCAAAAAATACCAAAACCTTTTTCTATAACCATTTTTTCTAATACTCACTTGTGAGTTACGTTTCTGTTTTCGTGTCTCTCATTGATGACCGAACTGTTGCTCGTGCACACTCATTTTGAGCAGCAAAAATTAAAATCATTTCAAGTTTCTTGTCTTTTGTGTAAACCATCGCGATACAAGTAGAATTGTTGAAATACGTGGTCACTTTTCGATTCTACACTATCACCATTTCACAAAAAAATGGTTCTTAGAGATTAGTATTTCTTGTTTGACAATCATGTTGAAAACAAAAAACTGAAACGTGTACTCGGTGAGCAAATGAAATAAGACAATCGGTGGATAATTACGACTGAACTGTACTACTGTCTGGGAGACAATAATGGAGATCATTTTGAACATTTGAACTCGAATATCTCGAGAACGTCTAATTCAAATTTAGAATATTCTGCACTGCTAGTATCAGAATTGAATTACCTTCACAATGATGTATGACACGACCCTCATTCCCTAATAAAATTATAGAGGGGGTTGTTCTGGAGAGTAGGGGGTTGACGTATAACTTATCTTCTTCTTTTTGTAAAATAATTTTAATCGACCATTAATAATCTGTAAATGGTCGATTTCTCCATTAATGCCTAATTGTGGTATTGGCAACTACACATTCACGAATTCGAATATTATTCAAATGTCAAATCATATTACCTTTCGTTTGTTTGAAGGTTAAAGACGATGTGGTAATATGATTACTATGGTTTCGGACGTCCATCGTCTTAATGTATTTGAAAGGTTTTCACGACGTTTCGAATGCTTGTATCTGCAATCGTCTTGAGGTGAATACTGACAAGTTTAGGTGCTACTTACCAATTTATATTACTGTAGGCGCAATGATGCGTGCAATTCCGCCATGTGCAGCGGTGCGTGTCATTTCGCGCGGTGTGATGGTGCGTGAAGTTTCGCGCCTCTGCAGCCCGCCAGAAAAAGCAATCAGGGGTTTCCATACGTTCTTGGTCTCAACGCTTGGTTGACTAAAGGCGTTATTGGCTCCGATGTAGGCGGCCTCTTTGAACTTTCGTTTGAATCAATGCTCCTCTCTATGTAGAACACTTGCGTCGTCCCATAGAACTCGATGGTGCTCAGTCCAGGCGTGGTCAGCGATTCCCGATTTTGATGTTTCTCCACGTTGAGTCCATTTCTTGTGCTCATCCAATCTTACCGATAACGGTATCTTTGTCTCTCCAATGTAGGGATCTCCGCATTCACATGAAATTTCATAAATGCAATTCTTACTGATTTCATTTTTGTTATCAGGTTTGGTCTTGGTCAGGAAACTCCGCAAAGTACTGTCGAACTTGTTTCCGATCCTTCTGATCTTCTCCATACATCAGGTGTATTCGCGAAATTACACGCACTGCTGCACATGGCGGAATTGCACGCATAATTGTGCCGACAGTCATATAAATTGGTAAGTAGCACCTAAACTTGTCAGTATTCACCTGAAGACGATTGCAGATACAAGCATTGAAAACGTCGTGAAAACCTTTTAAATACATTAAGACGATGGACGTCCGAAACGATGGTAATCATATTACCTTTCCACAGTCAAATTATTGTATTTCAAAATCCAAATATTGTAAGTTTTCACCTAGTTGGAGAAAATAGATATCGAAAATTTCACGTTGACCCCAGGAACGAGGTCGACGGAAAAAATTTGTAATCAACTCGTATATTAAAATGGCGATAAATGATCTCGAACATAACTGCGCTCGCTTCGCTCTGGCGTTAAAATATCTCGATCATTAATTGCCACTATTGATACACTAGTTGATTAAATAACTATTAATGTTCGAGATCAATAATCGTCATTTTAATATACGAGCTGATTACAAAAATTTCCGTCGCCCTCGCTACTGGGGACATCGTGAAATTTTCGATATTCATTTCCTTCAACTAGGAGAAAACTTACAATATATGGATTTTAAAATACATAAATTTGACAGCGCGATGGTAATATGATTTGACATTTGAATAATATTTGAATTCGTGTATGTTCAGTTGCATATACCGCAATTATACATTAATGGACCAAATCGACTATTTACAGGTTTTCAATGGTCAATTTCGGTGTATGTTTAGTTGCATATATCACAATAAAGCATTAAAAAATAAATTGAAGGTTGATAAGGGGGTCATTAACGATCTATTTCGTGTAGATTAAACAGACTCGTTAATACGAGGTCGCCGGAAAACTTCTTTATTAGAAACTTGGAATACGATTATTAGAGCTTATTTGTTTCTAAATGGCGAAAAAACGGTCGTGAATATAAATTTTTTTGTATAAACCTGTGTTTACCATATTGAGTCCAAGAAGTATTCAACAATAATATAATATTAATATTGTATTTACTTTATATTACGAAATGAAAAATTTAGTTATAAGTTGGAAGATATTATCATGCAATACTTATATATTCATCAAAGCAAACCACCCCGCACCATCCTTGTAGAAAATGACTTTTGGTTAAATTTCCTGAATTTTTGCTATGTCACAGATTTTGACTTCCTCGGCAAAAGTGTCCATGGGGCACAACAAAATCGACGGTTTTCGAGATACAGGATGATAAGTGAAGCTTTCTGCTCAGCAATTTTAACAATTCCGAGAATTGAGAAAACGCCTATTTATTCTGGGAACACCATGATGTGACAATGTCACGTGGATCTCGTATCAGTGAGAGTTCTCTGATGAGAATTGAGGATTTAATTTAGCCTGGATGAACTCCCTCAATCTCCATCGAAGTTAATTGACACTCCTATAACTTTTTTATTATTGAAGATAGAAAAACGAAATTTAGGGGTTGTGTATAATAGTTCAATTCACATTTTTTGACATAAATATTTGTGTTTCCCTATTTCCGGTTAGACCGGACATGATCCCACCTTTCGATATTTGAATGGGACATCCTCTATATTTTTACTTATTTCGATCGAGAATGACATTCTTAATCCAACAACACCTCACTTGTCAATATTTGACGAATAAAGTCATTTTTATTCCAATTTTTATTTTTCGATCTAGAATGCCATGGATCGTGTAAATCGCTCCATTCTTGATCAAGTAACATGGGAAAAATACGAGGCTTATGACTTCACAGTCGTTTTAAGAATTATTCAAAAGTCGCAAATTAGTCCATTAAGGTTCCAAATTTTCAAAATTACCCCCAACTCTTCTTCTGGTTCATTTCTCATTTTCCTTTGCAGTTTTGGAAAATAATGCCGTGTGGGATGGTGACGATTAGGTAATCTCTGAGCATACATTCGAGCTGAATCAGTTGCATTCTTTTTTGCTTCTCCGTAAATCAGCAACATGTGAATTTTCTCGTTTCTAGTATAATTTTCCATATCAAATTATAAACTACGCAACAAATACATTTTTTAAAGTGACAGCATATTCATTAGCCTATTTGATCAGGTAGTCCTAGCAACAGCTTCAATTGTTTATCACGGATAACTAGAATAACAGGACTGAGTATACCGAATACGTATTATTTGTTATTAGGTTTGATCGCTTCTTGCAATTATTCAGAAAAATAGTGAAAATAAAGTGAAAGTGTGTGGTATCAAATTATTCGCAAGAAAATGATCTTTAACAAAAAACCGACAAGCCACCCCCTTTCCATATGAAAATATCAAGTTAACTGGAAAAATTCATATTTGCGACTTTTAAATAAGCCTCAAGTCGTATTTTCCCCATGTTACTTGATCAAGAATGAAGCGATTTACACTATCCATGGCATTCTTGATTGGAAAATAAAACTTCGAATAAAAATAACTTTATTCGTCAAATATTGACAAGTGAGGTGTTGTTGGATTTAGAATGTCATTCTCGATTGAAATAAGTAAAAATATATAGGGTGTCCCATCTAAAAATCGAAAGTTGTGGTCATTTCCGGTCAAACCGGAAGTACGGCAAAGCAAGTCAATATGTAAAAAATGAAATTGAACTATAATACACCATCCCCCTATTTCGTTTTTCTATTCAATAATAAAATAGTTATAGGGGCCACCTTAGAGAATCCCCCGGTATAGGGTGGTTCGAAAATAGGGGTAAGTCAACCCCTCGTTCTTTAGTTCGGAAAGGGGCACGTCATATATCAAACATTCTTCATTGTTAAGAAAGTCGCATAGTCATTTCATGTATACAGGGCGAGTAAAAAGATACAGTCCAAGTTTCTTAGAAATATTTTGTTTTGTTTTTATGAATACCATACCATGTATTTTGAGAAAAAATCGATTAATTTTCATGAATTTTGGATATGATGAACGGTTTGAGGAGCCCGAGATATTGTCAGCATAGGTCTCCGGACTCGTTTGTCGGCTACACACTTTTGAATGTTCGGATTTAATTGATACCTATATACACCATCGGAGACAGAAATGGGGTATTTTCAAACAATTCTTCTTGTTGAAATTATGTTGAAACAGGGGGAAATGCCAGAGCCGCTGCTGAATTATATCAACATAGATATCCAACTAGACATCATCCACATTTCACTACTTTTATAGCTGTGCATCGACGATTGAAGGAAACGGGGTCCTTTAAATTCATTAAACACCATTGTTGTGCGAATAGAACAAGAAGAGATAATGTTATGGAAGAACAAATTCTTGAACGATTAGCAGCAGATCCTCCTACCAGCACTCGGGCTATTTCGTATAGGTTACAAGTGTCACAATCAACAGTAAGTTGGGTAGCACGTGAACAACTATTGTATCAATTTTGCCTACAGAAGATGATGGCCCTAGATGCTGGTGATTATGGCCCTCGTAGATTTTTTGTGAATGTTTTTTGAGTATGTATCAAGGAGCAAACGATTTTCCTAGATATGTTCTATTCACGGATGAGGCATGTTTCACAAGATATGGATATTTCAATAGTAGGAACAGCCATTTATGGGATGAAAAAAATCCGCATGGAATGTTTTAAAAACGCTACCAACAAAAGTTTTCAGTGAATATTTGAGTGGGAATTATCGAAAATCGTATCGTTGGACCACATATATCTTCTTCCTCCACGTTTGATTGGGCAGAACTACCGAGTGTTTCTTGAACAAGTTTCACCTGGGCTACCTGAAGACGTATCTCTATTGGTTCGTCAAAGAATGTGGTATCAATATGCCGGAACACCGGCCCATTTCCAACGAATCGTTCGTCAATTTCTTGATCAAACATTACATGATCGGTGGATAGGTAGACGTGGTCCCATACATTGGCCTGCACGTTCTCTGGATTTAACTTCACTAGACTTTTTTTGTGGGGATATGTCAAATCCCTAGTGTATGAAACACCTGTAGAATCTGTGGAAGATTTAACGGCAAGAATTTTAGCAGCATGTACGTTACTACAGGATACACCAGGGAAATTCCAAAGCGTGCGACAGTTGGAGATGCCAATTGTGTATTGAAGAAAATGGTCCATTTGAACATTTCCTTCAATTCCTTGTTTGTTTCTATGTAGTGTGCCCACTAAACCGTTTCTGTCATTCAAGTGGATATTATTACACAATCATCAAAAACATGTTGAATGGATAATATTTTCCCAGATAATTCAATCAGAAATGGTATTGATAATGATATTCCAACATAAACTTCAACAAATTGACAGTACTTATCTTCAGTTTTTCGCAAAAAACATTTTAGACCTTAACTCTTATCTGAGTGGAGTATTATGAATTCGAGGTTGGGTTTGTTTGTCAGTTGATCTGTCAGAACAATCATATGCAAGAAAGTATGGTAACATATCAGTGAGTCTGCGACATCGATTCGATCAAATAATATCATAAATGAAAAAATGGAGTTATCGGTCTCATTCTAACCCACCCGTACTATGTTTCCGATTCTCCCAACGTCAAAAAATGTTCGGGAGGTTGACACATATTCCGATATGTTATAAATTGGCATTATGCGATTATTGAAATTTTGATTCTACTGAGGACATATCTTCAGTTTTTCTCAATTATTTCAGAAACCTCCACTTCTAGGAACATGGAATGTTATGACTTTTAGGTTGACTATCGATGAGCCGAACTGATGTCAAACGCTCATTGTCTATTCATTTGTCCCAAGAAAATATGAAGGAACATGTAAACATAAAAACATAAAACATAAAAAGTTATAACTTCAAATTAACCTTGATTAGTGTTAAAAAGTTAAAAAAAAATCCTTCAGGACTTTTGGAGAAAACAAATTAAATCTTATTTTTTTCGTACTTCCGACAACCTGTATCTCAGAGGGGATGCATCTTAGGACATACCTTGATAGCAATTTTTCACTTCAAAATGAGGTGAGGAATATGTAGTCAGAGTTTGTCCGTCTTATTCTGACTCACCCTGTATATGATTCCATCTGCAATGAATAGCAAGGGGACATTGAAGGAATTGAAGACATCCAGCATTTGTCAATTCAACAGCCATCCAAACTAATCAAACAGCCCCCGTATTCGGTGCTCCAGTAACATCGCCCTCGATTGTGCGATGCCACGTTACCGATGCTCGAATGAGAGCCCGGGATACGTTGCCAAGCAACGTGGTGTCTGCAGCTTTCGATATAATGGCAGGAATCCGGAGGCCTACCTGCAGCTTCGCAACGTCGTCGCACACGATACCGATGAAGAACGATTAGTTGGAGTGACAACCGAAGTATGGTCTCTTTGGAATCTCACGGGAAGCTATCAACTGAATAAATGTATTTATACGGTTTTTTCACGGATCGAATATTTATGAGGTTACTATTTGATTGCAAAGATCCAATAGAGGGATGTGAAATTAGTGAAAATCCAAAAAGGTTTCTACAAAGGCGTAGAAGGGCCAATAACGATAGAATATCATGATACAAGTGTATAAGGCCCGATTTCACCAACCCCTTTAAACGCGTTTTGTTCAAATTAAACTCAGATTGACGCCCGATTTCACCACAAGACAGATTAACGGCGTTTTCATAAACTCCATTCTCACTATACTCAGATTTCTATCTTGATACACCTCGATCCAGTTTCACCGACACAAACAGACGAAAGCTAAACATAGTTCATTGAAACTTAGTTTAAGGACAGTCAAAAGCTGGCAACATTGTAAAATATGTACGTTTCTGTCATTTTTGCATAGATTTCGTTGTTTTGTAGAGGAGCCAAAGCCAAGTGACAATATAATCTGAAAATTGAAAACCGATAACTTTCGTCTTTGGCTCATGTTTTGTGATATTTTTGTGGGGGTTCGGTGTTCAAAGTTTAGTTTTTGAAGAAGCTTGATGAAAGTGGCAATGTCTTGCTCAGATTACAGCTACGTCGCAATAGGCACTTTTGTAGAGCATGTAATCCTGAGTAAATCGCGTTCATTTAATATGTCTAAGGGAAAATGATTGCCTTGGTCAGTCATATTTCTATTTTTTCATAGCATATTTCATTGTTGTGATCTCTGATTTGATTTAGAAGTTTGTTTGATATGTAGAGAATACAAATTTAGTAAGCCGAAACCTAATCACAAAATCGTTATCGTCCGGACTTTGAAAATGATCTTCTCTGTCTCTTACGAGATCGACGAGCGACGTACTCATCTTCACTATTACTGTCTTCAAAAGCTGAGAAATACGCTCTTCTCATTTTTGCAAATTTCTATTCAAACCATAACCACAAAACCAAAAACTTTCCCAACCTCACTTTTCAAAACGAACTTAAGCGTCGTTTACCTTCGTAACTGGCCAAATTCAGCCCGTTTTAAGCGGAAACGCCGTCTAGAACTAAACGCGGTTTATAGTTCCTAGTGAAATCCAATATGACGTGTAGAAAGCTTAATATAAGTTTAATTTGAACAAAACGCGTTCAAAGAGGTTGGTGAAATCGGGCCTAAGCTTTCTACACGTCATATTGGATTTCACCAGGAACTATAAACCGCGTTTAGTTCTAAACGGCGTTTCCGCTTGAAACGGGCTGAATTTAGCCAGTTACGAAGTTAAACGGCGTTTAAGTTCGTTTTGAAAAGTAAGGTTAGGATAGTTTTTGGTTTTGTGGTAATGATATATTTGCTTATGATTCAAATAGGAATTTGCAAAAATGAGAAGGGCGTATTTGTTAGCTTTTGAAGACAGTGATAGTGGAGATGAGTCCGTCGCTCGTCGAGCTCGCTGGATAAGAGACAGAGGAGATCATTTTCATATTCTGGACGATAATGATTCTGTGACTATCAAAACAATCAAATCAATGAAATATGCTAAGGAAAAATAGAAATATGACAGACCAAAGCAATAATTTGCCCTTAGACATATTAAATGAACGCGATTTACTCAGGATTACATGCTCCACAGAAGTGTCTATTGCCACGTAGCTGTAATCTGAGCAAGACATTGTCACTTTTATGAAGTTTCTTGAAAAACTGAACTTTGAACACCCACAAAAATATTACAAAACATGAGCCAAACACGAAAGTTATCGGTTTTCAATTTCTAGGTTATATTGTCACTTGGCTTTGGCTCCTCTACAGAACAACGAAATCTATGCAAAAAATGACAGAAACGTACATATTTCACAATGTTGACAGCTTTTGGCTGACCTTAAACTAAGCATTCAATAAACTCGGTTTAGCTCTCGTCTGTTTGTGTCGGTGAAACTGGATCGAGGTTTATCAAGATTAAAATCTGAGTTAAGTGAGAACGGAGTTTATGAAAACGCCGTTGATATGTCTTGTGGTGAAATCGGGCCTAATTGAGCCTTTAAAGCACGCGCAACGAGTTTGAGACGGCACGACGCGGAGCGGAGTGCTTTAAAGGCACTTATACACGTGTCTCATACGCTATTTTTCATTATACCTGCACCATAACTTCGAAAACAATGCTGAAAATGAATTTCAGATCAGGATAATGGTCCTTATATTTTAATTCATCTAATCAGGTATGTAATGGATATCTGATGTCACGTCTTGTGGACATGGATATGGCAATTGTTATTTACATGCTCATTTGACAGTTCATTCATTTGATATAAGACAACTATATTGTCAAAAAATGTTACTTGAAATATACAAAAACGTAATCAAAGTAAAACCATCTGATCACCCATATAACACAAGGAGACGAGAGCATATTGTTATAGCTCCAAAATGTTTTAAACTAGTGGGACAAAGACACTGTAGTTATCTGGGCCCGAATACTTGGGATCTGTTACCTGGAAAAATCAAAATTATTCCCACTCACAGTATGTTCAAAACCCAAATTAAAAAATGAATAAGTGCTTATAACCACAAACTATTTTAAAAAATATGACAAATACGAAAAAAATGCTAGCAAATCATCAATGAAGTGATATTAAATTATTTATTGATATTAACCATAAAAATATTTACGCTAGGTGACAATTCAAGTGCAGTGACAATATTACTTACAATAATTGTAGTATCAACTATAAAAATGAATAATATGAATCTTCTTGTATTCTTGAAATTTTCTCGGGCAATTTATGCTTTGAAACAACGAAAAAATTAACTCGTGTTGTTTTTAAAAAACACATTTTATTCAGAATTATCGGTAATTTATAAAGCACTTATGGTATTATCCGCGATAGAGTATATTGAAGTATAAGTGGATGAAAAGGGCTTTAAAACACGCGCGATTTTTCGAGCACGACGGCGCAGCCGGAGTGCTCGAAATAGAGCAAGTGTTTTCAAGACCAGTTATCCACGAATACTTTACGCTATTTTTTTTATTGGTGCACTTTGAAATCATATATACTGGTACAAAAAATAGAAATAAGAACTAATAATGCAAAATGGTTGAATTCGTGATGTGTCATCAGTATACCTTTCGTTGTCATGGAAATGAGAAAAACAGATCAATATTTGTTGTCACCAGAGCTCAAAAACAATTATTCTAATATCGATTTTTTGAGTAGTGAGGCAGAATCGCGGTTGATACCGCGAAAATCCTGTGATATATATAAAAATGGATATGAAAAGCTCATCAAATGGATGGAGAAGCAAAAAGTATCACATATAAATGAACGAGTTCTTAGTAATATTTTATTTTACGTTACAAGGTACTCCTGTCGCGATCAATAATCAAAAATTTGTCATTTAGACTTCACGTTTCTCGATTTGTTGATGTTGCCATGGTAACTTTAAAAAACGCGCGTTTTTGTAAGTTCGATTTAAACACGCTGAGGCGTGCTTCAAATGGGTAGAATGGGGCACCATATATTGATTTCCCTATTATTATCGAAATCAGACTTTCCCGATTGAAAAATGAAACAAAATTCTTGTACTTGTTTTAGTTTCAGTATAGGTGTGTTTAAATTTGTAAATTTCAGATTTTAAATTTTTTACTTTTCATGGTAGATTGGCTATATCGCACACAAGTAATAATTACTACTTCAGTGATGCCTCTGTTTATTTATTCAAATACTGAACTTCATGTAAGTGCATTGTATTTCCTTTTTTTTTGTCAAATAAACATTATTATTATTTCAGGTTCTCACGTCCAGAGGATTTATTATCATAGTTTTTTTCACGAGCAGTCGGACAATTTGAGAAAAACAACACTATCAATCTACAATTCTATTGCCAACGTTTCGGCGAAAAATCTCGCCTTCTTCAGGGCTACAAATAATATAAAGAACATAATCAAAAATTCTAAAAAATTCAAACAATCACTTATTATGAATAGCTACCCCGTTAACCTAGTAAACAGTATCTTAAGCAAAAAACCTACAACCCCCCACAGTCCGCCCAATGAGAATTCAACCTCAGACCCGAAGGCACATCTTTTCTACAAAATTCCCAATATTACGGGTCTGTCCCATGGATTACAAAATTTTTTGAAAACTAATGACTCCAAAATTGCACAGTACAACACGAAAACTCAAAAAAAATCATATTTACTCGAAACTCAAAGAAAAAACCCCTTTGATGGACAAAATAAATGTAGTTTATAGAATACCATGCACGGACTGTGAACTAATATACAGTTGAGTAAAAATATTTTCTGATTCTTGAGGGTTGCCAGTTTTTATAGTTTTGGACCATAACTTCAGATTTTCCATAGTATCCTGTCCATAGTTTAGTCTGATATCTTAATAGGAGCCCATATCTCTGATGCTCCAAGATTGTATATGTTAGGTTCTCACGTCCAAATTTAAACAATCACTTATTTTAAATAGCTACCCCGTTAACCTAGTAAACAGTATCTCAAGCAGAAAACCTAGAACCCCCACAGTCCACCCAATGAGAATTCAACCTCAGACACGAGGGCACATCTTTTCTACAAAATTCCCAATATTACGGGTCTGTCACATAGATTACAAATTTTTTTGAAAAATAATGACTCAAAAATTGCACAGTACAACACGAAAACTCAAAAAAATCATATTTCTCGAAACTCAAAGAAAAAACCCCTTTGATGGACAACATAAATGTAGTTTATAGAATACCATGCACGGACTGGGAACTAATATACAGTTGAGTAAAAATATTTTCTGATTCTTGAGGGTTGCCAGTTTTTTATAGTTTTGGACCATAACTTCAGATTTTCCATAGTATCCTGTCCATAGTTTAGTCTGATATCTTAATAGAAGCCCATATCTCTGATGCTCCAAGATTGTATATGTTAGGTTCTCACGTCCAGAGGATTTATTATCGTAGTTTTTTTTAATTTGAGAAGTACAACACTATCAATCTACAATTTTATGGCAACCCTCTACAATCAGAAAAATTTTTTACTCAACTGTAGAAAATCAAGCCGCGAAGAAGGCGAGATTCCTAGCCGAAACGTTGTAGATTGATAGTGTTGTTGTTGTCGAATTGTCCGACTGCTCGTGAAAAAAACTACGATAATAAATCCTCTGGACGAGAGAACCTAACATATACAATCTTGGAGCATCAGAAATATGGGCTTCTACGAAGATATCAGACGAAACTATGGACAGGATATCACGGAAAATCTGAAGTTATGGTCCAAAACTATCAAAAAAATGTCAACCCTCAAGAATCAGAAAATATGTTTACTCAACTGTAGAAAAAACAATCCCTGAAGAAGGCGAGATTCATCGCAGAAACGTTGGCAATAAAAATTTTTATTGTCTCAAATTGTCCGTCTGCTCGTGAAAAAAACTACGATCATTATTATTATTATTATATGATTGATATGAAAGTTGGACTTTTTTTCGTTACCTACCAACCTTTAAAACACGGCGTGTTTTAATCTTGAGATTTCGCACGATTTTTTCTTTAAAACACGGCGTATTTTGGTTGTCGGTCCTTCTACACCTCCGAAGCTTTCGGTTCTATAAAATGCTGACGAAAATGTTTCAATCTTCATGTCCCAAAATAATAGTTGCTATAACTTAAGCAAAGCAATTCATGAAACGAATAGTTTAATTTCTGTGTATGTGTGTGTGTGAACTAGAAGTTCGGGTTGAACGGAGTTCAGAATCTGTTGATGTTAGACGTTTCGACTCCCCTTTTAAGTCGTTGTCAAAAGATAAATGTATCAGAAAATGAAGGCAGTAATTCTAAAGTGAAGCCCCAATCTGGCTACCACTTGGGTATCGAATATGGACTGGAATTCTGTGTTATATACTTTGATTATCCCTTTCTTTCTTATTGCAATCTTCTTATGGATTGTTTTGAAGTATCATTTCCGTAGCAGAAGATGAAAAATAAAAATAAAATATAAAATAATTAATGAAAAACCTTTTTGGAGGCAAGCTTTCATTCAAATGTTTTGAAAAGTAAAACATAATTGCTTTGGTTGTTTGACGTAGGTTATAGATTCAAAAGCTTGTCGCTTCTTTATTCGAACTCACGGAATAACTCGTTCGCCATCCTAGAGCCGCCATCTGGAATTTATGAATTTCCACAATATATTCCTAATCTCCGACCCCGAAAATCTCCACATACTGATTTTGAATCGGACCATAATCACAAAGATCGTCCGCCATCTTGGAGCCGCTATTTTGATTTCCTTAATTTTGAATGAAAAATTCATAATCTTCGACCCCAAAAACACCCACTAACCAATTTTGAATCGAATCGAATAATTACAAACTTGTCTGCCATCTTGATGCCGCCATCTTGAATTTGTGAATTTTGAATAAAAATTAATAATCTCCGTATCCAAGAACCCCCACATACCACTTTTGAAAAGAATCGGACCATAATCACATAGATCGTCGGTCATCTGGGAGCCGCCATTTTATTTTAGGAATTTTGACAAAAACTCATAATATTCGACCCCGAAAACCCCAACATACTAATTTTGTGACGAATCGGACCATAGACACAAATCTCGTCCACTATCTTAGAGCCGCCATTTTGTTTTTTCTTTAACAAAAATTCCATAATGCATTGTCACGGGAACTATGCACACCTACCAAATTTCACGTTAATCGGGCAACTGGAAATGGGTCAAATTTAACTTGCAAGATTTGATTACTGCCAGACTAAATAAATCATGATTTCATTTGATGAATCGAGCAGGTTGTTTGTAGCTGGCTGGAAATGAATATAACATGATATTTTATATGAACAACTTCTCCGTATACTGATTTTCAATAACTTCAATACTGACGGTACTTTACTTCTGTGTCAAAACATATACTCGCGTTCGGTGGTTTACGAAAAAAAAACAGAACCAACACTTCCTTACGTTGAAGAAAAGATCACAACCTAGCCCAATTTGGCTAAGATTGCTATCGAAATTCAACGCGAACCAATCAACCTCATGAACACGTCACCAGCGGTAACATTTATCTTCAACTACGAATTCTTTAGGAAACTATTAGTGGCTCTAAGGAAGATCGTTGGAATGGGTGATATTGAAAATGTGGAACCAAACTTTTTGGAACTCTGAGAGGTCATATGTGCAAAAATTTCGGTCCGTGCCGATTTTTAATTATGTTTTGAAGTCCTGTATATTTCTTTTCAGAATTCTTAGATATATATATATATATATATATATATATATATATATATATATATATATATATATATATATATATATATATATATATATATATATATATATATATATATATATATATATAATATATATATATATCCATATATATATATATATATATATATATATATATATTTTTTCTTTAGTTTCTTGACCACATATATATTTTCTTCAAATTCTCGGAATGAAGGTCTGATTCAGTCAATTCATATAATTCTTCTTAACGACGTTTCGACATGGTATTTGTCATCATCAGGTTAAAACAAAATTATTTTATTTGAGTTTTGCGTTCGCATCGTACGAAGATTATTGTGGGAGTGTCTCACTCCCACAATAACCTCATGTTTAAGTTCAAGATTCTTAGAGATATATTGAATGTGACCAACATTACATTTGGAATAATGTCTTGGGGCGGAGTTGGAAAAACCATACTTGAAAAACTAGAGATTACCCAGTTTGTTTTAAATAATCTTCAGGAAGAACAATGACTACCCGTCAGACAAACAACACAATCCCAAGTTAACCTACAAAAAAAATTAACATACCAGATACCGACATCAAAAATACCTAACCCATTTCATGTCTAAAACCATAGGATAAAAAATATCCAATTATCTCAGCCCGAAGTTCTACAATTACTCACCAGAAATGATCAAAAATATTATATGACACTCAATATTCGAAAAAGAACTGAAAAATTAATCATGCCCCAAACCCGCAAATCCATTCACAATTCAATAGAAATACGTTGAAGGATTATTAAATATTTATACCTCATAGCATACCCTCCATTTTAAATGTATTTTCCCTCTTTATAAACATACAAATGAGTATCTCAATATTTGTTCAATGGACGAATCATCTAGACTCTTATCTCTAGTTCAGACTTTCAATCAATTTCATACCACAATTACATACCTCATGTTTCATCTTAAGTTATCATTTTCTATATTTACATTCTTCCTACTATATTAACATATTTCAAATGTTTGATTTGTACACGCTCCGCACAAGTTTCGACTTTTTGAGTGAATCTATGTTTAATGGCTATGTTCTACTTTATTTCATACTCCGTCACTTCTCTGTAAGTGAGTGTTTTCAGGGTTTGCAAATCAAACGTTCCTGAAAATTATAGAAACTTGTTCTACCGATAATTCTAGGTGTGTTTGAAAAGTAAAAAAGAAAATAGTATACAACAATAATCTCACCACATTACTGCGTGCAGGATTTGGTTCGTGACATACCTGAAACAAACAAATATTCCATTAGCATATGAGTGAAGATAGTTTGAGTATTCATAAATCTGATTATAAAGCTCTTATCCACGTTGCATTATGAGTGTTTCAACTCAAACAGAGTGGAATATTTATTTAGAGAATATACATAATAAAGTTTGTGTAAATATAAAATGACTGTAATTGGTTGGTTGCCCTCTACTTCAATTCATCGGACCGCAAGATCTGATTTCACGACATTTCGGCAAATTCACATTCGTCAACTAAGAGGCATGTGTAATTTATAATGACACTGGTTATTAGGCGTTGCTAGAGTACATTTAAAGTTGTTGACAGACGTTGTTTATGGTTGAATCTAAAATCAAACATCTTTGTCCTAGTTTTCTTGAGTTTGTTTATCATTTCTTCATTTAACGTCGGCCTTATTCTGCGACCAGGGCCAATGAAGCACACTCCCTCCAAGCAAAATTTTTGCCAAATCCTCTGGTATTTCCAACCAGAGGAAGGGATCTTCAACGAGCTCGACCTCCATGACCTTGGGAGTATTTCTGGTAGGTGGTCACCCATCCAAGTATATATATATATATATATATATATATATATATATATATATATATATATATATATATATGTGACATGCTCCCCCTATCCAAACTAAAAAACAAAGGGTTGACGTATCCCTATTTTCGAACCACCCTGTATGAAAAAATAATGTCAATCAACTTCGATCGAGATTGAGGGAGTTCATTTAGGCTAAATTGAATATTCAATTCTCATCAGAGAACTCACACTGGTTGGTTTAAAATTAATCGAATGGGATTTTCTTTTTCCTGTTGTAGAGCACAAAAAAAATTATAATGATACGAGATCACGTAACATTGTACCATCATTGAGGCATGGTATTCCCAGAATGAATAGGCGTTTTGTCAATTCTCGGAATTGTAAAAAATTCTATGCAGAAAGCTTCACTTTTCATGTTTATGTCAAAAAATAATCGGTCGATTTTTTTGTGCCCATGGACACTTTTACCGAGGAAGACACAATATACAACATACCAAAAATTCAGGAAATTTAATCGAAAGCCATTTTTAACCGACGTAACCAAAAAGGAGGAAGAAACTCTAGTCGACGCGTATATTTGTTTTTTTTTATGTATGATCACGCATAACATTCCACAGAGCAGTTTGATTCCAATGATTCTTTCTTCATTGGACAGGGTGTACTTCGAAGTTGGTTCCATCCGAATTTGAACGGGAAAATCCATCCCTAAGGGTAGCAAAATGGAGGATATTGATCGTTCACCCTCTGAATTTTGGTCCGTTAACCGATTCTATCAGGCATCATATTTCAATTTGGAATGGAATAATCCACCCCTATGGGTAGTAAAATAGGGGATGATTGATTTTTCACTTGTGAACATTGGCACACATATGTAGTTGACATTGACAGATCCTCCTGCATCCGTCACAATCATTACATTCTATGAAAGGATGGAATCATATACAAAGTGATGAAATCAGCTAACCATAACTTTCAAAAATAATTTATATTATATAACAATAAATAGTAAAAGTAGATTATTTAACAGTTAATAGTTGAAGTAAGCTAGGTTAGTAAGTATTTTGGAAGTAATCAAAAATCAAGTAGGTAGTAATTAGAAGATTTCAGTCACAAAAAATTTAAAAATAAAAACTTTTTAACAAAAAATTAAACCTACGAAAAAATCAACCAAAAAGCAAAAAATAAAATAAACCTTAGTCTTGATGATAATTGAGCTCCTAAACTAATGTAACTAATTTTGAGTCGGCGCCAAACAAACTAGCAATTGAATTAGGTAAAGCGTGAAATGATGGAAGCGAGATGCATAGCGGTGTTTTAATTACTTCTTCAAAGTAATATAATGATTTTCGATAATTGTTTGTTTGGCGCCGAATCAAAATTAGTTACTAACATTAGTTTAGGACCTCAAATATCATTAGGATTATGAAGATTTATTTTATTTCTTGCTTTTCAGTTGATTTTTTTCGTCGGTTTAATTTGTTGTTAAAAAGTTTTTCTATAATGATGGTGCGGGGTCGTTTAACAAATTATCTGACTCAGCAAAACCTTGAAATCTGGTTGGTTCAGATTTTTTGTTTTTCCGTCGATAAAAATAGTGCACCAACAATCTTCAGATAAGGACGTGAATTCGGTATGGAAAGCTCTGGTATTGTGCATTGGTGCCCCAACCAGTTGATACCGTGAATATAGGGCTCTAGCCAGTGGCAGTTTTCCAAGGAATATATCTACTACATTCTGAAAAAAAATTAAGAATTTATCACCATTCACCTTATATGGATTAATGAATGAACTTTGCCTCATCAGTTCGAATTATGTTTTCTAAGGATTTGTTGGGTTTTTGTATTATGAGCAATGAATCCTCCTCTACTATTGATGATTTTAGCAGTGTTATATACGAAAAAGCATGTAGTCTATAGTGCTGTTAGAATTGAGGTTTGATTATGTGCTTTGGAAATAACAGGGTGGTATTCTGGATTATTTTCATTGCCAATCACAGGTTTCACTTGCAATAAAAAAACAAACTTGTTAACAAAGTGCAGACCACATTTTTCCACCGAATAGAACGAAATTTGGCACAAAAATACTTTCCATCGAAAGTTTTCGAAATTATTACATTATTCCATTTTCATACCAATATTGGAAAACTTTTGATAGAGCTTCATGAGTGCTCCACAACTTTTATTCGAACAAGCTTTTCTCTAAGATGTACAAACAAATGAAAATTGGCTGTGGATTACCATTCATAAGAATTCAACATTTTTGTTTACCCTGTATGCTCCTTTCATTTGAGGTTCATTCGCTCATGTCAATCGATAAGATTTCAGTTTTTCTTCCGCCTACAAATAGATCGTCATTGTATTCTAATATTTCTCGATTTCAATGTAAAACTATATAAATTAATATTAGTTATTACAAGTGATATTTAAGATTGAAACCCAAGTAAGTACTGTTTATATCTGTGTTGGTTATACTTCTTTCTCTTGTTCAGAATCAGAGTAGACAGTTATATTGGAAAGCATTTAAGGAATCTTTCACCAATTTTTGACTGAAAAGTTTGAGGTTTATACAAAAACACAAATGCTGTTTTTGTTTCAGAATAAATAAATAAATTCCGAAATCTACTTTTCCGACTAGCCGCGTCATCGTTTTTTTTAATTGATATATGACGTGATAAACAAATTGGTTCGAAGAGAAGCTCATTTTCTAAATGTTTTTTTGTTCCTCCCACAAAACTACGTCATCATCTCACAAGGTCGTATTTCAATTTTTGAATTGTTTGCCACACTGTCAGAAAGATTCAAATCGACGCCTATGCTTTCAGAGCAACTTAGTACTCGAAGGAAGAGCCAAAGAAGTTTATTCCAGGAAGGACGTTATTTTGATGTTTCCTAATTTTCGAGAAAATTCCCCCGAGAAATTAACCACTGGAAAAATATCTCGCAGTTAATAAATGTGGGGTGACAATATGGTCTCGTTCTGTGTTATATATAAAGAGTGTCGATGTGTTTAGTAAAACTTATTTCGAAGTACCGTATGAAATGTGGTTCAAAACAAACTAGTCATTTATACAATCGGTGATATTAGTCAAAAAAAATTTCAGATATGGATGGAAATTCTCAGGTCTAGAAGATTTTTTCGATACAGTTCGCGAAACGTGTATAGAATAGTAATTTACATAACAAGTTCCGAAAGTGATATTTTATCCTGCGAGTCCCGTAAAATCACTTTTGGATCGTGATCTTCTTTAAATTATATGCGTAGATGCCTATTTATTGCTATTTTAAGATAACTTATATACCTGAGTAACCTACGGAAAATTTCAGCCCATCAAAAGGTATTTCATAGAGAAGTGGGGAAGGGGCTAGGAGGGTCTGGGCCTTACTACCTGTTATTTCTTTGCATTTTCTGAGAACATTTACCATGGTAATATATATTTTTTTCACACTTTAAGAAAGGAAGAGATTTCAACGAACAAAAAGCCCACCGACTTTTTTTAAAAACCTGATATTTTGACGGGAGAATTTCTGATTGAAAATTAGGGTGCTTTTTCGATATTAAGTCAAAATAAGCTGGAAAAATAAATATTTTAAATAAAAAAAATTACAGTGTGTTTGGGACATAAAAAAATAAGTTTTCGCCAAATTTCGTGCAAAAAATTTTTTTTTTGTAAAAGGTAAAAATAAAAAACCAGAAACTTGGTTATTTGAATTTTTCACATAAATTTTGAGATTATGTGAAAAAAGGTTGGATACCAAAATTGTAGATCTTTTTATTACCTACAACTTTGCCATTTAACTTTTTTCCATAGAACTTGTAGTTTTGACGGAAATTGAGATAAACCGTTTTTTACCCTTAAAAAGTCACCCCTTTCCACTTCCCGGCCTCAGATCGCCCGTAAATTATTTTTCCTTTCATTTTTGTTATATTCTCTTCATTTTCCAATGAGTTTCATTCTACAATAAATTTTTTTGGTTTCAAAAATTATCGACCCTGGTCTAATGATGGAATCACCAGCAACACCTAATTCCTTCTATTTTGGGGTAGGATATTGGAGAAGCTGAGGGGTAACAAATGAGACCCTAAAATGTACTATCGTGTCTAAGTACTATCACCAATGATTGTTCTCATCACTTTCGCCCATTTTAACACACAATCATTCCACTTTATAGAATAAGTTGGTAATAATAGATTTGTTTGGAAAAATCAACAGCAAGAATCGCTTTGTTCTATTGGAGAATATTTAAATTGAGGGATTGAAAATTAGGGTAGCTAGAGGGTCACAAATCATTTCATCGTATCTAACGTGTGAAAAAGGCCTAAAACATACTCTTCTGACGAAATTATTCCAGCATCAACTCTTCTATATTTTTTTCAAGATTCAGGGGCACTAGCAGGGTGATTGATCCTTCAATTATGGGTAAGTTATTGGGGTAACTGAGGGCTCCCGAATGATTTTGTTTCATCGACCGTACCGAGAAGTTGACAAAATATCCAAAAACCAACAAATTCTATGAATGACGATGAAAAAAACCGTTGCTGTTGTCACATTCTGACTGCAATCAACAATTTCAACATTTTACATCGAGCATCAATATAAATACCTAACTTCAAATATTATCAGTACACCCCTGGTGAATCTAACGAACAAGAACCCCTCTCAAACAAGGCGTGGAGCAGTCAACTAAGCAGTACACATAACGAGATAGGTGAAAGTGGATGAGTGCTAATTCTATTAACCTTCCGAATCTCCAGCTCCAGTGCAGAATAAAGGAGCGAAAGATCAGAGCGTATTTTGTATGGCAGGAGGATTCAGCGTATTGAAAGAAAAAAAGATTTGATCCAAAGTAACTTGTAAGGCAATTTGTTTGTGCAAAATAGACAATTTTGATGTTCGCTACCTCGAAAATGAAAAACTTGAACTTTATTATTAGGACAATGAAAATGAAAATTGTCTTTTTCCAATATGTGGGTGCTTTGTGGTATACCATAACTGATTACTGTTTCTGAGCCTAGTACATCGTCTTTTCTCACCATTTGTTTCCTATCATTCAAGTGAAGTATTACCTCGTACACCAGAACTACTCACGGTCTTCAATAGCTGAGCATGGTCGACAGAATCAAAATCTCTGACCAAATCTGAGAATACAGTTGCTGGCCGGCTATTAACTATATGATCATATATTTCGTTGGTAAGTGCAGATATCAGGCCATTTGTTGAAAAGCTTTTTTTGAATACCTATCGTTTGAAATAGATTTGTACTTATCAGTCTGGTTTTTGGGAGTTGTTCGAATATTTTATTGAAGTTCGTGAGTAGCGATATTGGTATCGATTGATGACTATTCGAGGATTTTCTTTTTCAAAATGGGTGTGACTATTGACTCTTTTGAGCTATTTTGTCAATTTTTAATTTCCATCTGATAATATCTCTGTTTGCAATTCTCATAGGTCTGTTTGTATTGTTTCTTTTTCAATGTATTATGTTCTTACAATTGATAGATGTCATGAGCTCCGTTATCATCCATGTCTATCCTCTGCATTCAAAAGGTCTTTGTGTTCCCTTCTATCATTCGAAGTTTCAGTCAAATAGTTTATCTGTTAATCAGTATGCAGTACAGGGACCATTCATATTACTCAGAATGTATGGGATATATCCAATTTCAGATAAATAAATTATTCCCTAAACAATCAGTGATTTTTTGATGTGTAATGTCTATATATATATATATATATATATATATATATATATAATTTATCATGAGCTATATTTCTGCCAATCAGTTATATAGCATATTAGAAAAATAAAATATATATACAATATATACACATACATATACACACCTACTATACCTATTTGCACACCATACTTCTTTATGCCCTTACACATTCTAAAAAATATTTACTGAATACACAGAATACTTTAAACATACTGAAACTTTTGTACACCTGTCATGACTAAATATTGAATCGGAAATGAGGAAGTGGCCACTAGGTTTTTTATAGATTAGGAAAATATGATTTTAACTTTGTCTTGAAGGATGTTGAGGATGTTAAACGTTTGATCTCTCCTGGCAGATTATTATTATTATAATTTTGGGTATGTATTAATGTGACTTGTTGAATATGAAAGTCAGTTCTGATTCTTGTATTGTATCCGTGGATTTGGTTATTGTACATAACTTTTTCTTGTAAATATGTTGGGGAAATTTTATTTCTTATTTTGAAAATTTGGATTAATGTTTGGTAGAGGAGAAAGAAATTGATTGGTTACCATTCTAGTTTCTTTAACATATCTCTTATTGGTGTTAGTCTTTTGAAATTTGAAATAATGCGCATGGCTCTATTCAGGAGTTTCTGTAAACGATTTAAATCATTTTTTTTCAGTAGATACAGAATTGTAGAACAATATGTAAAATGAGGGAGCACTAATGAATTGTACAGTAATTTTCTTTTCCACCGTGTCAAATATGGGGCACAACGAGATAAATAATGTATTTTAAATGCTATCGTCTTCCCAATGAAGTTGGCATGTTCTTTAAAATCCACATAAACCCCAAGATATTTAAATTGGTTGACCCGTTACACCTTATCAGGACCTAAAAGTATCTCAAAATTTTGGTTAAAAAAGTTTCTGAATCTTTTTTTTGTTCTTATTACCATGTACTTGGTCTTCTCAACATTGATCTTCAAATAATTAGCACAACACCAACTGTAAATAGATTTTAAAGTTCTGTTGATGGTTTCTGTGAGTTTCGTGTGATCATAACATGCAAATAAATGAACTGAGGTTTCACCTACCACCTCTGGCAAATCATTGATATACAACAAAAATAATAGGGTGCCCAGTACACTTTCCTTGATTACATTCTATTTCATTTGATACTTCATTATTTATCCTAAGCATTTGTTTTCTGTTCTCCAATAACCTTTCCATCTATTCCTACTGCTCTAAATTTTTATAACAATCTATTTCTGTGTATCATCTCGAAAGCTCTCTGTAGATCCAAAAATACTGCAACAGTAGTCTCATTTTTTTCTAGGCTAATTTTCCAATCATCTAGTACACACTGAACTGCTGTTTCACAACTATGTTCATTTCTGAACCCTGATTGGTACATACTTAAAAGTTTATTAATTTCAATATAATCTACTAATTGGTTATAGACTGCTATTTCAATTATTTCTCCAATTGCGCTCTGGTCTTAGATCCGAGGCTTTATCAGAGTTTGTTTCTATTATATCATTTGATTCAATTTCCATGAGAATAAACTGTCATCATCTCCATCTTAATCAAATGTAATTTCCCGATCCATCATTCATCGTAACTTCTTTCCTACAATCCCTTCCATCAATCATCTCTTGAAAAATCAGTCCCAACTTCATTATTACAAGTTCGCAGTGAATTTCCGCAAAGCTCGTAATGACAATTCCAGTCCATTCAAACTTACTGTTTTGAACATTCGATATGATGAAAGCTGCTGACGGAACAGTTGAAACTTAATTTGGGAATAATTTACCGCAATTATGAGGAGTTTAAAAGGGCCTTGTTAGGTGGGGAAAGTGCTGCCACCGCTCCTTAATTGCGATGGAAAAAGTTTTCCATAATTCTCAGGTTCAGGGCGAAGGTATGGAACTTGCGAGAAATTGCATTTTCCATCGAAATGATCCCTGCTGAATTATTAATGAAGTTTGTTTTCCTGGTTTATGGAGAATAATGAACACACTTGAATGAAATCATGCCGGAAAAAATGCGCATAATATATTATTTCCTTTTTGATATTGTTGAGTAGTGGTGGAATGAAATATTGTTTTCATAGAGTGATAATGCAAATCTGATGGGAAATTGCGTATTGGTTCAATTCTAATTCATTTTTAGTTCTAATAGACCAGGGCTTAAGCCTTTGGAAATGGTAAAAAGTGAAAAAAAATAATAGTAGGATGAAACCCATTGGGAAAGGAAGAGAATATAACGAAAATGAAAGGAAAAATAATTTACGGGCGATCTGAGGTCGGGAAGTGGAAGGGGGTGAGTTTTTAAGGGTAAAAAACAGTTTATCTCGATTTCCGGCAAAACTACAAGTACTATGGAAAAAAAAATGGCAAAGTTGTAGGTAATAAAAAGATCTTCAATTTTTGTTTTCACACTCAACCTCAAAATTTATGTGAAAACCTCAAAATTTATGTGAAAAATTCAAATAACCAAGTTTTTGGTTTTTTAATTTTATCTTTTACAAAAACAATTTTTTTTCACGATATTCAGTGGAAATTTACCTTTTTATGTCTCAAACACACTGTAATTTTTTTGATTCAAAATAATTTTTTTACCTTATTTTGACTTAATATCGAAAAAGCCCCCTTATTTTCAATCGAAAATTCTTCCGTCAAAATATCAGCTTTTTTAAAAAAGTCGGTGGTGTTTTTGTTCGTTGAAATCTCTTCTTTCTGATGGTATAAAAAAAAAGTACATTACTATGGCAGAAAATGCAAAGAAACGAAATAAACTCCAATCTGAATTTAATAAGACATCTACAATATTTTGAGAAAGTTGTAGAATCGTCTTTAAATTATATGCGTAGATGCCTATTTATTGCAATTTTAAAATAACTTATATACCTGAGTGACCTACGGAAAATTTTTGCTCATCAAAAGGTATTTCATAAAGAAGTGGGGAAGGGGCTAGGAGGGTCTGGGCCTCATTACCTGTTATTTCTTTGCATTTTCTGAGAACATTTACCATAGTGATCTATTTTTTTGTACACCATCAGAAAGTAGAGATTTCAACGAACAAAAAGCCCACCGACTTTTTTAAAAAACCTGATATTTGGACGGGAGAGTTTTTGATTGAAAATTAGGGTGCTTTTTCGATATAAAGTCAATATAAGGTAGAAAAATGAATATTTCAAATCAAAACAATTACAGTGTGTTTGGGACATAAAAAGGTTTTGTGATTTATTTTTTTTGTAAAAGATAAAAATAAAAAACAAAAAACTTGGTTTTTTGAATTTTTCACATACATTTTGAGGTTATGTGAAAAAAGTGTAGATACAAAAGTTGTAGATCTTTTCATTACCTACAACTTTGCCATAGGACCCGTAGTTTTGTCGGAAATCGAGATAAACCGTTTTTTACCCTTAAAAACTCACCCCCTTCCACTTCCCGACCTCAGATCGCCCGTAAATTATTTTTCCTTTCATTTTTGTTATATTCTCTTTATTTTTCCAATGAGTTTCATCCCACTATTATTTTTTCTGGTTTCAAAAATTATCGACCCTGGTCTATAATGTAATGGAATAATCAATGTCACACTAGTTTAGAGGGTGCTTTCCACATTGCAAAAAAGTAAACGCAGTTTCATCGTCCTACCGCACTAAAAAAAAACAATAGGAAGATGATAGCCAAACTAAAGGATGCTATTTCCAACTCTCATTTATGAATATAGGTGTTCCTCAGGGCTCTATATTGGGACAGCTAATATTCCTACTTTCTATAAATGACTTATAGTTATTCTAATCCCAATTGGAACGGCAATAAAAATAAGAGCACTACGAGGAGTGTTCATATGCACTGCCCGGCAAATGGGAAATTTATATACCACCAGTGTTTTTACTTTCAAAGCGTTCCTGGTATAATAGAAAAAAAATTCTGTCGTGTGACCCTAGTTGCCCAGATTATTATTGAAGACGCTATCAAACATATTTGAGGAATAGAAGCTCGGCTAGCTGGATTGGACATCTGTTATCTGAATCCGCATGATTTACGTAGTTCACAATATTTCTTAATCAGTGCCGTGTGTTGGTGAGGTTAGGAATTATCCATTGAACATAATTTCATCAATATGGCTTTCTGGAGACCTTTCGAAACAAATAATAAAATTCTGTTGAGATAACATGTGTCTACTTTTACATGGGGTGATCAATTGCTATGATTGCAAGAATAAGTAACTGAAAAATACCACTGGAAAATAATATACCGACGCCTATGTTAAGGCGGCAATTGAAAAGAGAAATCCTTCACGAAACTTTTTATTTCGGTCCGATTGGGATTAGAAATACTATACCAGTCCACCTAAAATCACAACTGCTACCGATATATGCGAATGATACCTCACTGGCGGTCGCTGCACAGACCTCAGAGAAACTCATATCATCCATTGGAGAGAGATACTGTAAATTATCTCGTGAATTGGTGTAAATGTGATGGTTCAATGGTTCATGTCGATAAGACAAAATGTGAATATTTTCATAATATTACCTCCAACACACCTCTTCTAACAGATCAGATGGACAGAGCAAGTTAACGCAGTTAACATAAAATTGAGAAAGGCGTTTTATGCATTTTCAAGAATTAAAGACTGCATGCACAACAGTGCAGTGATTAACGTCTACTACAGTTTAGTGTACACTCACTTGGGTTATAATTTGATCTTATGGGGGAATTCCGTAGATGCCAATAGAATATTTGTAACACAGAAAAAAATAATACGAAAAATGTTCAGCCTAGACTTCAGACCAACTTGTAAGCCCACATTCATTAAATATAAAATTATGCCTTTCCACAGCATATACATCTACCAATGTATCTTGTATATGAGAAAAAGCATTGATAAATTTCAAAGAAGTTCTAAACATAATTATGATACCAGGAATTATGATCATCTATGTGTTCCCAGACACAAAACTAAAAAATTAGAGTATGGTTTCAGATATAGGGGATTGAAAATTTACAATAAACTTCCACTAACCCTTATAAAAGTATAGATTCCTTCAGTAATTTGAAAAGGCAATAAAATTTTTGATACTGAAAAAATGGTACTATAGTGTAAAAGAATACCTCCATGATAGCTTGTAGGAACCGCACTGTTTTTATCAGTATCGCCTGTATTTTGTATAGTATGCCTGTATAGTGTAAAAAAATACGTTCATGATAGCTTGTAGGATTTTTGTTCAAATTTGTGCCGCCTGTATTTCGTTATATATTTTTTTATGTCGTTATTTTAAAATAATATCAAACACACTCCTCAGAGTGAGTGATTGACTTGTCCTATACATTTTTGTAATGTCACAAAGGATAAATAAATATTTCTATTTGTATTCTATTTCTGTTTATTAACCAAGAATGTGTTAAATAGATGAAATTATGGATATCTAGCTAATGTAATGAACTGGGAAAATGTCACTAAAAGTTGAACCTGTGCGTGACACAAATACACAAATCAATAGGAGATAAAGCAATAGTAAAAATAATGGTAATAAATATAACTTATACTAACTGAAATCAACGAGTTAAATCATCCAGATCGACAAGTCAAACAAGTCAAATAAATGAAGTAAAATTGATATTGAAGAGGCGTTTACATTGGAGCAAATAGCAATGAAATAGGTACGAGTATACAACCAGGGCACTTCCTATTTATTCTATTATTCTTTAAATAATTTCTCTACAATTTTCAAAAATTAAACTTTCGAGGTGATATTTGAAGTTTTCTATTTTAATTTCATTTCAAATATAATCTGGGAGTGTGTTATACAGTTTAGGGGCTAGAAAAGTGTAGCATTTTTGGCCAGTCGTTTTCTTTGTCTTTTTCAGCACGTACATTTTTTTTAATTTCTTGTGTTGTTGCTCTCGGGCTTCCGTCAGATTATTAACGCCAGAATTATGTCTCGTTAAATTATAAAAAATACAGTTGAAATTTAGATACAATCAAAATAATCGACTATCAAGGTCTTGTTATATTGCCCTTGATAAAACCCTTATTCAAATCTGGTGAAACTGAAATAGGAAATTATCGACCCAATTCACTGATTTCCAATATAGTGAAAATTATCGAAAAAATAATCAAGAATAAGTTTGTAAAAGGTTTTAGAGAGGGGAGGTCAACGGAAGATGCAAAAGAACATCAACTTCGAGAATATATAGAGCAATTGATTCAAAAACCCCAGCGCTTTGTATATTCGTCGACCTCTCTGAAGCTTTCGACACGGTATGTCACGATAACCTATTGGAGAAAATGCGATTATATGGAATGAGAGGATATTTTTTTCCCTTAGTACAAAGATACCTCTCAAACCGACGGCAGCAAGTTCATATTAACGGTGTCATCAGTGAGATAAGAAATATTACACATGGCGTATCGCAAGGTACAGAGCTTGGACCAATGCTATTCACTTTATCCATAAATAGCAGTAGCCTTGGTTCTCAGTTTTGCAAATGACACCGCAACTTTTTATCAGTGTGAAAGTTGGAAAAGTCTGAAAACTGAAGTGGAATCAGACTTGATTGGTGTCAATTTCAAAATCAATAAATACATTCTAAAATCTACCTTACAGACTGGTCGTGCCATCGTTTTTTTTTTTTATTTCTGAATTCCTTTCATTTTATCCCCATATCAGTAAATCTGATGATAAAGTTTACCATCGCCAAATTGCAAACAGCAATTTACCTACTATGTTAGCTTGTAACATGCAATTGATTGATTGCTTCTTCAGAAAATAGGAAGGATCTTTTCCTTATCGGTTTCATTGATGCCTTTGAGGAATATGGGAGATGCATAACATTGTTTCAGCTGAACATTCATTTCTCATATTTTTCTTTTTTCATATACATATAAATCGGATTTTTTCAAACAATGTTTTTCCTTGAAATCATTTCTAATATGGTTTTGGGTAATCAATCTCTACAATTACGTCAAATTCCACCTATTCAGCTTGAATACTATATATTCAACAAAGCTTTCACACAGACAATCGGACAGATCTACAGACAGACATTGGGTTGGGACTATCAGTATGTTGGGGATAAAATGGTTGAAAAGTGAGGCTAGATTGAAAATCATCATTCCTTGTGAAAATCACCTAATATAAATCGGATATGTATGAAAAAGATAAACAAACAATTAATTTACTTTTCCATTTTGGAAAAAAAATGATAACCGAGCAGTAAACGTGAATCACTTAGTATGAAGCCTCATAAAAACGGGAAAAACTCACAAAGGACTAATCTGCTGCTTTCAGCTAATAACAGAATTCCCAAGTAGACATATTTTTTACTAGCCACTTTACCGCATAACTTATTCAACTTTATCAGTAAAAGCCCTTCAAAGGGAAAATAAAAACAGGAGACACACAAAGTAGTACACGCGGGATTTCCTGGTAGGCGTCAGATGAAATATTGACGATCAAACGTGCAATATCTATATTTCTGACTTTCCACCTTTGCTTTGTTAGAGAATGCAGCGTCGAAAAATTCACTGGGGATTGTCGACTTCTTTCAGTTCACAATGCCAAGCCGCATATAACGTGAATATCAAAACGAAGACATCCTGCTAATGAATGCCTCTCAATGGAAGAAAATTGGGGGTATGCGATGAGCGGAAATTTGCGTATGCCGAAGTTTCATTGGTAGTTGTCATTGTTGTTTGTGACCGAATTCACGTATAATTCGACAGAAACAGAATTGGAAATACGGGAAAACAGAATCCTTGAAATGAAAATGCTTCGTGAAAAGTACTCACAAGTAGAAGAAAAGTGAAATATAATTACTAATGCAAATTTCAATAGGTAGAAACTACTAAAATATTTTTGTCAGCGAGATTAATTATCAAACTGTCCCAAGTTTTGTAGGTATTTATATCAAACAATATTCCGTGAGTTAGGCAAGGGAATTTATTGTGAAGTCTAATGGGTAAAAGAGCGGCCGCATTGTTCGAAAAAAAAAGGATTTTACGAAAAAAACAAAAACATATTATGTTTCATTTTCGAAAGAAATGACGTAGAAAAACCCAGATAACACAGGATATCCTATGGATATCCATTTCTTGTCCAATTCCGGTCGGGATATCCCTGGATTTGAAATGGACATCCATAAGATATCCGTCGACGGATTTGAAATGGATATCCTTCAGAAGATATCATATGGATCGCCATAAGATATCCGGAGCAAATATGGATAAGTTCAAATTGCAAGATTGATTTTTATTGTGTCAATTTCTGAGTTTCTTTCATGCTCGTACATATAGATTAATTTTTTTGGAAAAATCTCATGTTTCGTTTTCCTACTTGATTTGAAATGGATATCCATCGACGGATTTGAAATAGATATCCTTCAGAAGATATCCTAGGGAGGGCCATGAGATATCCAAAGCAATCATAAATTAATTTAAACATTCTCGTAGATACACAAATTGTACCTTTTCAAATATACGTTGTCGTGGGGACCCTCTGCGACCACAGAACAGATATACATGTGTCTGCGACAGCCTGGCCATACTATACGCATAATTACCACAGAACTCAAGTTCTGTGATAATTACTGGCAACGTCTGTCATTTTATTTTGTTGAGGAAGGTCATAGTCATAGCACTGAATCCAAACAAAAGTCGTGTTTTTTTCCTATTTTCCTCCGTTTTCGATACCCTGTTGGTCTGGACATAATGGTTGATTGTTTCCAAAGGGAATTATATATTGGCCGAATACAGGTGAATATCAATTGAAAAGGACATAACCTATAAACATCCATTATTTCCAATGCATTTATGTGTTTGCTGTTTGAGTTTCTATATTTTCAGAAATGCTGAAAGGCACGTCGTTACATTTGCCACAATACACGAGTTTTTCAAATGTCACAGTGCCCAAATTAAAAATGCCTACAACAGTGGACATGTGATGAAGATGATTCATCAGTAGATTCGAACATTCTCCTATTGATTGCACTCAAAAAATGAATCTTTCGGAAGAATATTTGGGAACTGGATCGAAATTCAAAGCTGCTGTAGGTAAGTTGTATGTTTTTTTATTCCTTTTTCTAGAACTCTTTTTTTAGGTACCTAAATGAAATCACAAAAATGACTTTGTGGAACGATGCCTTTCTTCCATGCTCACTAATATGTTTACCTCCAAATATAGCTGGTATGGAGGATAAAAAATAAACTGGGCAACTAAAACTGGCTGAATTATCACTAGGTTAAAAGCCCATTCAGTTGTTCAATTTATTTGATAATAATTTGTATTGCCTCATAACAGACTGCTAGTTCAGTGAGAATGCAAAATTCCCAAGAAAAGTTGATGTCAAAAATGCTTATATATATATATATATATATATATATATATATATATATATATATATATATATATATATATAGTATATATAGTATAGTATATCAATAAAGAGAGAGAAAAACTATGGCAGTGGTATATATTATCATCATCAGTATTCGAATTCAAAAGAAAGCATAATATTTCTCAGTATTTTTTTGTAGATTTCAACATCAATTATACCCGTGAATATATACATATCATTTCAGAAGCAGCTGACGTCAGTGATTCGACGGAAAATAAAAAAGCTACTGAAGAAGCCATCTAGCTTGGCTGAGAAGGGCCAAAGAAAGGCATCTGTCATCTTCTACAATAAAGGAAACACCTGATGGACGAAGATAATAGCATTCTATTTTTTGGTTAATCTGCATTTAATATTCCGTTTTTATTTAAGAGTTTCCATATACATGTTATTTGTTGATAACCCCGAAGTTTATGAGAATTTTTTTTGATACCAGAGTTTATTAATACATTTTTTTTTTGGTTCAATACCATTATTTCATTTTCCTCCAGATCGCTATTACTATATTTTATCTTCGATAGATATCCCCGAAGGATATCTCTCAAGGAATTTTTCAGATAGCTTTTGAATAACCCTGAAGGATATCTCATGGATATTCCTGAAAGATATCTTTGAAGTATATCTTATGGATATCTGTGAAAGATATCTTATGGACATCTCTGGAGGATATCTTATGGATATCTTCGAAGAATATTCTATGGATGTACAGGTTGTTCTACTTTGGACATCCATCGGATGTCCATAAGATATCTTTCGGATATAATTGGATGTCCATAGTACATCCATAAAATTCATGAAGGATGTCCAATGGATATCTATTGGATGTCCATGTGTTATCTGGGAAGCATATCAGCTCTTAACTAAGCAATTACACTAGAATATCCTTCATCGATAACACTAATAAGTCTTCCACCAATTTTGAGCTTTTTTGCGAATAACTTATAGAATATGCATTTTCCAGGAAAAAAATGTTTTGTGTGGATATCAACATTTTCTACGAAAAACATCAAATACGTTTCATCTCTCGGACTGTTCCATATAAAATTATTATATATAATAACTAACATCCCTTTACGACCAACTGCACCCAAACAACGTTCGAAAACTTATCCAAATAACTCAGCAACATCCTCTCCAACATGATTAATTAAAATTCATATATAAAAGACTCCTGGCATTTCATATCCCTAATAAAAACTGTTAAATCTCCATAACCCCCTTTTTAGTATCCTTCGGGGTAACTTATTCACATCTACATTCCACTACAACTTGTAAGAGACATAATTACTCAAATATGGAAATATACCAAAAAATTTACGAAAATCTCCTCTGAAGCTATTGAATTCACCCTCTCATCAACATTTTTGTGTTACAATGATCATTATTACAAACAAATCTTCCTAAAAATTTACGTATTTCGAACCGCATATAAGTTAGCGATATCCAAATTTATTGAGCAGTAAAACGAAACCCTGTACCAATTCATAACCGAATGCAAAATTCCTGTCAATATAATTCAAGTATCAGTAGTGAAAACAACATCAGTCAAAACAAACACGTGTGCCACCCGATAATTACTTCTTTACGTACTTTTTGCTTCATCATAAAGAAGAGAAGAAGAATCGCCAAATCAAAATGGTGGTCTAGTTCACTTTGTAAACAAAAGACACTCACTTCTCTGAATTATTTCCACCAAACTGTTTACAAAACCACTGGTGGATTTGTAAACATTTTAGTGAAAATTATTTAGTGAAGTGAGTGTCTTTTGTGCACTTTAATATGGATTTTCATCAAGTATCGGCCACATCATTTCAAAAAAAAGAAATTAGTTTACTTTGTTTCGAGTCGACTGTTTAGGGCAGTCCACATTATTGTCAACATCTTCATACTATGTAACTTTCAATCTCGACAAACAATATTTTTGTAGCCCCAGTCGAAACGTTGGAAATGAATTAAAGTACCTTATTGAAGAATCTTCATTTTCAATGAATGAACCAAATTGCCAAGAATCAACAAAATCCATATATACTTCTGATTTGTTATATATATATATATATATATATATATATATATATATATATGTATATATATATATATATATATATATATATATATATATATATATATATATATATATATATATATATATACTAGCGGACCCGACAGACGTTGTCCTGTCCAAATTTCTATGTTTCCTAAAATGTTTTTCCCGAAAATTTTCCCTTTATCCCGGTTATCCCATTTTCCTGTGTTCCCGTTTTCCCGTTTTCTCGTTATCCCGTTATTCCCGTTATCCCGTTTTCCTGTTATCCCGTTTTTTATTTATCCCGTTATTCCGTTTTCCCGTTATTCCCTTATCCTGTCATCCCATTATCCCGTTTTCCCATTTTTTCGTTATTCCGTTATTCCCGTTATCCCGTTTTCCTAAAAAAAATTAATAAATAGGGGTTGATAGAAGGGTGAATTAAGAGTAATACGAATTTTTTTATTCTAAGTCATGACAAAATAAAAATCCTGCCAAAAAAATAGGGGTTGATCGTAGAAGGGTGAGAATTCAGGGTTGTATGTATTTTTGAATGCTGTATCATAAAAAACTAAAAACAAAAAATTTTGTGAAAAAAAAAATTGAGAGTTGGACCAGCCTCAACATTTGGGGGGATGATTCGTAGATCTAAACTATCCAGGGCGCCACCCAAACGCATACTCAAAAATTCATTCAAATCGGTCCAGCCGTTTAGGAGGAGTACTCACGTACAGTAGAAATTATATATATATATATATATATATATTATATATATATATATATATATATATATATATATATATATATATATATATATATATATATATAAAGATATATAAAACCGACCCGACAAAAATTGTCCTGTCTGAATTTCTATATTGGCCAATTAAATTTTTTTTCCTATATTTTTTTTTGCTGTTTCCTGGTTCCCGTTATTGTTTTTCCGTATCCATTATCCGTTTCCCGTTATCTCGTTATCACGTTAAACTGTTTTCCCGTTATCCCCTTATCCCCTTATCCCGTGATTCCGTAATCCCGTTTTTTCGTTATTCCGTTATTCCGTTTTCCAGTTATCCCGTTCTCGTTCTCCTGTTTTCCCGTTATTTCGTTATCAAATTTGAATCGAATCTTTTTTTCCTGAAAACTTCTGCAGGACCATAACGAACAAAACAAATAGAGAATTACGCATATACATCATTCAAATCGTGATTTAATGTCCTGAGTTCTATAAAAAAAATATTTCTGTTCGTTTTCCTAAGAGCATCGCTTGAGAACGGCTGGATCGATTTTTTTTTTATGTTCGTAGTGACCTAAAAAAATTTTTGAGAAAATGAATAATTGGAATTGTTGCGAGAAAAATTGGAAAATTTGGTAAAGTTCATACAAAAATCCCGTAGAAAAAAGCACTTTCCAAAAATTTCCAATTTTCCAGGCAAATTTAATAATAAAAAAAAATCGAGCCGACGAAATACGGAACTGAAAAGTAAAAAATCAAATAAACCTTCTCAGTCTCAATAACTAAGCTCCTAAACTAATTGTAAGTAACTAATTTTGAGTCGGCGCCAAACAAACAAGCAAATGAATTAGGTAAGGCGTGAAATGATGGGATCGAGTTGCGCGGTGACATTCTAATAATTTTTTTGAAGTCATTTAATGATCTTCGTTGATTGTTCGTTTGGCGCCGACTCAAAATTAGTTACCCTCATTAGTTTAGGAGCTTAGTTATTGAGACTAAGAAAGTTTATTTTATTGTTTAATTTTCAGTTCCGTAGTTCGTCGGTTTAATTTTTTGTTAAAAAGTTTTTGTTTTTCAATTTTTTGTGGCTGAAATCTACTAATTACTATCTACTTGTTTTTTGATTACTCCCAAAATACTTAATTACCCACCTTACTTCAACTATTACCAGTTAAATAATATAATTATCTACTTTTACTACTTGTTGTAATATAAATTATTTTTGTTGTTCTGGTTAGTTTATTTCATTACTTTGTATATCATTACATCATCTCATAGAATATAATGATTGTTACGGATGTAGGAGAACAAAAATAATGACAATAGCGATCTATCATTGTCAACTACATATGTGTGCCAATGTTCACAAGTACAAAATCAATAATCCCCCATTTTTCTACCCGTAAGGGTGGATAATTCCATTCGAAATCCGAATATGATCAACTATGAGGTATACCCTATCTAAAAAAAAAAGAATAATCCAAATCAAAGAACCCAGTACAAAGTTATGCCTGACAGAATCGGTTAACGGACCCGAATTCAGAGGGTGAGTGATCAATATCCTTCATTTTGCTAAACTTAGGGGTGGATTTAATCTTTTAAATTCAAATAGGACCAACTTCGAAGTACACCCTATCCACTGAAATTATCGGAATCGGACGTCTCAGTGAGAGGTTATGCGTGGTCATACATAAAAAAAATACACGCTTCGACTAGTGAACCTCCTCCTTATTGGTTTCGTCGGTTAAAAATAGGCAAATCGGTCCAGCCGTTCCCGAAGTATGCGCTTACCAACACAATTCGACATTTATTTCTATTATATATTTTTTTGCTCGGAACAGAGAAGTTCTTCAATGAATATAACACAAAGAGAAAAATGTTGTATATCATGGTACTCTTGATGTGTGCTAATCCCGATAATAACGAACTTGATGCTGCAGAAATTATATCAACACCGTGGATCCTTGTTATATCATAATTCATATTGTGTACGTGTTCGTTAACCATTGTCTTAGATAACTGAAACATGAGACTCCTGTTGCTCGCCCTTCATCAACGTGCTCTCGTATTCTGCTTTTTATTATATTAACTTTTCATAATTCTTGAATATATGAATATTATGAGAAATCCATACGTGGTAGCTCGAATCTCATTAGGTGAAATTAATTTCCTGCTATATACGAAACGTTTCTGGAAAATCCCACTAGGTTTTTATAATGGGACATTTTTCAGATTCTCCTAATCAAATAATTTCAACCTTCGCATATTTGAGGTCTCTTGAGAGAGGGAACATAATGAGTCATTGTGATTTTATAAGAGGTAATAACATCAATATCTATACATTTTCGATTTCCCGCTTCAGGTTATTCAGAAGTAGCAGATTCAAAATGTTGCCGAGCAATGATACCTATTTTAACCGACGAAACCAAAAAGGAGGAGGTTCTCTATTCGACCCGTATATTTTATGTTTTTCCATCATATTTTTGTATGTATGATCACGCATAACTTTTTACTGAGGCGTCCGATTCCGATGATCCTTTTTTCAGTGGATAGGATGTACTTCGAATTTGGTCCCATTTGAATTTAAAAGTTGAAATCCACCCCTAAGGGTGGCGAAATGAAGGATATTGATCCCTCACCCTCTGAATTCTGGTCCGTTAACCGATTCTATCAGGCATAACTTTGTTTGGCACACACATACGTAGTTGACAATGACAGATCGCTACTGACATTATTCTTGTTCCGTCAAAATCAGTATATTTTATGAGAGGATGGAATGATATACAAAGTAATGAAATAAACTAACCAGAACAACGGAAATAATTTATATTACAACAAATAGTAAAAGTAGATAATCATATTATTTAACTGGTAATAGTTGAAGTAAGGTGGGTAAGTAAGTATTTTGTAAGTAATCAAAAAACAAGTAGGTAGTAATTGGAACATTTGAGCCACAAAAAATTGAAAAATAAAAACTTTTTAACAAAAAATTAAACCGACGAAATACGGAACTGAAAAGTAAAGAATAAAAACTTTTTAACAAAAAATTAAACCGACGAAAAAATCAACTGAAAAGCAAAGAATAAAATAAACCTCCTTAGTCTAAATGATAATTGAGTTCCTAAACTAATGTAAGTAACTGATTTTGAGTCGGCGCCAAACAAAGTAGCAATTGAATTTAGTGAAGCGTAAAATGATGGCAGCGAGATACACGGCTGCGTTTTGATGACTTCTTTCATAGATAATGATCTTCGATAATTGTTTGTCTGGCGCCGACTCAAAATCAGTTAGTTACATTAGTTTAGGAGCTCAATTATCATTTAGACTAAGAAGGTTAATTTTTTTTTGCTTTTCAGTTGATTTTTTCGTCGGTTTAATTTTTTGGTAAAAAGTTTTTATATACTAGCTGACCCGACAAAGACGTTGTCCTGTCCAAATTTATATATGCCCTAGAATTATTTTCCTAAAAACTCTCGTCTGCATAGAATTTTTTTGGTTTGTGTTGTTCTATCTAGGTTATGCTTTTGACTCTGCCCGCTCTCCGTTATCCCGACATCCCGTTATCCTGTTTTCCCATTATCTTGTTTTCCCGTTATCTTGTTTTCCCGTTATCCTGTCGTTCAATTTTTCCGTTAGCCCGTTTCCCTCATCCCGTTATCCTCTTATCCCGTTTCACCGTATTCGCGTGATTCCCGTTATTCGCTGTGTGCAAGACTGACAATGCCCTCTAGTGACTCGATAGCTGAAGTTTGCCTGTTTTATTTCCAATACTCACTATGTAACAATTTCAATTTTTCAACAATTTCTAAATAATCTTCCACGATGTAACAATTTTGTGCTCACTGCTAGTTCCAGATGAATCGAAGTTTTTTTCTGTCAAAGAAAAAAGTAAGTAAATGATAAAAAATATGTGTTTTGATACGATAGTTCACCGCATTTGGAGGTTATCCATGTAAAGTTATGATATTTTGAATATCATAAAGTAATGCTACTTCTGTGTACTTTTGGGTATGGCAAGTAATGTGCTTGCTCGTTAGTTTATCAAGGTCGCAGGTTCATAAGCTCTTGAGAACATAAAAAAAGTGAGGGAGCCAAGTAGTTTAACAAATTGAAAAAAGTACCCATATAACTCTGGCTAGCTTTAACCTGACGGGAAACCACTAAATAACATCAGATTCAACGCAAAACTATTAAATGAAATTCTCAAATAATATAATAGTCAGAAAAGGAATTAGGTTCATAATTGTACCTGAATATGGGATCCCACTTTTACCCTTGCAAGGATATAAGAATGGTCCCTAAATAATACAAACACGTTCAACACTCTCTAACACGTATACTTGTCCACAAAATATTGGGTATTGCTTATACAGTACAAGTAACGATGTTTACTCTTAGTACTTGAACTGCATTGCATTTAACATTAGTTCAGATGTAAGGCCAATTGCTTTTATAACCGAAACCAGTTCGTGAAAATTAAAACACAAATTGATAATCCTCGGCGAGGTACTTTGTCCTGATAGAATGCCATGTTTGATAGACAACTTGAAAAGTCATCAAAAGTATCTCTGTCCTCTGTTCATAAGGCTGATTAATCAGTTTACAACACCGTCCAGGCGTTCCCGAACACGCAGTTTAAGTCGCTATTTGCTTTCTATCATCGGCTAACACCGCCCCACGGAACTTGGCCACTTCTAGACGATCAAATAGAAAACATCTCAAATATTTATCGAATGAAAACCTCACGTCCCGGAATTAGACATTGAAATATCGTGGAATAACAGAACATTTATCTCTTTGCTGCAGTTTTGTGATGCAGTTTTGCAATCGACTACACAGCAATAGCGAGGGCTCATTGTTATTATATTTATAATTGTTGTTATTCTACCCAACCGTGACCGTTGCCACTACTACTAGTAATAATGTTTATTCATCTGAAGTATGGTACAATATTTTTAAGGGATTTGAGAATAAACGGGGAGACCTCAGAAACTGAAAGTTTTCAGCTTGTGCTTGTGATTAGTGATTACCAGGATCATTAACTATTTCTGCCACCATGGGCGCTGTCATAGTTTCATATATCCCCTCTAGCCTAATGCACACAGCGAATACCGTTTTCCCGTAATTCCGTTTACCATGATCCCATTTTCTCGTTATCTCGTTTTCCCGTTCTCTCGTTTTCATTTATATCATTTTTCCGTTATCCTGTTATCCCGTTGTATCGGGTGATTCTCTAAGGTGGCCCACCCCTATAAAGTTTTTATTATTGAAGATAGGGAAACGAAATTTGGGGGTTGTATATTATAGTTCAATTAAATTTTTTTGACATATTTACTAGCTTTGCCGTACTTCCGGTTTGACCGGAAATGACCCCAACTCTCGATTTTTCAATGGGACATCCTATATATTTTTACTTATTTCGATCGAGAATGACATTCTGAACCCAACAACACTTCACTTGTCAATATTCGACGAATAAAGTATTTTTATTCCAATTTTAATTTTTCGATCTAGAAGGCCATGGATCGTGAAAATCGCTTCCTTCTTTCCGACTAACATGGGAAAAATACGGTTTTGAGGCTTATGACTTCACAGTCGTTTCAAGAATTATTTAAAGTCGTAAATATGAATTTTTTTTGGTAGAGTACAAATACGGAAATATTTTTATTCAGAATTCTACCCTCATTTCCGTGTTGTAGACGAGGTTGCAAATTGATGAAAACATTATACGTCAGGACATCTCCACTTGCAATCATTATTGGAAACTTTTGTAATAATTCCGATGCTTATTTCAATATAAAAAATCAATTGAATGAAAAAATATGTTTCTCGTTTGACGCAAAAGTTTGCAAATTGAAACTCTTGTCAAGAACATGATTTCAGTTATTTTTTCGAGTTTGCAGAACTTTTGGAATTTTCATCGAAAAATTAGGACTAACAACAATTTTTTTTCGATAAAACAGACATTTCCGTTTTATTTGAGTGGTTGAAAATTCATCAGAGGATGTAAATTGCTATTTATCAGAACCTCGAAAGTTTGCAGAACTTCTGCAAATTTTTTCGCTCTAATAATGTAAAAATTAATTGAATCCTGATTTTCAACATCGTCCGTAAAGAAAAAAGGGTTGCAAAATCAGAATATATATCATATGCAAGTCCTCTTCACTCTACTGAAGTTTCGAAACTTTTTTAATTATTGTAAAATTTTGGGAAAATCATGTCTATCTCTACTGGCCTATAGTTGGATACTTTTCTGTAAATATCAACATATGGTAGTAATATGCTTTTTTTCCAAGAACATATGTGTATCTATCGTAAAAAAAAGGTTGCGACCGTATATTTTTTTTTTATATAATTTTTTTTGATGAGTCGATGGAATTTTTATTCATTTTCAACCGACGTGATCATTCTTTTGAGTGGATTGGGTGTACTTCGAAGTTGGTCCCATTAGAATTTAAAAGATGAAATCCACCCCTAAGGCCCCGAATTTTCACCTACGGTTATACTGGGAAAAAATTAACCGATGGTTAGAATGTGCTTCTGTTTATCAATAAACGTTCCAAAAGCATATTCCAACCGTTGGTTGATTTATTCCTAGTATAACCGGAGGTGAAAATTTCGAGCCTAAGGGTAGCAAAATGAAGGATATTGATCACTTACCCTCTGAATTCTGGTCCGTTAACCGATTCTATCAGGCATAACTTTGTACTGGGTCCTTCGATTTGGATGATTCTTTTTTAATAGATAGGGTATACCTTATATTTGGATTTCGAATGGAATTATCCATCCTTACGGGTAGAAAAATAGGGGATAATTAATTTTTCACTTGTGAACATTGGCACACACCTACGTAGTTGACAATGACAGATCGCTACGGACATTATTTTTGTTCCACATCCGTCAAAATCATTATATTCTATAAGAAGATGGAATGATATACGAAGTAATGAAATAAACTAACCAGAACAACAAAAATAATTTATATTACAACAAATAGTAAATAATCATATTATTTAACTGGTAATAGTTGCGGTAAGGTGGGTAAGTAAGTATTTTGGAAGTAATAGAAAAACAAGTAGGTAGTGATTAGTAGATTTTAGCCACAAAAAATTTAAAAATAAAAACTTTTCAACAAAAAATTAAACCGACGAAATACGGAACTGAAAATTAAAAAATTAAATAAACCTTCTTAGTCTCAGTAACTGAGCTCCTAAACTACTATAAGTAACTAATTTTGAGTCGGCGCCAATTAAACAATAAACGAAGATCATTAAATTACTTCTAAAAAATTATCAGAATGTCACCGCGCAACTCGATGCCATCATTTTACGCCTTACCTGATTCATTTGCTTGTTTAATTGGCACCGACTCATTAGTTAAGGAGCTTAGTTACTGAGACTAAGAAAGTTTATTTTATTTTTTACTTTTCAGTTCCGTATTTCGTCGGTTTAATTTTCTGTTTGAAAGTTTTTTCTGTCATATGGTGCATTGAAGTGAAACCGAATTCGAAATGAAATAGAATTATCGATTATTTCTATGTTAGTTGTCAGAAGTCAATTGGATTCATGTATCGTTATTCCAAAATGGAAAACATAAAAGCTTGTTTCCAGAATAGTTCGTGGAAAGCCACAGAAATGCTTCTGCTGTCATGGAGATTGAAAAACCACATCAAATACCCGGAGGCCCTGCAAGACCACTTTTCATAGGCAATTTCGGTGAATTGTCCGCATGTACCACAAAACCCGGAAGGTATTCAGCCGCAACAACTTCAGTCGCCGCGAAACTGCATTGTTTATGAGGGCACTGATAATTTTCACCTGTTTCAACGTTCGCTGCGGTTTAGATTTTACCTCGTGGTTCGTCAGGGATAACAGAGCTCAACCCGTTCGGTCCATTTCAAAGGCCATGTAGTTCGAGGATAATTCATTGGGATTGTTATTTCATTAGTCTGGGTCATAGTTCATGTTATGTGCGGATTTCATGTCGAGTGAACATGATGAAGATACATCTCAGTTGATATAGCAATTAGCTGAACGATTTTACGAAGGGCTAGTATGATTAAGATTCCATGATATCTACCTGATATGGGTACATATTGGAGAAACAATACAAGTGAAGAAATATTCTATTGAGTCATCAAGTTCAATCTCTCCCAGTGAATTATTCAATAAATACTATTTCAGTTAATATTGATATATATAGTTTCATTTCATTACGTTATGTCAAATTAAATTTGATGCAGGTTATGTCTACTCCATCTGTGAAATATAAAGAATAACATCACATAGTGAGTACATGTAAAATGTTATGAAACACGATGAGTACATAATGAGTATAAGAGAGTAATAATAAAAATTCAGTAATAAACAAATCATAATCATATATCAATAAACGGTGCTTTATTGATCCATTGTAGAAGTAGCGAAATGATTCACATGTATATATATATATATATATATAAATATATATATATATATATATATATATATATATATATATATATATATTATATATATATATATATATATATATATTTATATAAAATAACTATGAATTTGAAATAAACTTTGTAGAGAGGATATTCCTTGAGGTTGCAGTCAACTTTAATGGCCAGTGAAAAAAGAAGAAAAACTCTTTCTTATTTTGTCAAGCTTTCGAAAATGTTTATTTTCATTATCAAGACTGCTGTGAAAAAAGGAAAACACAATTGTGAAATGCAATTTCAAACAAATTTATAGAACTTACTAAGGTGAGGTTAAGTGAAGACAGCGAACTAATCACCATTTTGTGAATGAGGAACTTTTTTCAAAATCATATCACTATGAAACACTACTAGTAATATATAAATTAAACAATTGTAAAGGCACATATTGTTCAGGAAACTTAATTCAAACAATTTAAAATTTGACAGGACAATTACCACATGGTTAAAGCATGAATGAAAATGGAAATGGTGGATGACAGGAAATGCATGACATAAAATGTCAAGTGTCATATATCAAAGTTAAAATGTCATGGGAGAAATATGTGTTTTGTCCACAAAACAAAAGGAATAGTACCAATCTATATGACAAAAATTAATAAATGAGAGAAAAAATCAAGAAATACTATGCAGTTTTCTATATTTCAAAACTTTAGTTAGAATCAAGTTCCAACAAGTAATTGTAAATAACACTCAAGTTGGAAATATCAGATCATTTATTCATGCTATAGGGTTCATTTTTTATGTAAACCATTTCAAGGAAATTCCTTTTGTGGTAGTTATTCTCTACTGCTAAAATGGAAGGGTTGTTGAATTTTATAATGTTTCATTTGATAGATAAAAAACCATTGTGATTTAATGTGGAGTGCATTCATTGACATACTTGAATTCATTTTTGAGTCTAATTTTTCAAATTTTAATGACCTTATTACAAACAAGTTTTTGGTACCCCTATGGGTTCCACTATTTCCCCAATATTAGTGAACTATGTGTTAGATGATCTAGTGGAAGATGTTTTAACCCTCATTCCTTTTAACATTCCGTTTGTTAAAAGATATGTGGATGATTTGATCCTCTCTGTACCCTATGACAAAGTAGATGAAGCGTTATTCTACTTCAACAGCTACGATATCAATTTACAATTTACCTGTGAGGTAGAAGTTAACCAAAGCATTGAGATATGAGAGTATGTAGAGGGTTAAACAATGTTCTTCGCACAAAATGGTATAGGAAACCAATATGTTCTAACAGATTCATAAGTTTCCATTCCTATCATGCTCCAAACATGAAAACAAACCTGGTGAAAGGTATGAAAAACAGAGTAGTGTGTTTATCACATCCAACTTTTCAAAGGGAATGTTTAAATGAATTAAAAACTATTTTAAAAGAAAATTCATATCCAATTAAATTCATCAATAAATTACTATTCAGTACTGATCGTCAACCCAGTGTTACTATTATTGAACCTGGAAATGCAAATATAAATATTGACTTTGTAACATTAAATTCTCCAATTATAAACTCAATTGTTCAACCTCAACCAGTAGAATCATTTATTTACAAAACATTACCGTATGCAAGAGAACTAACTTCCAAACTGACTAATGTGTTTAAATTAGATAAACTACGCATTGCCAACAAAAATGTTGAAACTATTGCTAGCCTTTACACTAGAACTAAAGCCCCTTTAACGATCTATGAAAAATCAAATGTCATTTATAGTATTCCTTACCTTAACTGTGATAAAATATATATCGGTCAGACTAGTAGGAATTTAACAGGCCGCATAGCATCTCATAAGAGTGATTGTGAAATTAAAAAAAACAGTTGTGCATTAGCTGAACATAATATAAATTCTAATCATTTTAGTAATTTCAACAACCCTTCCATTTTAGCAGTAGAGAATAACTACCACAAAAGGAATTTCCTTGAAATGGTTTACATAAAAATGAACCTAATAGCATGAATAAACAATCTGATATTTCCAACCTAAGTGTTATTTACAATTACTTGTTGAAACTTGATTCTAACTAAAGTTTTGAAATATAGAAAACTGCTTAGTATTTCTTGATTTTTTCTCTCATTTATTAATTTTTGTCATATAGATTGGTACTATTCCTTTTGTTTTGTGGACAAAACGCATGTTTCTCCCATGAGATTTTGACTTTGACATATGACACTTGACATTTTATGTCATGCATTTCCTGTCATCCACCATTTCCATTTTCAGTCATGCTTTAACCATGTGGTAATTGTCCTGTCAAATTTTAAATTGTTTAAATTAAGTTTCCTGAACAATATGTGTTTTTACAATTGTTTAATTTTTATATATATTACTAGTAGTGTTTCATAGTGATATGATTTTGAAAGAAGTTCCTCATTCACAAAATGGTAATTAATTCGCTGTCTTCACTTAACCTCACCTTAGTAAGTTCTATAAAATTGTTTAAAATTGCATTTACAATTATGTTTTCCTTTTTTCACAGCTGTCTTGATAATGAAAATAAACATTTTCGAAAGCTTGACAAAATAAGAAAGAGTTTTTCTTCTTTTTTCACTGGCCATTAAATTTGACTGCAACCTCAAGGAATATCCTTTCCACAAAGTTTATTTCAAATTCATAGTTATTTTCAACTAGTCCAGTCACGAGACTACTCTTCTTCAAAATATAATATATATATATATATATATATATATATATAAATATGTGGGAAGTATTTGCTGACTAGTTAGGTACAAAACTAGGGATATTGGGGTAAGCAGCAATGACAAAGTAAACTCTTTAAGTTTTATTTAAGCTTTCGGAAATGTTTATTTCCATCATCAGGGAGACTACCATAGATGAAAAAACAAATAGTAATACATATTCAAGTGCGAAACGATATGCTACTCACAACTTTATTGACGTTGTTTTCAATGATGTTGAACATATTAATCTAACATAGTGATAAAAAAGAAAAAAAATGTAGATCAAGGAATTAAACGAAGTTCAAAGTTACTACAACCACATTAGCGTTGTTTAAAATTATATAAATGTGTACTCGATGTGTTGTGACAAGTGAAACTGACAGGTTAGGAATGTATCTCGCAATTATATTCTAGCCAACGAGACCTGACGGGAATTAGTTACAGTGGTGCCAACTGTTAGATTAGTACCAACTGATGTAACCAGGTGGCGGTAATGTCTAAAGAATTAATATTTTATATTACATATCGACAAACGTGAAATCCTACTGAAATAATCGCGGATACCCATGGTAAAAAAAATACAGGGTTAAAATTAAACAATATGACAGTTTGGTGTCATTAATTTTTCATTCTTGAATAATTATTGTTCGATTATTGAGTTTATTTGGTTCAAAATGGCTTCTCCAAGAGAGTTAACGTTAGCTGAGGAGGCAGGTGAAGTTCCAATATGTGTAGATAACTATAAACCAGTGCGTGAGGCAGCGGATATTTTCAATGAACGACATCCAAACGAACAAGTTCACTATTCAACTGTAAGCAGAATATCAAACAGACAGGGTGTTCAGACTGTAAATATAAAAATGAACGTACCAAAACTGTGAATATAGTATTTCTAATCCCAATTGGACATAAAAAATTTCGTGAAGGATTTCTCTTTCCAATTGCCGCCTTGATATAGGCATCAGTATATTATTTTCCAGTGGTATTTTGTCAGTTACTTATTCTTACAATCATAGCAATTAATCACCCCATGTAAAAGTAGACACATGTTATCTCAACTGAATTTCATTATTTGTATCGAAAGGTCTCCAGAAAGCCATATTGATAAAATTATTTTCAATGGATAATTCCCAACCTCACCAACATACGGCACTGATTAAGGAATATTGTGAACTGGGTAAATCATGCGGCTTCAGATAACAGATGTCCAATCCAGCTATCCGAGCTTTTATTCCACAAATATATTTGATAGCGCCTTTACTAATAATCTAGGCAACGCCACACCACTTAACTTTTTTATGATTGTACCAGGAACGCTTTGAAAGTAAAAAAACTAATAGTATATAAATTTCCCCTTTGCCGGGCAGGGCATATGAAGACTCCTAGTAGTGCTCTCATTTTTATTGCCGTTCCAATTGGGATTGGAATAACTTTACTGAAAAAAACCAATTAGAAGTACTTCAGGCAGTTGGTGAAAATCCTAGAAGATCTACCCAAGAAATTTCCGCTCATACGGGTATAAAAAAAGACTTAGTTGAGAAGATTCTTAAGAAATATAAATATCATGGCCATAAGCCAAAGTTTATTTGCACAAATAGACAAATAGAAGATCAACGTGTTTCCATAGACATATTATTCTTGGGGATGAATCCACGTTCACAACAAATGGCTTTGTCTCTTCCCAAAATAGACGAATAGAAGATCGACGTGTTTCCATAGACATTTATTCTTGGGGATGAATCCACGTTCACAACAAATGGCGTTGTCTCTTCCCAAAATAGACGAATAGAAGATCGACGTGTTTCCATAGACATATTATTCTTGGGGATGAATCCACGTTCACAACAAATGGCGTTGTCTCTTCCCAAAATAGACAAATAGAAGATCGACGTGTTTCCATAGACATATTATTCTTGGGGATGAATCCACGTTCACAACAAATGGCGTTGTCTCTTCCCAAAATTGTAGGTAGTGGTTTGACGAACATCCAAATCTGGTCATTTCCAATAAAAACGAGTATTACAAAAAAACAAACGTATGGTGCGATATTATTAACGACAAATTTATAGGGCCGTTTCTTTTTCGCCAAAACCTAAATGGTGATACCAATTTACAGGGTTTGGAAAACGAACTGACGGAATTTTTGGGTGATATGAATTTACAAGAACGAAATGAATTATGGTTTGTACATGATGTCTCGCTCATTCTGCTAGAATTGTTTCTGAATGATTAAATAGGGAATTTGGTGATAAATGGTTGAGACGAAATATCGCGAGATACCCCAATAGATTTTTTATAGGGATATTTCAAGCAAAAAGTATACAAGGATCGACGACTCAATGATGTTGAGGAGTTTGAAAAATCTATTCGATTTCATTGCAGAAATATTCCATTAAATGTATTGCGATCTCTTAGTGAATTTCAGGAAAAGACAATTAGATGCATTGAACAAGGAGGTGGATACACAGTGACGCTTCGCTGATTTTTTACAAACATTTTTTTGAATTTTGAATATCTTTTGTTCTAATTCATTTTGATTTGTTAATTGTTAAGTTATATTCTGACATTCACTAATCCATTCCAATTCGAAGCATATAATTCAAGTTCGATTCAGAATGAAATTATGGTGAATTTATTAGGAATTTACTAGTCAACAGAACTCTAGAAATAATAAAACGGAACATGAATAAAATAATTGACTTTGAACAAGACTTATTTCAACTGGGAAATGATTTCTACCGACAAAACTTGGGACGGCAATGAGTGCTTTACTAACTCCTATGTTAAACTTCGAAGAGAAGTTTGTCTATAACTACAGAAAACAATCGGGAATTTGGTGGGGGTATGAACAGGAATGTACGAAAAATATTCTACAGCTATTTCAATTCTTATTTTCCATGAAATTATATATCAAAATTATTGATTTGAAGCTGATAATGATGAATGATTAATATTTTATTTTCTTCAAAATCAAAATCAATTATAGCATAATTTTAATAATCTCTCTTTCCTGAAATATTTTCCAAATTTGATTATATTGAATATATTTCGCATAACTCAATATCGAACACAAACAAATTCTACCGATATGCGTAATATAGAGTGCCATTTCTTCTTCATCTTCAACATACAATAAAGTTATCCCAAAGAGCAATCCAATCTTACACTCTTTGAACATTTCCATATTATCCTAGAATTTTATTTTACAACCCCTTCCGAGAGCATATTACCAGGTTTTTATGAACTTATGAAGGCAAGTATTGAATGTGATCTCGGGATTATGTAAACTTTTTATTATCAATCCCAACATAATATTATAAAATTCCCAGGAGGATGAAGTCAAAACGAACAAAATGTAATTTATGAACTTTGGAGAACTCTCGATATCATATGTTCATAAATACTTTCTCTCATGATATATTATTTGAAAAAACTATTAGCAAAAGTTGTGAACGCTTCTATAATAATAATAATAATAAATTTATTCACTCACATAATAATATAAGCAATACAATAAGTTATAATAGAAGTAGTATAAGATAAAAATAATGAAAACTCCACTACAACGTCCTATTGAATATCACACGACAGGCATTAATGAAATGGAGAATGGGTAACAAATACTAAATACTAAAATAAATGATATGATGAGTAAATATACTCGGTAAGTAAAATACTTCTACAACACAATTAATTAAAAACATACGATTACTTGTTATAATGCTCTTAAACAATTCATTATCTCGTCTATTTCGTAAGAGGGAGAAACCAGTATGGGAGTTTAACCGAATAAAACCTCTTCTACAAAAAAATGCGGTGTCGGTGATATTGGTCATGTCATTGAATTCATTTATTAATAAAAAATATATGTGCAAGGAAAGAGAAGTATAATGTACTCTTATTTTATTTATAGTTGACCATATTGTGGGTGTATTTTTAATAACTGACCATGTATTTCCTTATGTAAATGAATTAGTTTCAAATAAATGAGGGGAAATATATTTATATGTGTATATATATATATATATATATATATATATATATATATAATATATATATATATATATATATATACGTAATATATATATATATATATATATATATATCAAATGATTATTCCAAAGTAAATGATGAACATTAATGAAGTAAGTGTTCGAAATGTCCACCATTTTGAAAAATGCACTTTGCGGTTCTGGAACCCATACTTCTTATACATTTGCTTATTTCGTCTCCTTGAATACCTTCCAATACATTCTCAATCTTCTCGCGAAGAATCTCTATTGTTGGGTTCGTAGTATCATAAATTTTATTTTTGAGATATCCCCACGAATAAAAGTCCAGCGGATTCAAATCCGAGGATCTGGCAGGCCATGCTACTGGACCTCTTGTTCCAATCCATGAATCGGGAAAAGTTCGATTTAGATAGTCTGTGACTATTCTTGAGTTGTGTGGACCACATCCGTCTTGTTGGAACCATGGACTATTACGCCGATACCGTATAGGAAGTTCATCCAACATTTCTTCTATAATTTCTACATATTTTGCTCCGGTTAGGTTGCCGTCAATAAAATAGGGTCCCACTAATTTATTATTCAACAAACCGCACCATATGTTCGAAGAAAAACGATATTGATGTCTAACTTCATGAATTAAGTGAGGATTTTCTGTGGCATAAAAATGTTTGTTCCTTCGATTGAACATGCCAGAATTTGTGAATGTCGTTTCGTCTCCCCAAATGATATTGTGCGCAAAATTGTTCTTATTCCGCACCTTCCGTTGAAATCAATTACAGAATTGCAACCTTCTCTCAGATTCATTGCGATATAGTTTTTGCACGGCTTGGTATTTATAGTCATGGTATCCGCGTCTCTTGAGTATTCTATTAACAGCACTTTTTGATAAATTGCATTCACTGGCCATAGTTCTCGATCCTATTCCTGGATTCATTCGAATTTGGGCCAGAACATTGATGTCATTGATAGGCTCGTTTCGTCGTACATAAGGACCTCTAGGTTTGATAAATGAATAATGTGCAAGTAAGGTTGTAGATAAACGTCGAAACATTTTAATATTTGGTGTTGTTCTTTCAGGATATAATTCACCATACCTTTGTTGTGCTTTGAAAGAATTTCTATCTAGTTTTATGTACACTTCGTACATATCTCTCTTCTCTTCATTTGTGTATCTTACGATATCGAATAAGTTAAATTGAAATTACTCAGAAAAGTATTCAATGACAAGTTCTTGTGACACAATAATAAACGAAGTGACAAATAATATGACATTTCTTGTTGTTCTTTTTTATCCACGGCCTACTACTTGAAAATAATACATTCAATAAACCTAGAGTTGTGTGTATGTAAGAAAAAACAAGTCTATCAACGATATCAATGTACTGACCCGAATTCAATTGAACCCAGAAAAAAAATTGAGAACTGTGGCCAGTGAATGCAATTTATCAAAAACTGCTGTTAATAAAATAGTCAAGAGACGCGAATACAATGTTTTTAAATTTGAATACCAAGCCTTTCAAAAATTATATCGTAATGATCTCAAAATAAAGTTCGATTCTGTAATTTGTTTCAACGGAACAAATGACAAATCCAACAATAATGATTCCTCGCGAGAAGATTGAGAATGTATTGGAAGGTATTCAAGGAGACGAAATAAGCAAATGTATAAGAAGTATGGATTCCAGACCCGCAAAGTACATTTTACAAAATGGTGGACATTTCGAACACTCACTTCATTTATGTTCATCATTTACTTTCGAATAATCATTTGATTTTTCTTCCATTAAATGATAGTTTCTTTTAATTATTATGAATTAGGTTTTTCACCAAATTTGTAAATAATTATTACTTGTTTCTTGCTTTGATTCTGTTACGTTCCATTCAGTTGAAGATGAGTAAGTTGATTTTCTTATCGAAATGTTGTTAATTAAACTAAAGGTACCTAAATGTAATACAGATCCGACCCAAAGAAATTTGGATGAGGGTCAAAATTACCCGAAAATCAACTTTGAATGACATTGTATGATATATCGTTGAATTCAGCATTGAAAGTTATTTCGAAAAGTGTCATAAAATATGCAGGTCCGTATTGAAAAAAATGAGGTTGAGGGTGGCCCAGAGCGTACGAAACGTTGGATACAAAATCTGATTATGTCAAATTGAGGATAATTCACTGTTGAATAAAATACTCCCATGACATTTTTTGATAATATCCGAAATAAAGTGGGAAAAATAGAAAAATCAAAATGACAGAATTTACTTTTTTTATGATATCTCAATAACCGGCCCTGATAATCTCGATTTGTTTGAACTGCTTGAGAATGCTTCTATGAATGCAACTTTTTCTCCATTTGACCAACCTTCTAACTCTTATGGTTTAAAAGTTACCAATACAATCCCATTGAAAAAGTGGCCACTCTGTATATATATATATATATTAATATATATATATATATATATATATATATATATATATATATATATATATATATATATATATATATATATATATATATATATATATATATATATATATACGTAGAGAAATTAAAAAATAACATAAGATCAATTCTTTATAAATTTTATATATGCCGGCAAATACTAGACTTGGACAAATTGAGAACAATATACTACGCACCTGTGGATCCTCCATTGAGTTACGGTATAATTGGTTGGGGTGGCAGTGGAAAAAATATGAAAAAATATTATAAAATCATTGGAAGTTATCCAAAAAAGGGTTCTCAAAATCATGTCCTTAAAATACTCGATATCAGACAAATTTATACGAAAACAATATTAGCTTCACCTTTCAAAAAGAAATATAAATAAAAAAATCCCAATATATATATATATATATATATATATATATTTTTTTTCTTCTTGTATTCTTGAACCATATATATTATATTTCTGTAATTTTTTTTGGGCTTTGGTTCACTTATAGGAATAAAACGTGGATGCAAATTTGGTACTATTTCATATTGCAATTTTTTTTTTTATAAAAATATAACTTTCGCTTAAGTACTGATGAAGCTTAAGTACTTGAGCGAAACGTTATATTTTCTATATAAAAAAATAAATTGCAATATGAAATAGTACCAAATTTGCATCCAGGTTTTATTCCTATAAGTTTTTTTTTTTTTTTTTTATATGTTCTGGTTCCCACGAAACGGGATATCCTGTAATGTTTAGAGAACATCGTGGGAACCAAGGGAAAGAAGGTAGGAGTTGGTGTTCTTCTTAAATTTCTGGAGGTTGTATGCCTCGGGGAACACCTCCCTAGGCAATGAGTTCCAAAGCCTCGCAGTTCGTTGGATGAATGAGTCTTTGGAAAGTGATGTTCTGCAGGTCTCCAAAGTGACCACGAAGGGGTGTGAAGACTGAACTTGACGGGTTAATCTCGAAGAGACTGCCAAAGGAGGAACGATTGTTGATATTTCAGAAGAGCATCGCCCATGAAAATATCTATAAAATAGAGACAAAGCGCCAACTTTTCTACGGTGTTCCAGACAAGTGAGCGAGTTTGTAAGCGAGGCATCACCGACGAGACGAAAAAAAATTACAGAAATATATATATATATATATATATATATATATATATATCAAACAAGATCCAGCATTCCATCACACGCCATGTTCCCCAGAGTGAATAAAGCTATCGGTGAAAGATTTTTCACTTACCTCTCCAAGGATATTCAATAAAAAAAATGGATAGCACTACAGACTCGAAAAAAATTTCATGACGTCATTCATCCTGTTTAGAATATTGATATATTAAATGTTTTATAATTCCTGATTATTTGAAGCTTTCAATATGCCTCTTTCCCATCCATATAGCTCTAAATAAATGTGATGGTCTCAATTTATCTGTATTCGAATGTAAAGTTTGTATAGTATGCATAAATTCTGCAATAAGAAAAATACCATAGTAAGGTCCTTTAGAGTGCCTAAATGGTATTTTTGTGTTGCAAATATCTATTGAAAGTTATTTCTTTCTATATTCAACTAAACGTATTTGAGTAAAATTTAACCAGTCTATTGGCTATCTAGAAATTATAACTATGATCAATTAAGTCCACTTATGTAAAATCTTGTATTTATTTTGTAATTTTAATTGTATAATAAATACCATAGACAGGTACCTTGGATTCCTAAATGGTTTTTCTTTTATAATTCAAATATTAATCTGTATCACTTACCTAGCTCCAAGGATATTCAATCGAATTCCCGATAACATCAAATCGAAAACCCTCAAACAGCTGTCCAAAAAAAAATTTAAGAAATGGATAGCACTACAGAAACGAAATTTTTTTCATGACAACATTGATCCTGCTGAGAATATTGATATATTGATTGTTTTATAATTCCTGATTATTTCAAGCTTTCAATATGTCTCTACATAAATGTGATGGCCTCAATTCATCTGTACTCAAATGTAAAATCTGTATAGTATGCATAAATTCTGCAATAAGAAAAATACCATAGACAGGTCCTTCAAAGTGCCTTAATGATATTTTTGTGTTGCAAATATTCATTGAAAGTTATTATTTCCTTCTAAATTCAAGTGAACGTAGTCTCAAGTGAAATTTAACTATTCAATTGGCTATCTAGAAATCATAACTATAATTAATTAAGTCCACTTATGTATAATCTTGTATTCATTTTGTAATTTCAATTGTATAAATACCATAGACAGGTACCTTGAGTACCTAAATGGTTCTTCTTTTATATTGCAAATATTAATCTGTATTTATATGTATGCTAATAATTGTATTTTTTTGCAATGAATAATTTTCATAATATTATCAATTTATTTTTGATTATATGTGTGAAACCTCAAATGGCATTTGTCTACAAAATGATAAAAGAAGAAACTTTCTGCCTACTTATCTCAGGTTTTAACTGAAAGGTCTGATATGCTTGGTTACAATCTTGGAAATAATGCAAACTATTTTGTGGATAGATCAAAATCTCTATTTGGTGAAGGAGTAAAGACATTATAATTTACATCTTATAGTGAAAACAGTACCAAATGTTCAGATTTTCGAAAGAAGGTAACGAAATATTTATTTTCAAATCAAATGTTACTTCATAGTTCTAACTATTTAGTGTGTCATATTTTTTTCTGTTTATAGTAGAAGTTTTATATAAAGAATTTATATATTATTTACTTATTTTATCTATTGTATTAAGTAGTATCTAGTTGTTTCCTATAACTGAGATCAATGATATTTTCTTTATCGATGATATTTTCTAAAAAACTCAATTTATACATTTTATCTATTTATGGCACACACCCCTTTCATGTGACAGAATTCTTGGATAAGCTTGGAATAATTTTATGTGATCTGCCGAATCGCAGGAGATATCAATATTAATTTTAGTGATAATAACATTATTACACTAAGACTGAAAAATCTGATTGACTGTTATAATATTTGCATGCATGTTGACGGTCTTACCAGGTTTTCTCAATTCTCGTCTTCAACTATAAACGACACTTGTTCGAAAATCGTAAAGGTATCATGTTCCGTGGCCTATCTGATCATGAAGGCTGTATTGGGTGAATTCCCTATCTATCCAAATCCAAGTAATCCCAAAACAAAACGTGGTAGGATCTCCAACAAGGCTAGTAATGGTGAGTTTTATCAACTATGCTCTGATACTGAGTGGGAGTCCATTTTTTCTATCATTGATCAAATTCACGCATTTCACAAAATATTACTTGCTTAATTGAATACGGCCTCTCCTGTTGAGATCATTGAACCCAAACGAAAGGAACCTTGGATCAAAAAATGTCTGAAGACTCTGAAAACCTTTGTCTGCTGCACATGATCAGGAAGTTCACTGATAACATACAGTTCCATCAATACTTTCATTATATAGAAGTTTGTACAGAAAACTCATTAAAATCTTGAAGCAATATGATTACAATGATAGACTAATTGTCAAGAAAAATAAACAGAAGAAATGTTGGAATATCATAAATTAAATTCGTCAAGCAATTTGACCTTTATCATGACCTTTCTCCCAACCAGCTCAATGATTACTATTGTAATATTGCCAGCAAAATAACATCAACTATGATTGCCTCCACAGACCCCATGAGTTATTTGAATACTGAAACCCCCGAGGATTCCTTTTATTTTATTCCTACCAATACCTAGGAACTGAAAGAAGTTCTTCTGAGCATCAGAAACAAAAACTCTGCTGGGGAGGATGGTATATCGTTGAATATTTTCTTAAATTTGTCTTATTCTGCATTAGATGCACTAGCTTCCGCTATCAACAACACATGGCAATCTTGGCAGTTTCCTCCGTGTCTGAAATCAGCCAAGGTGATTCTCCTTCATGGAGAGGAAAAATCGACCAACCCTCTGATTATCGCCCCATATCATTGCTATCGACACTATCCAAATAATCGAAAAACTTGCAAAAACACGCATCATGGCCTCCATAGAACATCACAGCCTACTAAAACACAACCAGTTCCGTTTTCGAAACCATAAGTGTACAAATGATGCAATATTTAAACTTTTGGAACATCTTTATGGTCAAATTACCGAGGGAAAAATAGTTGCGGTAGCGTTCTGTGACTCAATAGAAGCCTTTGACTGTGTAAGTCACAGAATACTGCTACAAAAACTTGAATTTTATAGATTTAGAGGATGTGCGCTTGACTGGTTTCAGTCTTATTGTTCGAACCGGACACAAGAAGTATTCATCGGACAGAAATCTTCCTCATGCGGGAACATTAACTACGGAGTTCCATAGGAGTCAGTTTTGGGACCAGTACTCTTTTTGTTATACCTTCTTAATGTTCAAGGCAAGGAGTTCACTCTGCAGCTGATACCACTATCTTGAGGCACTGAAAAGATTATTCAGCATTGAAGGAAACCATCCAAAATGATTTAGAAAATGTAAAGGAGTGGTGCGACTGTAATTCACTGGCATTGAATATCAACAAGACCAAATTAATTTCCTTCAAGTGTAACATTGAAGGTATAACTATTGGCCATGATACACTAGAACGTGAACACAACACCAAATTCCATTATTGACAACGAGCTGAAATTTCAAGAACACATTTTTTCTCTTAGTAAAAAACTGGTCTCAGGATGTTTCGCCGTAAAAATGGCCACAAGCAAGATTGGTCCTGAACCAGCAAAAACAGTGTATGACGCCCTCATGATACGGAATTGCCTTCTGAGGCATGTGCAGCCATCAAAGGCATATTCATTTTACAGAAGCGAGCGTTAAGAAACGAACATTCGTGCAAAGCACTCTGTGTCTCTGAGAGAATACTCACTGTGTCTCCTTTATTTATTTCAGAAAGCGTGTGATTAGTTTTAAAAAACCGTGGTAATTTAGCAAATCCTCAGATACATCACAGAGCACGTAGGACAAATATTCAAAATCTACCTCTGCCTATACCCTCCTCGAATGTGGCCAGGAAATCAATTTTATATGGAGGCATATGAATATATAATCACCTAGCCTCACACATGAAGTGTATTGACTCTTTCAAAAAAATTCGTAAGTCTGTTAAAGATGTATTACTTGAGGGAGCTCACTATAATTTGGAAGGGTACTATCCAGAGAATTGGTAGAGTATGCAGTTCCGGATAAATGTGTGTTTTAATATGTTTTTGTTTGTATCTTATATGTATATTCATTCAGAAATGTTTTATACTCTCGTGTAATGATGACAAATGAGTTTTTAAGCGCAACTGACTACTTCATTAGTATGTAGTTAATTAATTTATATAGGGTAATTCGAGGATAGATGGCCCAGGTTTTGACATTTCATGTTAGCATGTTTAAACGTTGAATTGAAATTGCTGTTAATTTTCATAACGAATCTTTATTGAGTTTAGGAACATGTGCTCAATACTAAAATTCATAAAAAAATTAAACTTATGGTTTATAAAAAAAATAAAAATAGTTAACAAAAACCATCTCCCCCACAGTGGTGAGGTGAGATGGCGCAACTGAAAACAAAATATATTTTGGCCAAACTGTCACTTTGTTTTGCATACAACAACACCACAGTCATGGCAAAAGTTAACAAACTTGGAGCAAGAATCGTGAAACCATTTGGAGCAACGCAAGCAATTAACCCAGTCGTCAGATTTTGTGGTTTGGGAATACGTTTCGCCACAACCTTCGCAAGACTCGTCAGCGTCGTCCATATCATCTGAAGAGTCATCCAATGTAGGTGCTTCTAGTTCTTCGTCTGGAGATGAGTCACGTTTGGGAGCTCTCTTAGTGTTCTTTTTGATCACTTTTGATTTCTTCATAACTGGTTCTGATTTACTGGTCTTTTTTTTTCTGTTTTCTTAGTCGCTTTCTTCTTTTTTTCGCCAATTGTTGCCTCTGTGCTTAGAATTTCTGCCAGCTGCTTGCTCCGGGCTCGAACCGAATTAATGGCAGCAGAAACAACCGGAACTGGTGAGATTATGTCCAGAATTTTTCCAGGGGTACATTTGACAGGAGTATTTGCATTAGTTTCTGCAGGCGGTTCAATTTGTTTTTCTGGTACAGTTTCACCTACAGTCTGCCAACTGCAGCCAGGTTGTTGATTGTCATCAGCTGAAGCTTTATTCAAACTTTGAGAACTCTCATAAGTATTCTGTTTATTTTCAACTGCATCAGAGACCTGAAGTATGATACTGTTTTCAGTCAAATAAGCGTCATCTGGGATAGCTGAAGGGTTAAATGGCACAATTCCTGTTGCCTTAAATGCCGAAGTTCCATTGTTTACAGTTGCAGACTTATTCCATCCTTCAGCAAGTAACTTGCCAAATTGTAATCTGGTGATTTTTCGCCCTGCGTTATTTTTAATGAATAAATTGCAAGCTGAGTAGTAGTTTAATTTGAACGATCTGAAAAACATCTATCTAACGGTTGTAAAATTGTGTCGTATGACTTGGTAAGCACAGCAATATGATGTTGTGGTCACCACAGTATTCTAGCATCTCAACGTTACTACATTGTGAAGCATGACCATCGAGCAATAACAAAACTGCTCCTGTCGGTTTTCTGGGAACAAACTGATCCTTAAGCTACTGAAAAATATGCCACTGTTGACATAGGCTGACTTTTCCGACATGAAGACCGAGGATACCGGGGGCATCCCATCCTCAAACTCTTGTTTTTTATTTTTGCCCTTCATTACGCAGGTAGGGGGAATAAAAACGCCTTCTGCGTTACAACAGGTTATAACCGTGATGGTTTCTCCCTTTTCACCGGAGCTGATACTTGCGATGTTTTTAGATCCTTTCTGAACAATGACATGCCCTGGCCTATTATTCAGCTGTAAACCAGTCTCGTCCATATTATAAATATGTCCAGATTCATTGATGAGATCCTTTTCGGTCAGAATATTTCCTAGCAGCTGAAAATAAGCCTCAACGTCTTTTTTGTTCATACCCAAGGATCGATTAACGGGGACCCCTTCTGCTCTTCTGACTGACAGCCTTGGGTTTCTCTTCAGGAATAACTTAATCCATGGAAAACCAGCTAATCTCGATTCCTCATTAAAACGATTTTAATGCCCAGTTGTTCGGCAAAGTTGAAAGCCATACTTCGCACGTCGGTTCGAGTAGGAGCAAAACCGTTTTTTTGGAGTTTTAGGATATGTTGGGCCAATTTTGCTCAAGCAGTTTCGCTTAATGTGGAGGAGGGTGCAAGAGGATTTTTCTTTACATTTTTCTTCAATTCTCTTCTTCGTAGAGTGGTTGCCGGCACCCCAAAATTTCGAGCAGCATCATTCACTCCCATTATATTTTTATTAACCGATTCAATGGCTGCAGTCAACTGTTGTTCGGTCCAACTAGCCCTGGAACAACTTCCAGTACGCTTGTATTTTGTAGGCATACTGAAAAAAAAAGAAATTTTAATAAGCCATCTCACCTCAAAAATATGTGAACCATCTATCCTCGTTGTGAGAGGAGAGATGGCGCACATCACAAACTAAACACGTTTTGAAATATGCGGAATTTTAAGGTTATAGATCAAAAGTTAAATGTTTTTACTTACCTGACACGATAGAGTGATTTGAATTATTATAAAATTTGATGTTCACTGGCGTGAAGAAGAAAGTCGGAAAAATATTTTGGTCCCCACCGGATCACATATAGAAAGATTTTTCAATAGGCTTTTAGCCGGTAAACACGAACTGTACGGCGGCTTGTTTACTATGAACTGAAGTACTTCAGAGCGCAGCCGCTCATCTTCAACACTAGCGGTGGCGCTGTAAAGCCATTGCACCATCTCACCTTCTGCGCCATCTATCCTCGACTTACCCTATTATTAATCTACAATTATTCCTTAACTTTTTTCACTTCATCAATTTTTTCTTTGACAATAAAGTATTTTTTTTTCTCTCCTCTCTCTCAAACTTCGTTCGATTTATCAATCTGAAGGTATAAAAAAAAATGTGTCGCGTTTCCGATTGAAAAAAGGCAAGAGACAACCAACTCACATTCTTTTTCTTGCACATGAAAAATATTTTCATTATCGTTCCATCGTTCATCTGTACTAATGGAGGAATATATTACAGTTTTACATCACTGTATCACTGGAAAACAATGGAAATACATTTTTATAAAAGTTGGTATTTTCTCAGTTCAATCCGCCCGGAAGTTATTAGCAAAAAATTTTTCATACCGAAGCGAATCGATTCCGTATGCGAGTGGGAGGTTAATTAAATCTTCCCAAACTTAGTTTATCAAAATGGAAGGTATGATTAATTTATCTGGATGCGCCACGTGCTATTGCAAATTCCTCCACCACCGTAATTGCAATTCCAGTTGATGAAAGTATGTTGAATTTAATTTATTGGGTAACATGGTGAAAGTGTTAAGTTTACCAAAGTTGTATAACAAGCGAAGCTTGGATATTTCAAGTGAGCCAGAGGGGTGGAGAAACGATAAAAAAGAAAAGAATTTGTGAACTTGTGAACTTTCCAATACAATTCATTATTTTCATTCGGAAAGATCCTATTCAAGATCCAAATGTCTGATGGCAGGTCGTTTTCAAAAATGTTCCTGCCCATTCGGGCGACTTTGTTGCAGGTGAGTGAATGAGTAACACGATGTGACCATTCACGAACTCTTGTTTGAACTTTTGATCTTACTCATCAATTATTCTGTATACGCCACATCATGAAAAAATCTCCATTAGAGCTCCTTTCACCTCCGAATCGAATATCAAATGATAATAATACTAATTATTTATATACCGTGTGTCCCAGCTAAAACTTGTCACCCCCCTAATCTCCGAACTCGTGAAAAAAATTGAAAATCGCTCAGACTCGTCGATTTTCATTTCAAGGGGGAACACTTTCACCAAATACATAATCATTGTGTTGTCCACCCCCTCAGCCCCAGCACCCCCTACTTCAGAATTTTCAATGGGACTACTATACTTGTGATACATCATTTTGAAGGGAATTCAATCCCAAATACATCGGTGTACTGAAATTGAGGATCGATCTAGTGTTGTTGAAGTTTTAATGAAAACTAAGTTTTATCAAGATATTTTTATTTTTCATCACCTAAAATGTTATCATCGTAAGAAAGGTTCACTGTGGGTACGCCACTGTATTGAAAAATAATATGCTGTCAGAAATAATAGTTCAGAAGGTGAGACAGACTTTTTATGAAAAAAAAATTTGCCTATGTGTTTTTTAATACGCATATCTTTGTTTACGCCTTGGTAAATTGATGTATTCGAGTCACTTCATTCAACAATTTGAAAACTTTCGAAAATGGTTTATAGTATACAAGAGATAATATCCATTGTAGCTGCGTATTTTGAGAATGGATGATGTGCTAGAGCTACGGCTCGAATTCTCAATAAAATTCATCCAGAAAAACCACATCATATCAGTACGTGCTTCAATTGATGAATGAGTTCATGAAGCTGGGATCAGTGCTGAATAAAAACATGAACGAGAGAAGCCTATGCGAAATGAAGGGGTCGCTGTTGCAGTTGTAGGACATGCAGTGATGGACAACATTCAATCTTCAAGACCACTTTAGACTATTTCTGGAGTTTCGAAGAGCAGCGGACATCGAATTCTGAAAGGAGCAAAGTTCCATCCTTATAAAATGCAGAATGTACAAGAATTAAATGAAGATGATCCTGACAGACGTTCAGAGTTTTGTGAAATCATGAGTCAATTATTGATTGGTGATAATAATTACCTCAACAATGTGTGCTTTCCAGACAAATCTTCTTTTTATTCAAATGGACATCTCAACAGTCACAACTGCAGATACTGAAGTGACGTAAATCCCCATTGGTACAGGGAAACTCATTCACAAACTCCTCAGAAATTTATGTTTGGGCTGGTATTCTGGGAGACCATATTGTAGGTCCATATTTTATTGATGGTAATCTCAACGGACAAACGTATCTTGAACTTCTTGATACAACTGTGAACCCCAGAATCACTCAGTTACTTGAAGACGATGATAGGCTACTCGAAGGTCAGCTCACCTTTCAACAAGATGGAGCTCCTCCACATTTTGTTGCACCTGTACGTCAATTTTTAGATGACAATTTCACAGGGAGATGGATTGGAAGGCGAAGACCAATAGAATGGCCGGCTTGATCTCCTGATTTATCACCATTAGACTTATTTTCATGGGGTCATGTGAAATCTAAAGTTTATATTACACAGCCAACTTCTCTTGATGATCTACGCTGGGGAATTGTTGTGGAGTGTCGTGCAGTGACTCCAGATATGTTGAGCAATGTGCGAAGACATTTCGAAAATCGCTTATACTTCTGTATGGAACTGAATGGTTCACATTTTGAACCTTCCTTACGATAACATTTAAGCTGATGAAAAATAAAAATATCTTGATAAAACTTAGTTTTCATTAAAACTTCAACAACACTTGATCGATCCTCAATTTCAGTACACCGATGTATTTGGGATCGAATTTCCTTCAAAATGATGTATCACAAGTAGAGTAGTCCCATTGAAAATTCTGAAGTAGGGGGTGCTGGGGCTGAGGGGGTTGACAACACAATGATGATGTATTTGGTGAAAGTGTTCCCCCTTGAAATAAAAATCGACGGGTCAATTTTTTTCACGAGTTCGGAGATTTGGGGAGTGACAAGTTTTAGCTGGGACACACTGTATATATATATATATATATATATATATATAATATATATATATATATATATATATATATATATATATATATATATATAATATAAATATATATATATATATATATAATCTAACCTCTCAAGCCCTTAACAGTTGATAGTCCATCAAAAAATAAATAGATTTTCCCCTTGAAATTTTTCCCTAGGTCTTTAATAACCAGAAAAAAAATACAAAAAAAAATCCTCCAACACTCTGCTGTTTTGCATTTCACAAAATTATTTTTCCAAACTTTTTTTTCCAATTTTTAACAAAATGGCATTATACACTCGTCATTCACGAGTGTGCAAGAGGATAGATTACACCCTGTATATATACATTGGGGTGATTTTTCAAAACTTTTTTTGTCATACAACCGAAAATTTTGTTGAAAATGTAAAAAAAAACCCTGAAAATTTGAGCCCTCAATAATAACATTGAATACTTTCCCACAGAACGTGGTAAATTTCCCATTTAAAATAAACGTATTTTTTTTTTCAAATATCTATAACTCTGCGGTATTTCATGCTATGATATCATACTGAACCGCGATTTACTCAGGATTACATGCTCTACAAAAGTGCCTATTGCGACGTAGCTGTACGGGTCACAAAATCTGATTTTTGTAGAGAATTCATATTGTTTTGACGTTACCTCAAAAATGACTGAATTTATAGAAAAAAGTTGGAGGGCAAACTCATAGAAAATTCAATTTCTTACAAAAAAGTGCTATAAACCGATAAGATTGATATTTCTCGAGATATAAAGCGTTAACTGTGTCGTAATATGAAAAGTTTGATTCGATAATTCTCAAAAATTTGTTGCAATCATAACTGAGAAAATTCATTTTCAAAATGTAGAATGATGTCATATGATGTTTAGGAAGTATTTTTCAATGTATTTCAAAATTAAATTAAATGTTCAAAATGACCACCATTCACTTCTTGACAGTAAGCAAGTCGATCTTGGAATTCTCATTGAACATTTGGTAAGACCGCAGGGGTTATGTTGTTAATTTCTTCCGTTATCCTCACTTTTAAATCTGCAATATTATCTGGTCTATTGAAATATACTTTATTTCAAATAATCAGGTATTTTCTTATCTGTTCTGCTAAACGTTTGGAAAAAGTCGTTCAAGACACCAATAAATCATTCACAATACCCACATAAATAATGTGATGACAATCTAGTATTTGATTTTACCATGGCTCATTTATCCGAAACTTAAAGAATATACATTTTAATTATGATTGGATGCGATGATAAAACAAGAACTAAAAAGGAAGTTTGTGAAATGTTTAATAATAAATACTCTGGTCAACACTACAGTAAGCAAAATATAAACAAAATTTCGTGAAACTGGACATGTGAAAACTATTCAAATACCAGGTCGAAATGTTAAATTGGACGAGGAAAAAAGTTAGTTGTACTGTTAGCGATTGAGGAAAATCCGCATTCAACAAGTAGACAACTTGCCGCCGACAATGATGTAAGTAAATCATCGATATTAGGAGCTTTACATACCTAAAGAAAAATACCATCCTTATAAAGTTCAGTTGGTGCAGGAGTTGAATGAGTATGATCTTGATAGAAGGCAACAATTCTGTGAACTGATGATGGACAGAATGAAAGCAGATTTGCAGTTCATAAATAAAATTGTTTTTTCTGATGAAGCTACTTTTTATTTAAATGGAACGGTAAATATACAGAACGGTAGATATTGGAGCAGAGAAAATCATCATTGGATGTGTGAGGCTCACACACAATATCGTAAAAAACTTAACGTTTGGGCTGGTATCATTGGCCCTTATTTTTCTGAAGGCACAGTTAATGGTGAGGTTTATCTAGATTTTTTGATGAACTTCTCTCAGCCTACATTAAAAAGACTTTTTCCTGATGATCCAAATGCAATGGATAGATCAATTTGGTACCAACAAGACAAGGCAAGAGATTATTTGAACGAAGTTTTTCCCAATAGGTGGATTGGAAGACGTGGAACGATTGAATGGCCGCCTAGATCCCCCGATTTAACTCCTCCCATTTACTTTTCATGGCGTTATTTGAAATCAAGAGTATATTCCGATAGACCAGACAATATTGCAGAATTTGAAGTTAGGATATCGGAAGAAATTAACAACATAACCCCTGAGGTCCTACTGTTGTACGAGAATTCCAAGATCGACTTGCTCATTGTCGAGAAGTAAATGATGGTCATTCTAAATATTTAATTTAATAGTAAAATGAATTAAAAAATACTTCCTAAACATCATGTGACATTATTTCCTTCATTCTACGTAAAGAATCAAAATTTTACATTTTCAAAATACATTTTCTGTTATGATTGCACCAGATTTGGAATACTTAATATTGTTGAACAGAAAATGAAAATCCTTTTCGAACAAGGTGCCGCACGTCCCCCCTACTCATTTAAAAATTTTGGGGGGGTACTCATAATTCAGAGGGGGTTTACTATAATTTTTTAAATTTAACAAAAAATTTAAAATTATAAAAATGTTAAAAAAATGTATCCACAAGTTTAGCTATTGCTGTTTTTGCAACGAACGAAGGCATTTAATAACATTCGAGAAAAAAACAGAACATTTGTTTATAAACAAATTTATTAGTTTAATATTTAAAAAAAATATATTTTCGCCATTTTGTTGTCTAGAGAATGTAATGATTTTATGAAAACAATGTTTTTTTTTTAAAAAATCTCATTGTTTGTAATAGTTTTTTAATATTTCCATTATTTAAATGACTGGTTGAGACCTTTTTTTTCTTCAAAAAAAAAAAAAATAAATCATTAATATTTTTATTGTTTAATTAGTTAACAATTTGTTATCATCAAATTCCAAATCTCATTATATTTTTTTTCTGAAACTACTAAAAATTAATAAAACAACCATATGCAACAGACATCTTTTATAGATCTTTCTGAAATTAAATTAATTTTTTTTTCGACACTGTTGCATATCGTTGACTTTCTAATTCTTAGTAGTTTCAGAAAAAAATATAATGTGATTTGGAATTTGTTTATAACAACTTTATAAAGAATTGAATTTTTACTTTATATTCTTTTATTTTTACATTATTTTATTGAGAAATGCCAATAAATGATTTTTAAAGAAAACAAAATTCCTAACTAATTGTTTGAATAGTGGAAATTAAAAAAAAACTATTATAAACAATAAGATTTTTTCAAGAAAAACATTATTTGTTAAAAATTCATTATATTCTCTAGACAACAAAATGGCCAAAATATATTTTTTTCAAATATTAACGAATAAATTTGTTCTAAATTTTTTTTTGAATGTTATTGAATGCCTTCGTTCGATGCAAAAATAGCAATAGCAAAACACATGGAAAAAATTAATTTTTTTTTTAATTTTCAATTTACTTTAAAAAATTATAATAAACAAAATAAATAACTTTTGATAACTTCTATAAAGTGATCTTCTTGAGTATATATTTAAAAAGGGTTCCAGGGAGCGAACATTTTTTTAGAGCTATTATTCAAACATTTATGCCGTTCCTCATGAAAATCGAGGTCTGAAAAATAAGGACTAATTAACAAATGCCTAACTTGTTGAAAATTGAACTTTATTTTTTTTTCAACTGGAACTTGTTCTTTCAAGTATTAAAAACATACCATTACTCATTCGAATTTTTAAAGTGATATTTAATACTTTAAAAAAATATTTAATGTCTTTAAAGACAACGCGCGCATGCCGTAGCGCTTGCGCGGAACCCAAATTTCCTCCTCTTCAAGAATATTTTATCTGATTTTTGCTATCGCTCATGTTTTTTGAGTTATTTCCAAAAAACTGAACCCATTTTTTTTTGTTTTTTGTTATTAACAATTGCAATTTTCGTCAGCAAAAAAAATATCCTTTTCTGAATTACATCCCGAATCGAATGAGCTATTGCTCATGATTTTTGGAGACGTGGAACAATTTTTCGCAGGAAACTCACTTCTCGACTAGACTAATTGCCTATTTGAACCACTCAAGGATTGTGACGTTAATGTCAAGCCGCTTATTTTTTTAACCATATACCTCGCAGACCGGAAATTTTCTTACTCTAATGTGCAACCCAATGTCATGAAAATCACATTCTGTAGTGGACGTTACCAGAGCTCAGAACCTGACACACTATAAGATCAAATATATATCAACATGACAAAGTAAATATTAGAAATCGAATAATGAGCAAATTCCCGAACAATTCCTAATGAATCATCTACAACTACAACATAGGTACTAGAAGCTCTAATGAAACTTTTGTGAAAGTTCCTAATTGGACTCAGACCGGTGAAGCTGATTTACCTTGGTTGGTGTTATTCTAACACAAACGAAGAATATTCCCCAAGCCAAAAGGCTCTCCATTAATTTGTCATTTCCTATTCACAAAGGACATATTCGTTAATTATACACCGAAGATGAAATAATTAGAGGGTTTGAGGTGAAAACGCGATGAAACAATATAACACGTGGCCTATATGTGGATGTGTTGATTTCCTTATTGGGTATGATTCTGCATTCATTCCAAAAATATGACTGCAAAGTGGTCATAATTACAATAAGATAATTGTGAACTCATGTGTTCCATGAGGTTTCTAATGACATAATTGGATACCTTTCTTTGAAATATGTGACATGATATATTATCAGAATTTCTAGGTTGATTTAACAACATGTTTATCAGTCGAAATTATTATTAACACATCAGTTTCATTCGTCAAAGCTACTAATAATTTATTTTACCGTACACAAGAATATTTCATTCGTTTGGTGAAGCATTAATGATGAGGACACCCAATGTGAAGCCAAAACAACTGATTTTGATTTCCAAAATCGGGAGCTAATAATTGAATGCTCATGCGCCAAGAGAACCCCAGATTTGCTATTTTGTTGAATTTTGGAGTAAGATAAGCTTGACTTGACAGGTTATCATAAAATCACATGTAGAATCATCTGCGACTCGAAAATAAACTCTAGTCACTATCTTCCATCGTTCAAGATAACCCCTTGGGGGTATTCATGGTTGGAACCCTCGTTACAACATTCATATCGACAGATTACACAGCATACAAAACAAATGTATTCAATATATTCCAAAAAAATGCTATCAGAACCCTGTAAATAACCACAATGTAATAGTTTAAGACCTGGGACTTATCTCTCTTTCGGATGTTGGGATTATCTTCAAACTGGTCAACTATGAGATCAACTGTAGTGCAGTCCTGAACAAAGTTAATTTTAATATTCCCTCGTACATCTTCAGAACAAAATATGTATTCAAAATAAACTCAAGTCTCACATATTATTATTTAAATTTCCTACTGCAAAGATGTTGTAAATCTTTCAAAACATTATCCGCAATTTTGGATATTGACATTCTCTCTATTTCGTTAACAACTTTCGACCACAAAATAAAAAAAAACGTACTTATTATACTTAGAATAGAGCGCATTCCACATAGCATATCTTTTGACTGTTCGTTTACTATTTTACTTTGTGATATGTATAACATTGTCCTGCCTGTATTCTTATTTGCCAAATAATAATAAAAGGGAACCATTCTATTCAATATTCAATTGATTATTTTTTGACATGTCTAGAAACCGAAGGAAACTTTCAATTCAAATCATTCATGTTCAGTTGTGTACATAAAAAAGTCGTACAAGGTTTGTATAGTGCAAACCTGCCTATGATGTTCCAGATTTCATAAAAAAGTAGTTCACGTACACATTTGACAAAAATAGTTTCAATTTTGACACTACTTGTCAAAGACTTGTCAAAGTCGATAAGAAGTTTAATTAAGATTGACAAGTCTGACTCACAAAAGCCTATAACTGCTGTACGACTTTTTTATGCACACAACTGTACGTTTTGGCCATCAAAACATTATAATAGTGGAAATATTCTACCTAGGAAACTGCTGCGGGAATAAGTTGAGATATTTTGTTTTTATTGTATGACAACCTATATTTTCAACGCTGTACTCAAACTGCCGTTAGACGGCAGCCTACTAAAATGCCGTTATTAGATATGACGTCATTGAAGTGACGCATCGGACGGCTTTTTATTAGATTTGCTTAAACTGCCGTCAAACGGTAGCATACTAAAAATGCCGTTAATCAATTATTGCGTTATCAGACATGCACTCTGAATATAGGGAAAAAACTTTTCTTACGTGTTTTTTCCTCCTGAGAAAAATGTGGCGGTCTCATACCGTTCTCGAGTTAGAGGGAAAAAAAAGTCAACCTCATTATCAAGCACCGCTTTCTCGCACAAAAATCACTCAAAATGCCTCCTTCTTCTTACCAGCATAAACAATACACCCTAAATCACTTATTTTCGGCACAGCTTTGCACAAAATATCGTCGTTTTTATCGAAAAAATCCTCCTTCTTACACAGTTCCAAATGAACGAATTTCACACTTTGACAGATAGAATTTAGTAATTTTGTCTTATTTTTCATGTTGGTAATAAATGAATCACAGCCCATGAATCACAGCCCACAACAATTGCACACATAAATGAAGGGGAAACTATTGCCCACATTTGAATTCGAAAAGTTGGCGGATAACGCAATAATTGATTAACGGCATTTTTGTATGCTACCGTTTGACGGCAGTTTAAGCAAATCCAATAAAAAACCGTCGGACGCGTCACTTCAATGACGTCATATCTATTAACGGCATTTCAGTAGGCTACCGTTTAACGGCAGTTTAAGTTCAGCCTATTTTTAATTTGTCGTCTGTCATCAATTCGCATGAAAAGTGAGGAATGAATCAAAACCGGTTCAGTACATTGTATCATTGGGCGAGGAAATGTGTTTATGATCGTAACATAAAAAAATAATCTACAGTATATCAAACGAGAGTTCGATAAAGTAGAAAATAGTTCTCTAGAATTATTTCTCAAACTTGTTGCCATTTGGCAATAGCCACTCGAGTCCGTCGGGCTCTCGTGTCTATTGCCTGGCAACGAGAATTAGTTTCACTTCATTCTTACTCTCTTGTGATATAACAACAGAGAATATAATTCACCTGTCACATGGTACGTTTTCCACTAATGTCATTGGCTTATGTACCCGTCAGTTATTTCTAATGAAAATTAATAGGACACAGTAATGAGTTGTTTCAGATTACTGGATTGCCGACATTTCGATGTTTAATGATGTCTTTTTCAAAGCTGAAAAACATATGATTAGTAATTACCTCGTGTTACACAATGGGGAAAACCGACAAACAACACAAAATAGTCAACACACTTAAAATATAACGAAGATACGAAAAGGTCATAAAACAACTATTTAACACCTTTTCAATTATTCAGACGAAAAAGTTGTTCGGAGGAAGACCAGTTCGTTGAAGATCCACATCATTTGGCATTGAGTATATCGAATGTAAAGATTATTTTCTGGACCACAATCCTTGAAACACAGAAGTTGTATGGAAAGTACGGATGTGCGAGCTAATCAAATATCTTTAGAAAGAAGAAAAAACAAGAAGAAACGGATACTTTATCTTATCTATTAGTACGGTCTCATCGGCAAGGAATATTTCCCTGATATTTCTCTTGTAATGATCACTCTCTGTCTGCAATTTGAGTTTTTTCGAAATCGAGTTCATGTCTTTCGGAGAAATGATGTAAATGCTATTGCCATTATGTTCGATTTGTCTTTATTTTTTTTCCTGCAGTCATATTTATGTTCTTGCATTCGAGTCTTCAGATATTGTTTGGTCATCCCAATATAACATGTTTCGCAGTTGAGACAATTGATTTTATATATCATTTTGCAGCAATCGGAAGTTGGCGTTTCATCTTTGAGTTTCGTGAAAAGGCTTTTCATTTGATTCATAAGGTAAAGCGTTGTACGTTTTCGAGCAGTTCACTATTTTTTCCGATAATCCTCTTATATATATATATATATATATATATATATATATTTTCTTAAACAAAATATTTTCAAATGTTATTTTTAAACACATGTATATTAGTCTAATCAACATGTTCGAAAACTTGTTAAATAGATATAAAGCTCCTAAAAATATGAGCGATAGCTCATTCGATTCGGAATGATGTCTAGAAAAATGTTTTTTAAGGGTTTATTAGCACGTAAAGAATTGCGATTGTTATTAACAAACTAAGATTAAGGAAAGAAAGTTTTTCGTTTTTCGTTAATAATTTCTAAAATAATGATATTTAAGGAATGATGAAAAATGATCCTGAAAGAGGAGGAAATTCCCAATAAAAAAGTCTGACCTTCCGGAACTCTATCTCTATTATTATTATTTTTTTTAACGCTGAAAATAGGGCTCCGCGAGGTCGTTACGGCATAGGCGCACCGTCTAAAAAGCCGTTATATCACCTAAAATAATTTTTTATAGTATTAAATAACAATTGAGGAATTTGAATGAATTATGGTGTGATCTAGACACTCGAACGAAAAAAACGTCGGAAAAAAAAATTTCATGTCGATTTTTCAGAAAGTTACACCATTGTTGATTAACAAATTTTTTTCCAATCTGTTTTTATAAATTACGACATAAAAGTTTAAATAATTGGTCTATAAAACTTTCGCTCCGTGAAGCTCTTTTCATTTAGGTACTTAATGAAGCAATGCAAAAAAAAAATATTAAAGTTTATTATTTTGTTAATTATAATTTTTTTAAATTAACAAAAAATTAAATATCCAAAAAATGTTATCGAAAAAATTTGTTTTTAATAATATCTTATCATTGCTGTTTTTGCATCTAATATAGGTATTAATTAAAATTGGAAAAAAATTGTTTACGTCATTTGTTAAGAAATTGTTTATAAACAAACAGACTATTTTGGGATTTTTAAAGAATTTTTTTTCGTCATCTTATTGCATAGGTTAAATTATGAATAAAAAATAAAATAAATCTCAAATAATTTTTTTAATTGTTTATAATCGTTTTTTTATATATCAATTGTTTAAATAATTATTAATAAAAAATTAATAATTTTTTATTATAAATAATTTATTTTTATTAATTAAAATTTATAATTAAAAATAATATTAACCGTTATATTTTTTTTCGAAAACTTCAAAAAATAACAAAAATAACTATGAAAAAAAAAAAAAATTAAAAAAAAAAAAAATCCATACTTTTTATAATAGTTTTTTTTTTATAAAGAAATTAAAAAAAAAAAAAAACAATTTTTCTGTAAATTCATTGAAAAAGGTCAATGATGATTTTCAAGAATAAGATAATTCCTCAACTAATTATTTAAACAATTGAAATATAAAAAAACGATTATAAACAATAAAAAAATTTATTTAAGAAAAAAAATTTGACCTATGCAATAAGATGGTGAAAAAAAATTCTTCAAAAATCCCAAAATAATCTGTTTGTTTATAAACAATTTCTTAACAAATGACGTAAAAATTTTTTTTCCAATGTTAATTTATACCCATATCAGATGCAAAACGGCAATAAAAAGATATTTCGGAAAAAAAAAATTTTGATAACATTTTTTAGAAATTTCTTTTTTTGTTAATTTAAAAAAATTATAATTAACAAAATAATGAACTTTAATAAGTTTTTTACCTAAATGAAAAGAGCTCCCAGAAGCGAAAATTCTATAGACCAATTATTTAAACTTTTATGTCGTAATTTATAAAAACAGAGATTGGAAAAAAAATATTTAATTAACAATGGTGTAATTTGAAAAATGGACATAAAAATTTTTTTTCACCGAGGGTTTTTTTCGTTCAAGTGTCTAGATTACACCATAATTTATTCAAATTTTTAAATTGTAATTTAATACTATAAAAAAATTATTTAAGGTGATATAACGGCTTTTTAGACGGTGCGCCTATGCCGTAACGACCTCGCAGAGCCCTATTTTCAGCGTTAAATTTTTTATATAATAGAGATAGAGTTCTGGAAGGTTAGACTTTCATTGGAAATTTCCTCCTCTTTCAGGATCTTTTTTCATAATTCCTTAAATATCATTATTTCAGAAATTATTAACAAAAAACGAAATACCTTCTTTTTTTAATCATATTTTGTTAATAACAATCGCAATTTCTTACGTGCTAATGAACCCTTGAAAAACATTTTTCTAGACGTCATTCCGAATCGAATGAGCTATCGCTCATATTTTTAGGAGCATTATATCTATTTAACACGTTTTTGAACTTGTTGATTAGACCATATGTCGACAAAATGAATGTTTTTACATATTATCCTATCTTATATATTTTACATATTATCTTCCATAGATAATATTTGTGTACAAACTGACGTGCTATGAACCGATGTGTGAACTAGCCAAATAAAGTCTATTCTATATGCGAATAATTCTGTTAACAAGGAAATTGGGGTAATTGTTATCTTTTTCAACAGTTTTCTGAGTTTGGTTTCGTTTTCTTTGTGAAATTGTGTAGTACTTACGTTATAAGATCTGAAAAGTAGATTTTTTACTGTGCTGATTTTATGTTGTTAAGGATGATTCGGGTAATGATTAGAGAGTCTACCAGTTCACTTCAGAGATATGAGTCCAAGCATGTATCCCGTTTCTTGATACACTAGTAATACGACAACCAGATGGACGTTTGAAATTAAACTGGTATTCGAAACCCACAACTTCAGGTAGACTCCACAATCAGTACTTGAATCATACTTCGAAATCAGCACAGTCAAAAATCCACTGTTCAGATCATATATTCTAAATAGTATAGAATTTCACAAAGTAAATGAAACCAAAGTCAGAAAACTGTTGAAAGATAACAATTACTTCATTTCCCTTGTCAACAGAATTATCAATGGAGAAGATTTGGTAAATCAAGCTGAGGAAGGCAACGTCACCGTCCTCCCATACTATAAGTTTCCATATACAAGAGGATTATCGGAAAAAATAGCGAACTGCCTAAAAACGTACAACCCTTATGAAGTGAAAATAGATCTTCACCCTATAAATCAAATGAAAAGCATCTCCACGAAACTCAAAGATGAAACACCAACTTCCGATTGCTCCAAAGTGATATATAAAATCAATTGTCTCAACTGTGAAAAATAATATATTGGGATGACCAAACAATATCTGAAGACTCGAATTCAGAAAGATAAATATGACTGTATAAGCATTACATCATTTCTCTGAGAGACATGAACTCAATTTCGGACAAACTCAAATTGTAAACAGAGAGAGTAATCATTACAAGAGAAATATCAGAGAAATGGTTCAAATATTTCTGGTTGAGACAGTGAATATAAAAACAGACACTGAAAGAATAAGTGTTTGCTACAATCATATTTTAGAAAATAATAGTTAAAAAAAAACTAAAGAACACGCTTTTATAGAAAACCAGACTAAAAAAATAGGAAATAAGAGAAAACATTATTTTATTTAAAAAAAAACGTGAGGTGCATGGTATCGCCTCGGTGTGTAATGTACTATATAATTATTGATACCATGCACCTCACGCTTTTTTTTAAGTAATTTTTTTTTTTTCTAATTTCCTATTTTTTTAGTCTGGTTTTCTATAATAGCGTGTTTTTTAGTTTCTTTAAACTATTATTCAATTCCTACTTTTCAGTGTGGTTTATTTATAAAAGCGTGTTTCTTTAGTTTTTTTTAAACTATTATTTTTATTATTTTTTTGCAGATAAAAAAATGGAATAATCTTATCAAATTGGGTAATCATAATCTCCGACCCCAAAAACCCCCACATACCAATTTTGAATAGAATCAGACCATAATCACAAAACTCGGCCGCCATTTTAAAACAGCCATCTTGAATTTTCCAATTTTTACAAAAGAATCATAATATTCGACCCCAAAAACCCGCACATACCAATTTTGAATAGAATCAGACCATAATCACAAAACTCGGCCGCCATTTTGAAGCCGCCATTTGAATTTTTCAATAATTACAGAAAGAATCATATATTCGACCCCAAAAACCCCCACATACCAATTTTGAATAGAATCAGACCATAATACAAAACTCGGCCGCCATTTTGAAGCCGCCATCTTGAATTTTTCAATTTTCACAAAAAATCATAATATTCGACCCCAAAAACCCCCACATACCAATTTTGAATAGAATCAGACCATAATCACAAAACTCATCCACCATTTTGGAGCCGCCATTTCGAATTTTCCAATTTTGACAAAAGAATTATAATCTCCGACCACAAAGACCATTGGATACCAATTTTGAAGCGAATCGGACCATAATCACAAAACTTGTACGCCATATTGGAGCCGCCATTTTGTTTTTTCTTCACACAAAAATTGCTTAATGCATTGTCATCGGAATTATGTACACCCGTCAAATTTCAAATCATTCGGACGTCATGAAGTGGGTCAAAATCGCGCCCAAATACAAACAAACAAACATACAAGTGAAGCTAATATAAAGCGTGTAAAAAATATGAAAGATTTCATAATGAACCAGACTAAAACGCTCTTACAATTCCAGGAAGTCTCGTCGATGAGACCGTACTGATGGAGGAGATAAATAATCCGTTTTTTCTTGTTTTTTCCTTAAATCTTTTAAGGTTTACAAGAAAATACATTTCATTTGTTTCCACCTCCGTACTTTCCATACAACGTCTGTATTCCAACGATTGTGGTCCAGAAAGTAATTTTTACATTTGATATACTCAATCGTCCACATTCCAAATAATGTGGGTCTTCAACGAACTCGTCTTCCACCTAACAACATTTTCGTCTGAATATTTAAAATGGTAGGTCTTTATTTGGTGTTGAATAGTTGTTTTATGACACTTTTCTTATCTTCGTTATATTTTAAGTGTGTTGACTATTTTGTTTTGTTTGTTTGTTTGTTTACCCTGTTTATTCCCTACAATTTAGTAACAACCATGTGTATAACACGAGGGGATTACAAATAAAAAATTTTCCGCTTTAAAAAGGACGTCAATAAACGTCGAAACATCGGCAATTCTCAGCGGTTTTGACTCGCTGTTATCACTGATCATAATCATTATATTACCCCCGAGAATGTATCCCTTTTCATGATAAGCTTATTTCATATGTCGCAAATTCCCACTATGGTACACTACAAAATCCTGAATTGGCTATTGACATTGACCTCAGCTATATTTTCAGATTTCCAGTTCCATTTTGTTGTTTAAGTGTTTCTGTTAGTTGTTTAGGAACGATTGTTGTTCTTTCATCGTGTATTCTCATAGTTCGTAGTTGTAGTGTTAAATGAAAGACTTTGTTCACTGTGTGATAGGAGGAGTTCAAGTATCTATCATAGGTAAGATACTTTTTTGAAAATATTCAACTTTGACAATGATTCATATAGCAGATCCCCAAAAATGATACACTGTGGCAATCGGTGTACTGGTAGATCGGTGTCACAGGCCAAAAGCCCTCTTACAAAACGTAAGGTAGAAATGATTTTTATTTATGTTATTCAGCTCCAGACCCTCGAATATTTGATACAAATTTGAAGGAAACCAAATCAGATATTGACCGAAATATCCGTTCTGGAGTCCCCACGATAAGTGCTGAACCATTTGACCAATCAAGCTGGAAGTTGGTATGAAACACCAGTTCCGGTCCTGAATGCGACCATTAGTTCTGACTGTCATTTGTCAAACGAAAGTGTCACTGATGAAAAATGACATTTAAATTAAAACCAAAATTACTGAAAAATTAAAAAAAAAAAACCAAAAATTCAATTTTAATATAATAGATAAAAAGAAGAAACAACAAAATAATCAAATCAAGTCTGCAGTTGGAGCTCTCCACCGTTCTCCAGTTCGGCGCAATAAATGTTAAATTTTTCTCCTAAGTTATGTTCCTGTGTCATACTCTGTATATAGAGTTTGGGAAAGAATAATGAATTGAAAGAATTGGGAAAGATCACAATTAAAACTATGAAAGAATCCAGTACTAATATATAAATTCATATTACAGGAAGTAATAATACTCAAATGAGTATTGAAATCAGTGAACCTTAATATTATGAAAATAACAACACATGTCTGTGCTGGGGACGAAAATATAATTATATACTACACGTGGGAAGCAATGAACTCTAAAACAAGGGTTTCTAAAATAAACAAACAAAGAAAATCGTAAATAAATATGAACTTCAGTGAACTAAGAGTTCATAGGCACAATAGATTGCCTATTTATATTCGACCCCAAAAAGTCAGAGCTGCATAATAGCAGGAGAGACGGTGTAATTACATTCACAAATAAAATATAAACAACTTGGTAGATGAAATTATAATCGGTTATTGATATGCCTTCCAGGATGGAACACGAAGATATATGAACCGTTTTTTTAACAATTAGATTCATTCCATTAGGGTATTCCTTTTTATTCAGTTGTAACTTATGATGGTATCGGCATCTTCAATTGAGTTTATTTGATTGGACAATGATTCAGTCAGATATATGAGAATTTTTGATAGTACTTCAAGTTAAATTCAGATACAAACAAGTTCAATATGTATCAGTTATTAGGACTCACACTGATTTTGTTTTCCAGTTTATAAGAAGAAAAACAACTTCAACATCGTAGCTACAAAGAAAACGAGTCGATGTAGTTAGAAGAATTCATCCGAATTTCATCATTTGCAACAGAAGTAAATGAATAATTACTTTACGGGATTTTAAAAGCTGAAACAAACAAAAAAAACACGTAAATAAAATATTTTCCAGATAAATTACCGGAAATAATTTCAGTGGAGTGATCTCCGGACCAAGTGTGTATATATAGGGCGAGACCACATTTTTTTTTCCTTTGATGGTATTGTGTACCAAGTTTCATATAATGAACATTTTTCCACATTCATACTCTACTTTCCTTGAAGTGTAATTCAACTTATCTGATGAATATTTCTTCATTTCATTGAATTTTGATAGTTTGCTTGTTCTAAAAAAATATCATACTATGATTAATGCTATTCAAGGCTTATAACTGGAAAAATTGATATTATGTTCTTAAGTCCAGTGAAATATTGAAGTTTGTTGTTTAAAGAAGAAAAACAATTACAATGATAATTGTTTTGACCAAGATATTGACCTTGGTGTTTTAGTTTTGTGTACAATGCATTCATTCACACATCCACAAATTACCAAAATAACAAATTCACACATTCACACATGCACAAATGCACTCATTCACACATTCACACATTCACACATGCACAAATGCACTCATTCACACATTCACACATTCACACATTCACCCATTCACACATTCACACATTCACACATTCACACATTCACAAATTCACAAATTCGCAAATGCACAAATGCACAAATGCACACATCCACAAATTTACAAATTCACACATTCACACATTCACAAATGCACAAATGCACTAATACATGAATGCACAAATGAACACATTGACACATTCACAAATTCACAAACAGATTATATTGATAAAGCACAAAAAAAGTTATTAAAATATATTGCTACCTTTGACTATGCTACAATTGACTGAAAATACATTGATTATTGCCTTAAAATTATAGAACATTGTAACTGATATGATATTGATTTCTGCTATGGTTTTATCGATATTTTTATACTCATATTTTCTGGTGAGAGTATATGAAATGGATTCATAAGAATTCTTGATTTATAGATTTGTGTAATTTTTTGAGAATTGATCTTAATTATATTTCTCTAATTTGCAATTTATTATTATTCCACTTTTTTCATAACTTGAGATGAGGTTAGAACGAACCTCAATCATATACCTAGTGGATTACTTGAACAGACCGCTCTTTGAGTAATTCTAGTTGTGAGCTTTTAGTTTCACAACACTCCGTATAGAACCTCTGAAGACTTTTCAAGAAATGCTTTTGTACTGTCAAATGGTGTGAAAAAGATTTAGTATTGATTAGAGTGAACCGAAATAATACAAGTAAATTGCAGTATAGTTCACATAATTAAGCGGTATTTGTAAAATCGTTATATCTGGGTATTCTAAAGTGATTCTTTCGTAAAAGTAAATGTGAGGTTCGAAAAACAATTTGCTACTCAGAGGTGAGGTTTTTAAATAAATAACACCCTGCTTAGGTCATAACACCTGAAGCCGGCTCTGCCCATGGAGACCATGCGTAGCTATGTCAGATTGGAGAGTCAGCTTTCCTACTGGAGTTTATCTTTGTTGAATAGTTTCTACCGTGAATTATCATTGAACCCGAGATGTTTCATTGTTTGGTTATGTTGTAAAAGGAAATGTATAATATTTTTGGTCATTCCATTTTCTATTCACTTGCCTGCATTTTCAAATTTTATTAAATGCATCGAGAAAACTGAATCTTTTATTGTGCGATTTTTGGAGAAAAGCTATTTAATATAAAAATTGGTTCCCACAATCACGAAGGTACTTCTACGAACCAGCACACTGCATACTTGTCGCGCGCTAGATAAAATTTTCAAATGAAATGAGTATTCTTGCAAGGCGAGCTCCCGGATCCGTTGATAAGATATTCATATTTTTTCTTCAAACATTTATATTCACTGGATTCCTGGTATCTTCTTCAAAATGAAATCACAATGAAACATTGTTCAGGAAAGTCGAGCACGTAAAGAGGGTAAAGAGTTGGGTAATATCTCACTCTCAACTGTCAACTCGAGAAAAATTATCACCGCTGTTATTTTAATTTGTTCTCTCGTTTTCTTGAAAGAAGTTGCCATGTTACGAGTATATTCTCATTTGCAAGAATGATATTGCCGTTTGAAATATACTTTCCGTTTTTTATTCCAGAGAAAATCCTTTCATTCGTTCGAAATTTATTATTCGGAAATGTATTGGAGAGAGATTACATTGCGAGGATTACATTCGATGTGTTTCAGAAATAAAAAAGGTGTTTTCTGCTAAAGGTTTTTTGTGCTTTTCGGCGGAGCGAAGTTTTTATAGGAGGATTCCCAAGTTATGAAGACGATCGATGAAAGCTGCCAGAAAGTGTGTTCTTTTCGAATAAAGGGGATTCTGTAGGAATATTCATCCGCTTCTTGATACTTCGAATCACAAATTCTGCAGCGTGGCAGCTGACTCCATGTAAATTCTTAATAAAGTGAGGGAAGAGATAATGTCATACAGAGTCATAAAAGCTGATTTTTCAGGTTATAAAACGTCACCCGCAATCTCGTAAAATACAGAGTTTACTATGGGAATATCACACAGTTAAAAAGTTGGTATTCTTATAAATTACACAATATAATTTGAGTTTTGTGAAAATTGCCAGTTCGATGTGTTCCTGAGTTGACGATCATTTGTGTTCATTGCCAACACTCACAAGCACCATACCGAATAAAAATCTTGTAGCGCAAGATTACCTATTTTATATTCACGGCAAGCTTTTGAATCTGTTAGTCACAGAATAACCAAGGTCAAACAATAAAAGAAATCACTTTTTCTTTTTCTTTTTTTTCGGTGCATTTGTATAAAACCTTGTCTTATTTTTTTTTCAATCATTTTTATTCAATTCTTCCCAGTCATTCATGAAATCCGTCATCTTATTAGATTCTGACATAAAAACTTTTCAACAAAAAATTAAACCGCCGAAAAAATCAACTGAAAAGCAAAAAATAAAATAAACCTTCTTAGTCTAAATGATAATTGAGCACCTAAACTAATGTAAGTAACTGATTTTGAGTCGGCGCCAAACAAACAATTATCGAAGATCATTATCTATGAAATAAGTCATCAAAACGCAGCCGTGCATCTTGCTGCCATCATTTTACGCTTCACCCAATTCAATTGCTAGTTTGTTTGGCGCCGACTCAAAATCAGTTACTTACATTAGTTTAGGAGCTCAATTATCATTTAGACTAAAAAGGTTTATTTTATTTTTTGCTTTTCAGTTGATTTTTTCGTCGGTTTAATTTTTTGTTAAAAATTTTTATTTTTAACTCTTCAGTTCCGTATTTCGTCGGTTTAATTTTTTGTTAAAAAGTTTTTATTTTTCAATTTTTTGTGGCTAAAATGTACCAATTACTACCTACTTGTTTTTTGATTACTTCCAAAATACTTACTTACCCACCTTACTTCAAGTATTACCAGTTAAATAATATGATTATCTACTTTTACTATTTGTTGTAATATACATTATTTCCGTTGTTCTGGTTAGTTTATTTCATTACTTTGTATATCATTCCATCCTCTCATAAAATATACTGATTTTGACGGATGTGAAACAAGATTAATGTCAGTAGCGATCTGTCATTGTCAACTACGTATGTGTGTGCCAATGTTCACTAGTGAAAAATCAATAATCCCCTATTTTTATACACGTGAGGGTGGCTAATTCCTCTCGGAATCCAGATATATGGTATACCCTATCTATTAAAAAAAGAATCATCCAAATCGAAGAACCCAGTACAAAGTTATGCCTGATAGAATCGGTTAACGGATCAGAATTCAGAGGGTGAGTGATCAATATCCTTCATTTCGCTACCCTTAGGGGTAATAATCGGAATCGGACGCCTCAGTGAAAAGTTATGCGTGATCATATATAAAAAAAAATTATAGAAAAAAAAATATACGGGTCGAATAGAGAACCTCCTCCTTTTTGGTTTCGTCGGTTAAAAAACTAATAATCTCCTTCCCCAAAACAAACCATATAACAATTTTGAATGGAATGGGGTCATAATAACAAAACACGTCGTCATCTTGAATTCATGTTTTTTGACAAAAACATCATGATGTCCGACCCCAAAAACCCCCACATACGAATTTTAATTGGATTCGGGCTATAACCACAAAACTCGACGGCCAAATTAGAGCCGCCATCTTAAATTTATGAATTTTGACAAAAAAAAACGTGATTTCTGTTATCGAAAACCCCCCACAAACCAATTTTGAAAAGAATCGAACCATATTCAAAAAACTCGTCTGCCATATTGGAGCCACCATTTAGTTTTTTAGCAAGAATTCCATAATGCACTGTCAACTGCTCTGGATAACTAGAAGTGGGTCAAAATTCACTTGCAAGTTGAATATTATATTTTATTTTACCTATTAAGAATAATACGTGGACATAAAAATTAATTTAAAAATACAAAAACGAAGTGTTGAATCTCTACATACAGGGTGTTAGTGAATGTGTGCGACAAACTTCAGGAGGTGATTCTGCATGAAAAAATAATGACAGTTTGCTTTATAACTTTTGTCCGCAAATGCTTCGTTTTCCGAGATACGGGGTGTTGAAGTTTTTCTTAAAAACTGACTATATATTTATTGCTCAGAAACCGGTCGAGGTATGCGAATAAAATTTGGTCAGTTTTAAGAAGTAGTTATTGCGCATTTTTTGACATGCAATTGAGAATTTCATGTCAATAATTGGCGCGCATACGGTTAATAATCTCAATTTTGAAATGGTACGTTACTGAGACATTTCAAATTAAAAAACATTTTTGAATTCCTCGTTCAATTTGTGATAAAAAATCTCCTTCGCCTTCTTTCCGTATGGGGCGCCGTTTTATGCAAAAAAATAAAACATCTCAACGCTTATTTTTCATTTCTTTAATACATTATCAAAAACTATCTAATACAATAACGTTAAACTAGAACAATAACAGAAAATAACACTGATAAATTACTAGGCGCAAAGCTACAACAAATGTCCAAAATGACCTCCCTCAGACGTGATACAAGATTCAACTCTTCGCCTCATTGATTGTCGTATTCGCGCAAATATTCCTGGTGTATTTCTTATCGTCTCACATCCGGCTATAATTCGATTCCTCAAGTCTTCAACATCTTCGTCGGGAGTGGAATAAACTAATGACTTAAGAAAACCCCAAATGCAAAAATCGAGAGAATTTGAATCCGGAGATCGAGCAACAACAACATCTGCCTGAATATAAGAAGAAACGAACAGATCCTCCTTTGCACTTCACAGACGGTTGAAGTAAAGTAAGGTTAGATCAGGCAGAAATTGACAATTGGATTCGTTGGCTAAGTTCTGTTCACTTCGCGTTAATCCATAGAACATATTTTTCTTCTTCTTATTCTTATCTATCTGTGTTCGAAAATTATTCAATTTTTTGACAAATTGAGAATGTTTGGCAGATTATTTTGAAGATTTTATTTTTACACTGTTCACTGGTTTTTACTTTTTTATACATTTTAACTTTGTGGATGTTTATATTTTATAGGCTGCCTGACGAGTAAGTGATATTTTGACAATAACTTGAGTACCTAATAATCATTTGAACAACATATGAATAACAATCATTCGTTCACTTTGCAGGCCAGTACTGAAGATGACCGTATAGGTCGAAAGCGCTCTGCAACAAAAATAAATTGCACGAAATACAAAAATTTTAGATTATTGAGATCTATAAACAACCACTTCATAAGAACAGCAAATAATAAAACGAAGCTTCACCCAAATATCGATCTTTAAAAATTTATCTCGAATTGAGTAATCATTCAATCAGTTCAAACAGTTATATAGATTTGGAGGATAAATGACATCCATTACGTCCCCTGTTCCAAATAAAATACCAAATTTTCCGAGTGGTAGATAACATTTCTCTACTCCCAGGCTTGAACGATTATATCAAATTAGAAGTGAAATCACCCTCATCTTGGTGGAGTATATTTTAGATTACTCCACTTTTTTTCACACGCTTCACTTGTATGTTTGTTTGTAACCGTATGTTTGTAACCGACTCCATTGGGCGCGATTTTGACCCACTTCCAGACGTACGAATGATTTGAAATTTGGCAGGTTTACATAATTCCGGTGACAATGCATTTTGTTTGAAAAAAAAAACGAAATGGCGGATCCAAAATGGAAGACGAGTTTGTGATTATGGTCCGATTCTATTCAAAATTGGTATGTGGGTTTTGGGTCTAATATTAGATTCTTTGTTGGTTGGGAAATTCTAGATGACGCTCCAAAATGGCGGACGAATTTTGTGATTATGGTACCAATTCTATTCAAAATTGGTATGTGGGGGTTTTTGGGGTCGGACTTCCAGACGTACGAATGATTTGAAATTTGGCAGGTGTACATGAATCCGGTGAGAATGCATTAAAGAAATTTTTGTTCAAAAAAAAACAAAATGGCGGTTCTAATATGGCGTACGAGTTTTGTGATTATGGTCCGATTCGCTTCAAAATTGGTATCTGAGGGTTTTCGTGGTCAGAGATTATGATTCTTAAAAATTGGAAAATTCTAGATAGCGGCTCCAAAATGGCGGACGAATTTTGTGATTATGGTCCAATTCTATTCCAAATTGGTATGTGGGGGTTTTTGGGGTCGGAGATTATGATTATTTTGTCAAAATTGAAATATTCAAGATGGCGGCTCCAAAATGGCGGACGAGTTATGTTATTATGGTCCGATTCTATTCAAAATTGGAGAATAATAGTTTAAAAAATGAAATAATAATAATAATAATAGTTTGAAAACTGAAAAACACGCTTTAATAGAAAACAAAACTGAAAAGTTGAAAATAAATAATAGTTTGAAAACTAAAGAACACGCTTCCATAGAAAACTAAACTAAAAAGTAGAAAATAATTTTAAATGAGTTTGAAATAAGAATACAGTGATTAACAACTAATTTATTTTATCGTAAAAAAGCGTGGGGTGCTTTTTGAGATATTTTCATAATGATTCTACTTTTACTTATATCTGTCCATGAAATATTAACAACAATTGACATCAAGCACCCCACGCTATTTTACGATGGAATGAATTTGTTGTTAATCACTGTATTATTTCAAACTCATTTAAAATCATTTTCTAGTTTTTAGTTTAGTTTTCTATTAAAGAGTGTTCTTTAGTTTTGAAACTATTTTTTATTTCTGTGTATAAACGGAAAACATTGACGAGGAAGTGATTTTTTCACTGAAACCGATGAATATGTTTTGGTAATACTTATGAATTATCGGTTGTCATAAAAAACGTTGAACAATAAAAAAATTGTAGATATGGTTGGGCTCCTTAATTTGATGGCGCATTTGGTACATAACTAATCTTCAAAATACACGTGTGTGAATTATACTAGATTCGACTCAGCTCCTCAAATACATACTTAGAGCGTGTTGTTTTTCCTGGGACCAGCTTGAATTTTTGGGGATCATTTCTATTTGAAAGTGATCAAAGTCCCTACTCACAACGGCAACGGTGCATTGGTGACTGCAGCGAATCCTGGTGAAACGTGTGAGGAAAAAATCGTAATAAAAATTATTCCGCCTCATGAACGTCTACCAAGAAGGTCAGTGCTCAACTCGTTAGTAGATCTCAGATAATAAACTAACTAGAACGGAAATAATCTACAAATCCTAATCATAAATAATTAATAAACACCTATTCAGTACCATACTGTTGCCAAGTCACAAAATTAATTACTTCTCCCCGACAAAAAATTCTTCTAAGATTACTAGATCTCAAAGCCGTAGTCAAGCAAATATCGCGAACAAGAACTGGAAAAGTATATTATCTGTAGAGAAGCCTTCAACAGCAACAGCCTTATAACGAACGAGGATGAAAAATACCTAGAACTTCAAAAGGAAATAGATAGGCTGAAAAAACAACTGGAAATCAAACAGAAAGAGAAAGAGGATATGATTAAGATGTAACAAGACGAAATTCAATCTTTGAAGAAAGATTGTCAAGAAAAGGAAGAATATATCATTCAACTAAAGAAACGAAGTCAGGATTTTGAAAATGAAGTGTATGAAGCTGATAAAGTTTTTCAATAAAAAGTCGAAGGCAACGGCAAACAATAACGGAACTAAATGAAGAGACTACGAAAATGGAGGAAAATATCATACTTCTACATAAGAAAAATGAAAAGAATGAGTCAAAGCTCATAGATGCAGAAAGTAACATTAGAGAAATGGAGAAAATGAGAGAAAATATGTTAACGTCTATTGATGTTTTTACCCAAGAGAATGAATTATATCATAGTCAACTGTAGGAATGGAAGACAGTCGGCCGAAGTACAAACCTTCAAACAAATGAGGCCACAAAAAACGATATAAAGAACAAAACAGAAGGAGAAAGGAGAAGAAACAGTTACCTGAGGAATATTCCTTGACAAAATTGTGCGGCATCTAGGACAATGATTTCAATTGTGTCTGGAATTCAAGGTAGAGATAAGGCACACAAACTTTATAATGTACTAGGTGACATGGTTACAGTTCAGGCTATATTGGAGCCAAATGCAAGTGATAGGCACTAATAGAAACTGCTTTAAATAATAGCAAGGATTTCAGTGATAATGATGTGGTTATTCTATGGCCGAATAGATGTGATCAAACAACCATCAAAGATTTTTTGATAAAACAAGCATACCCAACCCCTCATTATCACAGAAGCCTATTGCTATGATTATAGGAAGGAAAATGAAGGCATTTATAAAACGAACCTTAGATTATTATAAAAATATATATATACCTTGGGATTTAACAAATGTCCTATTATGGAATGCAATAATAATTATCAGTAGTAATACCACTAGTGGCTGAATTTTCGCGATAAGTCTGTCGATTTATTTCTAAACGAAACTGAGTTGCTTGAAAACACCACGAGTCCGCAGGACGAGTGGTGTTTTTTGAGCAACTCAGTTGAGTTTAGAAATAAAAGACAGACTTATAAGATAAATTCAATCACGAGTGGTATTTCATTAGACTATTTCACGAACAAAATGAAAGGTCAAAAAATTTAAATTCGGCAGAATGAGTGGAAGAAATTTAATAATAATAAATAATTCAAATTTAATTATAAGCATGAAATATTTATTTAAACTATAAACGATTTGTTTCAATTATAATTTGTTACCTATAACAATAAATAATTTTTTATGAACACGAGCATAATATATTATTCTCGACTATAATTATTATAAATGGTGCAATTGAAAAAATTTGAATAGTATGACCGTTATTAGGTGGCTACAATGTATTGTTGGTATTATTACTTGATGTACTTGAGGTACTCCTGAAAGTATTCACTATATTCTGATGATTTTCAGCACTAAGATGTAAATACGGTTTCATCGAGTTCGAACTTCCATGTCCAGTAATTTCCATAGCTTGTTGTTCACTAACGCCGGATTGTAGTAACTGACTAACTGCAGTGGCACGATTAGAGTGATTTGTTATTTTTAGTTTTCTAGTATCTAATCCTATCTTTTCTGCAGATAGTTTTGATATTGTATTAATACCAATAGGGCAATTCTTGTACCAATTATTATTATTATATTTATTCCACTTGCCATTCACTGTCAGAAAAAGTTTGTCATTGGTAATAATTCCCCTTTTCGATATAAGTTTCCGGTATAATCTCACAGGACACATTTCAGGATTTTTCAAATTTTGAGTAAGCCATTTAGTATCTGCACCGTTTTTATCACCACCGTGGCTGGAGTCCCTCTGGCGTGTCTTCGTCCCATTGTAAGCACATATTTCTATATTCATCTGTAGTCATAGCGACAGAACTCATTTTATTTTTTTCGGGTACAGCTTGCAACAATTTTCTCTTGCTATCTCGAGCCGCCCTCGCCTCCTTGAACATTATATTTTTGAAGGGATCAATATGTCTCTGATACTCACAAAAATATTTTTCTTGTACTAATTTTGCAGTAGTGTTCCATATGGTTTTGATAACACTCTCCTTGTAATCACTACCATCAATTTTTCGCATATTGAATGCCCAGTCTTTTAGAATGAATGCTAATCTTTCGTTGCTATTTTCTGCATCTAATTTGTAGTTGCGTTCCGCACAGAACGTCATAAATTGTCTCCATATATGAGATTTTGATTTTTTTGTGTTACTGGGTATATTTACTTCAAAATTTTGGTTTATTACTTCATTTGAAGTAGCACCAAAGCGACTCATTTTGACGTTTGCAGCTACAATTATTTTTGGTCAAACTGTCAAACTTTGCATTGCGATCCGTATCCATGGTTACGTCGTTGAAAACACCATGCTGATAGACCAATCAGAATTGAAAGACAGCTGGTGTTTTCGCGATAATACAAGCTGTCCCTGGTTTTTGATTGGTCAGATTTTGTGAAAATTCCAAGGTGCGTGGAATAGTCAATAGAAGCTGTTACAAAATGTATGTTACAAAATTATAAAAGAAAATTATCATTAGGCAAGGGAATAGCAACGTATTTGCAAAATTATTATTGTAAAAACTCTACAACTCCCAATATATCCTTCAATAGTTCCATGTCCGGAGTAGAAAGGTCTACTACTTTTTAAGAAAACAGAAAATATCAAAAAACTACTGCATAGTTGAAACGAATGAAAAGGTCAAGAAAATTAAACAAACAAATATCAATATTTTTCACCAAAACATTCAATGCATAGGTAATGAAATCTTAAGGATTGAGCATGTTCTCATTGATAGAGAATGTGACTTTCCACTCATTTTTTAACACTGGCAGGATGGATATCATATCTCAAATGTAGTTATTGATAACTTTTATTTAACAAATGCTTAGTGTAGATCTCTCTCAAAACACGGAGAAGTAGCTATTTTCAAACATAACGAATACCACTTGGCAACAAAAGCTTTCGATTTATCTGAATATTTTTAGAGGGTGTTGTTGAATGCTGTGCGGTGTCAATTTTGCAGTTGAATATAATTATAGTTGTTATGTATAGACCACCAGATAGTGATTTTGTTTTTTTTGAAGTTGCTTGCGAACCTTTTAGAAAAAAATTCGATCATTTTCAAATCAATTATTTTAGGAGGTGACTTTAATATCGTTTTTCTTGCGCTAAGTAATAATCTAGCATTAATGGAAGATCTTTTAGGGTGTTATGATCTGTGTTCAACAGTTAAGTCACCATCCAAAGTAACGGCTGCATCCTCAACATGTTTAGATAATTTTATCATTAGTTCTAGTTTTGAATGCTACGAATCAAATGTGGGCAATTTTAGACTATCTGATCACTATGCTCAACATATTAGATTCTCTAATATAAATAATGTAATAGAAAGCTCTCAATGTTATGTTTACCGGAGGCTTTTCACTGAAAACAATAACAATCATTTTCTAGAATGTTTGGGAGCTGAAAATTGGAGTGATATCTACAATGAACAGAATCCAAATATAGCATGGGATGATTTCATCAACACCATAATTAGACATAAGATTAACCGCTTCCCTCTTCGCAAAATTGCGTCAAATCCTAAAAGAAGAGGTGTAAAGAATGCGTGGTTGACTGATTATGATACATAACTTGAAGAACGGATGATTTTGTTCTCAGATTTGTCACAAACCGATCCTCAATATAAAATCGCGAGTATAGAGAGTCAGCAGCAATACTGTATGGCACTTTAACAAGGGCAAAGAAGAATTACTTCGACAACATAATGATGAATTCTGATAATGAATCTCACTCGATCAACTTCTGTGCTTGTATTTATACTTATGTCGAATTTATATTCATATGTTAACAAGGAAAACCACTTTTAAATGTGAATATTTTCACACTGTAATTAGGATTTCATTCATCATTGTGTTCATATCTCGTTGATGGGTTTATGTTCCCTTTTTTAACTTAACGTTTCATGTAACTGCATTACATTATCCGTTCTGGCTTCTTCACTTTTCCCTTTTCCTACGATTTTATATTTATTCTGAAACCTTTTAATGACTCAATTTCAACATGTATGATTTTGTTAATATATTTTATGTTTATTTTTACTTCAGAGTCCTGATGATAGAGCAATGAAAGTTTCGAAACGCCGAATCTTTCGAACCTTTGGTTTTCTTCAGAACAATGACCGGACTCCTGCCAATTTCATCAGAATAATTAATTATTACATGAGGCAGTTTTCACCAAGTCTGCTGTGGAAAGTAATGGAAATCTTGAAAATTCAAGTGAGGCAGCTGCCCCTTGGATGCCATAATGAAAAAAAATTATAAATGTTCCAATGTTCCTCAGAAAAAAAAATGACCAAATTACATAACCCTTTTATTATTGAGTTTTTCTCCTACACCCATATACAGTGCTAGTCAAAGTCCCCCATCCTCGTATCTTTTGAATGGTTATACTTATAATAATGAAATTTGGAGGGTGGAAATAAACGGATGTAGGGTTCTCAACTAGTCGTAACAGGTGACTTAATATCCATAGATGACGTTACAGGGCCACTGTGACCAATTATTTCAAATGAGACCTTATGGCAAGTGAGATCAAAGTCTGGAAGGTATCAAAAAAACCATATTCAGTCATAGTAATTTTGTTTGGGTTTAGGATGATTTTGATGGATAAATTAAATACATACTAAAATTATAGTTTCACATTCAATTAATTAAAATTTCAAGAAACAGTTCTCATATTAAGTGTTCAAAATCTATCTACTTCCTGACAATAATGCATCCAATTGCTAAACCCTAATCGTACTCGTGTAAATGTGACAGCGAAAATTGCCCTACATTCTTCAACAATTCGTTGTTTGAAAATGTCAATACTGTCAGGTGCTGCAGCATTAACCTTAGATTTCAAGTAACCCTAAAGGAAAAATGTAATGGTGTGAGGTCTGTTGACCGAGCTGGCCATCTTATCATACCTCATCGTCCAATCCATCTACCACGATATTCTTGTAGTCGACAGAGTAGCAGCTGTTGGTGAATATTGAAACAATTGCCATGCATCGGAACATATTTTTGATGAGAGCCACCCCGATCGCCCTATGTTGAGGACTTATTTGAGGAATCTTTTTGGGAAATGTGAACATGTAGTGTTCAAGATGCCAAACGATCTGGTCAACCAACAATCAGTGATGATAAATATTTTTACATATTTGCAGAAACTTCTTCTACAGCTCAAGTTGCGTCTATCTGTGAAGTCAGTCAAAGGTCATACATAAGGTGTTGGCCACAAATTTCATCCATACAAATGAAAACTGGTGCAACAACTTTCAGATGATGATCCCGACAGAATTATGTGGTAATATGTCCACCTAAACTAATCCATTGTACCTTGTTCATATCTTCTATGTTAATTTTATAACTCGTATTTTATTATTTTTATTATTATATTGCATAACCTAGATTTATGATCTCCCCCATACCACGTACAAGCTGAATATTTCAGTTTCTGTGGTCTCCCCGTTTATTCACAAACCCTCTGAAAATATTGTATCATATTTCATATTTCGAGTGAATAAACATCATTATTATCAAATTAATCAACAAGTGGACTACATAAAAACAATTAATTTTAGTGACGAAAGTACTTTCTCCCTCAATGGAAATGTTAACATACGAAATATCAGGTATTGAAGTGACCCAAATCCTCAGATCTTTCGTGAAAAATATACCCAATTTCCAAAAAAAGTTAATGTTTGAGAAACCACATAGTTGGGCTTCTTTTTCTCAATTCTAACTTAACCAATGAATTGTATCTGGAGATGTGAAAAAGGCAATTGAGCCGTTAATTCTTGAAATTCTGGAAGATAATGATAATCCAGATGAATTCGTCAATCTGGAAATGAGGTTCCAACGAAGTGATGCTCCTTTACACTATTATGGTGCAGTAAGACGTTACCTAGATGAGGAATATCGTGGTAGATGGATTAGATAGAATGGCCAGCTCGGTCAACGGACCACACACATTTAGATTTTTTGTGGGGTTACTTGAAATCTTAGGTTAACGCTACAGCACCTGACAGTATGGACATTTTGAAACAACGGATTGTTGAAGAATGTAGGGCAATTTCCGCTGACACATTTGCATGAGTACGACAAGAGTTTAGCAACAGGATGCATTACTGTCAGAAAGTAGATGGAGCGCATTTTGAATACTCAATATGAGAACTGGTTCTTGAATCATTATTAATTTAATGCGAAACTACAATTTTAGTATATATTTAATTTATCCTTCAAAATCAGACTGAACACAAACAAAATTAGTATAACTGAAAAGGTATTTTCAATACCGTCCCTGTAACTGGTTGGGAAGCCTACATCCGTTCATTTCCACCCACCAAATTTCGTTATTAAATGTATAACCGTTCAAAAGATACGAGGGGGGGACTTTTGACTAGCACCGTATAACTTCCATATTGAATTTATGATCAACAAAACATTATTTTGGTTGAAAACTGAATGAAATTAGAATCGATTTGAAATTGCCACCTATTAAATTTGCATGGAAAATTTTTTTATGATTTCCAAGATCCAAATATTTTTCGCGCTATAAAATTTGATATTGCAATCGACCATTGCCTTTTATATTCGTGCTACGAAGAATGAAAATAATGTTTATTCCACCTTCATTGAATTTGTTCAATTCGATTACTTCATTGATAATTGTATCATACATATGAGATTCATATAATATCACACGATAAAAAACTATAGTGAGGATTCTGGAGTTATCGTTTCTGATTTCAGATATGAAGCAGAAGCAAATAGATAGTAAGCTTCAAGCAGAAAGAAGCAGGCTGTGAATGAAACGATGGGTTCGCAAATCTCAACTGAACCATATCACCATTTCACACATTAGTTTTTCAAATAATGAATGACCTGCTCGGTTTTACTAGTTGAAAGCAATCGGTATAGCGCATCTGGAATCTGATAAACCTAATTTCATCCCCATATGTCACGAGCTTTATTCCGTAAAGGAGGGTATTCTCTGTACGAGATCCCGACCGAGCACGTATTTTGCATCGAATTATTTCATGTAAAATCGTTTCCGGGATTCTTCGAAACTGCCTTACATCCAGGAATATATTATTTTACATACAAAGACAACACCCAGATCTTCGATTCTATCTAAAGTTTTCATCTCAGCGTCGTCGGTGGTATAGTTTCCAACAAGACCTTAATTTTTTGTAGTGTTCGATAATATTTTACATTTTGCCCCATTTAGTCATTATCGTCACATTACTCACAGATTGGGTCAGATATGTCTTTGAACTTTTGTGTGTCCTCCACTGACGTTATCACTTTCAAGTCGTCTGCATAAGGAAGAAGTTTTGCTGCTTCAAAATAGTCATATCAATATCATTAATGAATATATACTATTGAAAAGCAACGGCCTCAATATCGAACCTTGGGGAACATCCGAGGTACTAATCAATCAATAAATCAATCAAGATATACTTTATTGTCAAAAGAAATAATTCTTGAAGGCAAAGCTTCTGTACAGAGTAACTGAAAAGAAAGAATGATAAAAATATATGAATAAATGTCTAAAATATGATATTTACATACATTCAATCGAGAACATGTAACAAGTAACATATATTAACAGAAAACAAATAATCTGTATAAAAATGATATGAAGTATTATATTGGAATATTTTATATTATATTATACATTGATGAAATATAGTTCATATTCAGTCTCTTAAATTCTTCAAGGATTATGAAATGATTCCCAAGTATTGAGAAATTAGAATTGCTAGAGATTAGAGGCAAAGTAATCGTCCAGATCATAGTATGATTGCTGTACCAGGATTTTTTTTTCTCTTCTGAACCGCCTGAGACACTTTGTGTCCCTAATGGTAAGGGGCAGATGATTATACATTTTGATGCCGTTGTAAATTATAGAGTCTTTAACCATATTATTTGTTGGTCTTGATAATCTGATAAAGTTGCTTCGCCGAGTATTATAATGTATATCATTTGTTTCAAGGATATCTTTATTTTGATGTATTATGCTAACTGATTCTAAAATGTATAGATATGTTACTGCCAAGATTTTCTGATCTTTGAATAACTGCCTACATGAATCTCTTGACCTTTTTTTTGCAAATATACCTCAGAGCTCTTTTTTGGAGTACAAAGCATTTTTGTGTAAGTAAGAGCAGCATGCTCTCCAAAATGCAATCCCGTGCCTCAAATGAGATTCTATTACACCAAAATACGCTGTTCTAACTGCGGATAAACCCAGTTCGTTTGAGATTACTCGAATTGAGTAACATCCAGAAGACAACATATTGCGGAGATGTTGATGTGATAGTCAAATTCCAGTTTTATGTCGATATTTATTCCAAAAAATCGTGTTATTGTTAGCCAATGGTGGATCTGGGAGATCACGGCGGAATGTGACAATATTGTTTTTTTTGTGTTAATCACCAGGGAATTGGAATCGCACCATTGTTTTATTATAATCAACTCTTTTTGAAATTGTATTCGAAAGATGTTGCGGTGAACAATCATGCCAAAGGAAAGTTGTGTCACCCGTGAAAAGAGTGATCTTGGCAGTGATATTCAGTTGGATGATATCGTTGCTATAGAGAAAAAATAACAAACCCCTCTGACTGACAGTTGTTAAATATAACAAAGTTAGTTTGATGATTGTCAGATATGATTTTATGAATTCAACTAGGTTTTCATCGAATGGAAATTATGTTATCATATCTATTAAAACATTGTGATTTACCCTTTGCTAGGTCTCTGTGAATGGTAACAATTTGACAGTTGGATATTTTTTTTCAGACAAACTCGTTAAGCGCACGAAAATTAGTTTTTCTTATTTTTTTATTTATGAACCCGTGTTATTGCTCTGAGAAAACTGACATTGTTTCTTCAAATATCTTTGAGCATGATGGTAGAATATGATATGTTATTTGATTGGATTTCGCAGATTTAAGAATGGCAATCATACGCCCAACTCTGAAACTTTCAAGAAACGAATCAGACTCCAATAACCTATTGAAAATAATTTGTAATGGTACCGATAATAGGTTAGCCTATGCTCTAAAGAAGTAAGCTGGTATTCCGACTACCCCCATTGCAGCCTTTGGTTTCAATGATTGAATGGCCTGAAAATTGGCAGTCATTTCAATATATTGTATTTGTACATTTGTAAGACCGCAGTCCTTATGTTCGGTTTTCTTGGAACTGATTGTACTTCCACTTTAGACTGGCTTGAATATTGTGCACAGTTGAAGATATCTTCTGATTCTGAGATTTCATTGTTATAAATTAATCTATCGAAGATAGATGTATTACTTCTTTTATTTTTCATAAAATCCCAACAGTATTTTGGATCATAATTCTTACTCAAATCGCAATTTGAATCAGTAAGCCTTTTCGGTGTTTTTCCAAATATTCCAAGGGGTGAATTCATTATTCAGGGATTTTTTTCTCCCCCAGAATAAGTTTTGATATTTATAAAAATTCTCTCCCAGATACACATTTCAATAAATCGTTTCGCAGAAATGGAGCCCATTTTTTGAAAAGCATTTGTTTTCGGCCGAGCAGAAATAATTTATTGCAAACATTTCCAGATTTCACCAAAAAATAACAAAACTATATCAAACGTTAGTTTACACGGAAAAATTTTCATATGCTTTTCAATTTGATATTTCTTGGATCAATTTATCCAAGGACTCCCTTTTTCTGACAGAGTTTGTGCAGGTATATCAAACAAATTCGTTTTATGTTTAAGTTTTTACAAAATAACATTCTAGTTTCCACTTGAATATGTCAGTCACATACAGATCACCCTGAAGTAAACCATGCGGAAGCTAACACGTTGATAAAGCGTTGAGAACCATTCATTTCATGTTCCTTTGTCGATTTTTTCATGCTTTCCACACGGAGCTCGAAGGTTTTTTTGAGAGTAATTGGCTCAGTTCCTTTTTTCAGATTGGGGTCGATATTCTGTATCAAATTACTTTCGCAATTCCGTCAGTGATTACATACGGATAAAAGCTTTGCCGAATATAAAAACTCTCAATCAGAACCAGGAATACAAAAGGAAAGGAAAAATAAGTCAATATGAAATTCTTGTGAAAGCTAGCCAAGCAAATTTCTCTCAGTATTTCGCGTTTCTCATTTTCCGGGCTTTTCTCGCCATGGGGAGCCTTCGTTCGTGATGATAAGAGACAGGATAACGCAAAATGTTTATGAGCGGAATGAAAATATACTCCACAAAGGACAAATATGTTACGGCAGTATTTTGCTGCAGTTAAAATACATAATGAGAGAAAAGGAAAACTGAAATGATTGAATACGATTATTTATGATTGCGGAACGTTGAAGAATCTGGATAATGAAATCTAGAAATATTCGAAGCAAATTACATGGTAATATACAGGGTGTCCCAAACTCGATGGCCTATTAGACATTTCTGGAAAACGGGACATAGGATTATTTTGAAAATTTGGTTTCTTAGGTAATTAGTTTTTTTCTATCGATCTAAAATATTTTCAGCGCTGGGACGTTGCCGCTTATATTGAAAAGTAGCAACAACTTTGATATTTTAGATAGGACACCCTATATATTATTGCATTTCTCGCTTTGCTATTATTTTTTGATCATTTTTGTATCATACTTCCCTTTACCTATCTCCAGTGGTTTTCGAGAAATTCATTGATTTCCTTATTTTTTGTGCAAAACATAGCTTTAATCAAATGTTCATTACTGCGGTATTTGGATTTGAAGACAGCTGAAATTTTGGATGTAGTTTGACAATGTCCTGTGTATCAGTTGTGTCTGAGGAAATTATTTCTCCATCATACAGGGTCCTTCAAAATTTGTGATTTTACCGATACATACAAAAGTGGTGAAAAGTGCATTTTTTCAAATGGAACATCCTGTATATTATGAAAAATCCTGAAAGACAATTGAAGTTCCTTTCAAATGATGTTTCATGTTCCTATACCTAAATAGTCAAGTTTCTGAAATAAAAGCAAGTTTCTATAAAAATTGGATCATTTTGCCTTATTTTGTATTAGGTAGCTATGAAATGTCATCAATAATAAAACGTTCGCGCGTTCATTAACGTAAATTTGATTAGAAAAGAATCAAAATGGAAATTGTTTATTCTTCATGGTCAATGTGATCAAATTATAGCAAGAACATGCAAAATGTTCTGTAGTATATTGAAGTGTGTGACTGTTATGATGACGAACTGATTGTACAAATAATGATTAATATACAGGGTAGTATAAACTCGATGGCCTATTAGACGTTTTTGGAGATCTGGGACATAAATACTTGAAATCTTGTATTCCACGATAAGTGATAGCGATCTACCTTTCGAAAATATTTTCACGGTTGCAGTGTTGCCACATCTGCTTGTAACTAATATCGACTTTCTGATTTCGAATGGGAAACACCCAGTATTTTATTCCGTATTTGAATTCTACTGATAAATACAAATAACTTTTACTGAACATGTCGTATACCAATCTCTACCTTTTATCGAATATTGATTATTTTGTAATTGTTTTGCTACCAAGATGGGACCAACTTCAATTCAAAATCTTTTTTTTACTTGAGTTCTTTTGGGTTTGTAACCTTCCACAACCTAAAAAAAAATAATATAAAAATCTATAAAGTTTGCCCTTCTACACTTTTAGTTTTCTATATAATTTTATATTTTTTAGGTTGTGGAAGGTTACAAACCCAAAAAAACTCAAGTAAAAAATTGATTTTCCTCCACAAAAAATGACGTTCAAGCAATATCCAATACCTCCTTATCTGTTGCCCACACAGGACTCAAATTCAAATTTCATCCAGAAAATATTGATTTATTTCAGTATTATCGAATGATTTGACCATATTTCATACAGAGTGTCTGAAAAATGGCCATAAGTCATTTATTTACCTGTGCCTGTTGAGAAATCATGATTCACCTTAAGTAGAACTCAATTTTATTTCAATCAAAAAACAAATGAAGGTCATATTAATCGCTAATTCATGTGTTCGAAGTGCTGACTATTTACACGCAAACATTAGTGAATCGAAGTCATTACATGGTTGGTTGTTGCTCTTTGAACCTCTTCTGGCCGAATTTCCTCGAAAGCACGTATTATCCTCTGTTCCAATTCGTCCCTTGAATTCACAGGTGTTTCATATACAATATGTTTGATTTTTCCCCAGAGGTAAAAATCTAGAGGAGTTAGATCTGGGGATCGCGGTGGCCAAGGCTATGGACCCAAGCGTCTCATCCACCGATCTTCAAAGGTTGTAGTCAGTTCTCTGCTCACTTCTTGTGTACAGTAAGGGGGGACACCGTCCAACTGATACCAACAACTCCGAAATACATGAAGCGGCAAATTGTCCAAAAAGTCGCTAACTGTTGTTCTCAAAATATTCAAATATTTTCCAGAATTGAAGTTTTTATCATAAATACAATATGATGATTTAGCATTCATTAGTAAACAAAACACATTTAAACTGAATTATTTTTGAACTCCCCTTTCTTTTATAAAATGTTAATTTTCTGCAGCCCAGAAATGATTGTTTTTGCGATTGAATATTTCCTCTCTCGAAAATTTAGATTCATCCGTCCATATAATTTTCTGAAGGAAATTTGAATCTTCATAAGTCCATGTTAAAATCCATTCACAGAAATCAACACGTTTCGGAGGATCACCTCTTTGTAGGGCATGAGCTTTGATGAATTTATAATCATGCATTTTATGTTTTTTTTAAATTCTCCATGTTGAAGTGCGGCTCTTTTTAATGATAAATGAGGGTAGGCGTGGAAATACCCCAAAACGTTAATTTCATCTACTTCGTTTCCAGTTATCGATTCGATTTGATTTCTTGGTGCTTCAACATTCCCAAACACAGCATAATTCCGTTCAATTCTTCTGATTTTTTTTCTATTCATATGCGGTGAATTTGGATAAAGTTCATTTAATTTTCTGCATGTTCTCGAAACAATTCTTTGGCACTCACCGTGAATATAAAACAAATTTAAAATATCTGCATTTGAATATACATTATAATCCATTTTTAATACTTACTTCTGACAGAAACACTATGAAAATCACTGCTTGTCAAACTTGAAGTTTGTTTTGCTCTTTTCTGGTCACGGCACACTACAGATCATTTCAATTGGGAAATATGACCTATTTTGATTCGTTATACACACTTCGATATTCTACAGAACATTTTGCATGTTCTTGCTATAATTTGATCACATTGACCATAAAGAATAAACAATTTCCATTTTGATTCTTTTCTAATCAAATTTACGTTGATGATCACGCAAACATTTTATTCTTTATGAAATTTAATAGGTACCTAATACAAAATATGGCAAAATAATCCAATTTTTATAGAAACTTGCTTTTATTTCGGAAACTTGACTATTTTGATATAGGAACATAAAACATCATTTGAAGGGAACTTCAATTGTGTTTCAGGTTTTTCGATAATATACAAGATGTTCCATTTGAAAAAATGCACTTTTCACCACTTTTGTATGTATCAATAAAATCACAAATTTTGAACGACCCTGTATAATGGAGAAATAATTTTCTTAGACACAACTAATACACAGGACATTGTCAAACTACGTCCAAAATTTCAGCTGATCTCGAATCAAATACCGCAGTAATAAACATTTGATTAAAGCTATGTTTCGCACAAAAAATAAGGAAATCAATGAATTTTTCGAAAACCACTGGAGATAGGTATGGGGTAGTATCATACAAAAATAATTAAAAAGCAATAGCAAAGCGAGAAACGCAATAATATATAGGGTGTCCTATTCAAAATATCAAAGTTGTTGCTACTTTTCAATATAAGCGGCAACGTCGCAGCGCTGAAAATATCGATAGAACAGAACTAATTACATGAGAAACCAAATTTTCAAAATAATCCTATGTCCCGTTTTCCAGAAATGTCTAATAGGCCATCGAGTTTGGGACACCCTGTATAAGAGGTACTGCGGACTCCTCAGATATTTCACGATATTCCATTACTCTTTTAGTAACGATGGGACAAAATGTAAGTATGTTGTTACGGTGGTGACAAATTTGAAATATGTTCATGATTTGAAAAAAAATAAAAAATATTCATACAAATGTACTAAAAAGGGAAAAATAATTTATTTCATGGTTTGATCTAGGTTATTCTTTGAGTAACAGATTCAAAATATTGCCGCGCAAGATTGCTTTTTTGTATCTGTCACTCACAGAATAACCTAGATCAAACGATGAAAGAAATATTATTTTCCATTTTCAGTGCATTTGTATAAATAAAAGCTTGTCTTAAATTTTTTTTCATAATTTGTATATTCAACTTGTCAGTTCTGTCTTTATTACCAACTGATAAAAGCTTGTTTTAATTTTTTTTTGTTTATTTAATATTCATTTTTTAGTATTTATGATGTTAAATAACCAGTTCAGTAATTTCTATCTGATTTATTTATCCCCGAAAACTCCAATTTTGAATAGAATCGGACCATAATCACAAAAATTGTCCGCCATATGGAAGCCGCCATTTTGTTTTTTCCTAACAAAAATTTCAGGCGCATTGTCACCGGAATTATGTACACCTGCCAAATTTCACATCAATCGGACGATTAGAAGTGGATCAAATTTAATCTGCAAGATTTGATTATAGACAGACGACAGACAGGTGAAACTAAAAATAAATGATTGAAAAAAAAATCTTCGACCCCAAAAACCTCACATATCAATTTTGAATATACTCGGAGCATAATTACAAAATTCGTCCGCATAATCAGAATAAAACTGTCAAAAAATTGAAACGTAAAATAGCAGAAAATAATCTGGTAGTTTCGAAAGCCGACAGAGGTAATTGTGTTGTGATCTTGGACAAAGCCGATTATATTTTGAAAGTAGAATTGTTCCTTTCCAATGATGATTTTTCGAATATTAGATTCAACCCCACCTCTAAATTTCACACTTTATGTAAAGGAACTTTCAATGAATTACATGACACGATAACCTTTTTAGATTCCAACAAAATTTTTCTCTCCCCGATGAACCCCTTCACCACAAGATTATACGGATTACCTCAAATTCACAAAGAGAATATTCCCATCAGGCCTGTAGTTTCGTACACTAACTCACCTGCCTCCAAATAAGCTAGTTGGTTGAATCTCCATTACTCATAGATTTCTCCAGTTCTTATTCAGTTAAAAATTCTCTAGAGCTTACGAACAAAATTTCACCCCTTAATATTCCCCCCAATTGCATCTTGGTTTTTTTTATGTTTCCAATCTTTTTCCTAGTATAGACCCTGAAGATTGTTTCATGTTAGTTAGACAATTACTTTTTTCCAATTCTAATTTACCCACTTATCATATATTGAACCTATGCTCTCTTGTGGATCTAGTTCTGAAACAAAACTTTTTTCAATTCAATAATTCCTTTCATTATCAAAAATCAGGCCAATTAATCCTCTTTTAGCTGAAATATTCATGTAAAATTTTGATCTACCATTTCTAAACATCCTAGTTTCTCTAAAATTTTATTCTGGCATCGATATGTCGATGACATTTCAGCAATTTTCGAAGGCACTTTGGATGACCTCAACCACTTTTTAATTTTTCTAAATTCTTTCAACCCAAGAATACAGTTTACCATGGATATCGAATCTAAAAATGAATTACCTTCTCTTGACCTAATGATTCACAAATCAGACACCCTTGAGTTCTCCATATATAGAAAACCTACCAACACTGATAATATCATACCTTTTCACTCTTACCATACGTACAATCTGGAATTTTCATCTTTTCATTCACTTTTTCACCCCCTCTTTACTATACCTCTCAATGATTCCAATTTCTCAACAGAACTTAACATCATCAAACAAATTGCTTATAACAACGGCTTTCCAAGTCACACAATCAATAGATTATCATAGGTCTACAATGATTTTGGTGCCGCTAAAAGTAAAACTGATTTCAAGTACAATCGGTACCCTGATAAAAACTTGAGACTTACTTTTTTAATGCTACGTATAGTTTTCGAAATTTCATTTATTAAAAAACGGAAGAACATTCAATTCAAAACATCTAATTACATTTAATTACACATTTTATTTTACAGGTTAGAAGCTTCTCTTTTTAGATTTTCTCCGATGGATGTCTGCAGGACATTCCCGTGTAATACTCCAACAGTAATCTGCCATCATATGCTCATCTCAGCGACCTTGGTATCTATCTTCCATCACCTTTAAATCTCGATGGAAATGTTCTCCTTGTTCTTCGCTATACGCTCCGAGATTTTCAGGAAACTTGTCTAAATGATTGTCCAGATGGTGTACTTTTATGCTCATATTACATCCAAGATGTTTAAAGCTAATTAAGAGGTTTTGAACTAACTCTTTGTAATTTTCGGCCTTCAGATTTCCTAAGGAATTTTTTAAAACAGCAACAAAAGATTTCCAAGCCGTTGCTTCTAAACTATTCAATGAATGTATGAAATCGTTGTCTTTCATTAAAAGTCTTATCTGTGGGGCATCTAAAATACCAGCTTCTAGTTTTTCATTACTTGAACCGGGAAACTTTCTTTTTAGGTTATTATATCGATCGATACAAACCTGAACGTAGCTTCAAGATTTTGACAGCTTCGCACGACATCTTGCGGGCTAATTAACCAAATTATAACCTAGAATTAGCGGCACCAAACAAATTTTTTTTTTGGAGACCTGTGTTATATTACAGATATGTCAACAAATTTTCCAACTTCAGAATAACACAAACTAACTCACCAAATAAACATTTTTCTTTGTCCTATTTTGGTCCTCTATCTCTTAAACTCAAGAATATCTTGATTAATAAACTCAACGACAATTTTGATTCGAATTTCTCTATCTCTTTCAAAACTTCTAACAACCTAAAAGATTTCTTGTAAACTCTTAGGATAAAATTTCAATGTTGGATAAATCTGGTGTTTATGAACCAAGTTGTTCTATCCCTAATTGTAAAACATGTTATATTGGTCAAACAGGCCGCAATATCAGAACACGACTAGTTGAACATGTTCGATCAATAGATTCTAATACTGAAAAAAAACTTATTAACTCTAATTCTGTTTTTTCTAACCATATTATAAACGAAAAGCACAATTTTGATCCCAACTCTTACCTAGAAATTTCGCATATTTGCAATAAAGGTAGAAAACTCAATCTCCTTGAAACTCTTGAAATTAACAAGGCAATCAAAAGTTCTAATTTATATTGTATCAATGAACAAATTCATTTTGATAGCCTGAAACTTTTTACCTTCTTACTATTTTGATTTCCCATCTCTAGATCGAATTTCAAAACACATCTATACACCACACTCAGCTACTTCTTTTTCTCGATTCCATGTCACAGTCACAAGCATTTCTCTGTCACTTTGAAACTTGATGTTCCATAGGTCAAAAGTCTTTGTCATATGTCAACCATTAACCTATTTCATCTCCATCCATTTGTATTTGATGATTCCATAAAACCTTTGGATATATTAAAATGTTGTTTGTTAGGACTAACCACGGTCCCTAACATTAGTGAACCCGCACTACATGCGGACACAATGTTTTCAGTGTCATTTCTTCATAATTTTGTCCACCATACAATGGTAGGTTATTTTTCTCCTAATGTTTGCCCCTTGTAATTGTAACATTTTACTTCCCCTTTAGATCTGCTTGTAACCCCTTCCATTTTGCTGATGATGAAGGATTGATCCTTCGAAACATGTCCAGTTCCTGATGTAAATCTTCGTGCCACATTGGTATTAAAATATTTTTTTTAGTGGAGTTAGACTGTATGATTTCTCACCTACCTAGTAATATTACCTCCACTGTATGAGATGGATCGCCTACGTTGGACAGCCATTTTACATTTACACAAACTTTATTATGTATATTCTCAGAATAAATATTCATTTCTTAAAACATAGTTTTCCCACAATATTTCCTGGTCATTTTGTTTCCATCTTTTTCAAAGTTCACTCTTTGCGCAGTCGGGTTCTTTGATTTTTTTAATTTATTTTTATATACGGACCTACATTATAACAATGTTAACTAGCCCATCCTTCTTCTGTGTATCACACTAGGATTTTCCCAACGTTTCTGTTCAATGTCAATCATCAAAGTAAAGACATTTTCTTTCTGAGATTATAATTTGAAGTGAACAAGTCAATATACGAGAAATTTCAATTTGCGGGTTATTGATTTCCCGGAAACTCTAACAAGATTTGAATAAATTACCCTTCTAAGCCTTCTATAAAGGACTCCAAAATGAATGTCCGTGCTGAATACAAAGCATGGAAGATACTTGCAACACTATGCCGATTGACGTCGGATGCTGATACAACAGAACGAATGACCATACGAATCGATATTATGCACATATCGGAAAGGAATATAATAATAATAATCCTTTTAATTGATAGTGAGAGATGATTGGTACATGAAATGTGTTCACATATGTTAGGGCTGCCTACTATCAAAGGGCAGAGTGTGCATATGTGTGAGATGGGTAAGTTATTTTTTGCACCCAACCAATATTCAATTATGCTTAAAAAAAATATTGAGGAAGCTAACTTACAATAGAATAGGTACAGTTGGAAACAGAGAGCTCAGATCGATCGAAACCAAAATGTCACCTTCCAAAGTTGAGTTTTTGATTCTATCGAGAATTCTTGATAGAGAAACTATTTGGCTGAATAGGTAGATAATTGAATTTGTCCGATAGCCAGTTTGACAGGTTATACGTTGGAGAATTGATGTTTCCATATTCTTGGTAACATTGCACCAGAGTACACCAACTTACTCATTGTGCACCGAGGACATTTGACATTTCCAAATTGTAAATGACATCGAAGTTAGTTTGTTTTGGAGTATTTTCGTCAGACAGTTTTATTATTCGAAATGTGCCCAAATATCAGAATATATTCAAATAATATTCTGGGGTGGAGAATCAGAGCATCCATCGAGCTGTGGAAATAAAATGATTATTTATGGCATCGTCATAACCTGTACATACTAGTGATGTTACCAGATTTAATTTATATCTATTTGCTGTTAGAACTTCATATTGCTGTGTAAAATAGTGGAATTGAACGTTTCGAGAAAAGCAAACGTTTCAATGATATGAATAAACATTTATTATAAAAAAATACACTTTAATAATTTGTGATAAAAAAAATGAATAGAAACTTTTATATCTGAAGTTTTATTATTATATCAATATTCTCATACACAGTGTAGGTACAGGCAAACTGATATTTAATTTCAGAATTGATAAGTATTTTTTTTATCAATCAACTGATGAATTTCCACTCTATGCTGACTGAGTATGCATAAAATTACCTTTTCAATATAGATTTTGATTCAATTTGTTTCGCAAAATCAGGTAATTGATTTTGATTGCTCCTAAATAGTTTAGACATCTCTGTCCATATAGGATTATGTAGGAATTTTTCTTAATTCCTTGTATTGTGTGTTGACATGGCTATTTTGGTTCATCTCTGAAGACATTGATCAAAATGATTTGACAAAAGACCTGTTCGATGTCACACATCTCAGTTTTTGTAGGGGTTCTTGACAATAGAACAAATAGTGTTCATCTATATGACAAAAAATGGAATAGGTCAAGAATATGAGATCACCCAGTATCTTCATGGAATTTTCACAGGTGCTCCCAAACATGATAAAAACAGTAAGGCAATCGAAAATTTTGCGCGAAAAACATAATATTAGGAAATACGAGCCTCTGAAGGTCCATAAAGAGAGGTTATGGGATATCACTTTTGGAAATTGTAAACAGCGAGGCTTTGGAACTCATTGCCTAGGGAGGTGTTCCCCGAGGCATACAACCTCCAGAAATTTAAGAAGAACACCAACTCCTACCTTCTTTCCCTTGGTTCCCACGATGTTCTCTGAACATTACAGGATATCCCTTTTCGTGGGAACCAGAACATAAAAAAAAACATAATATTAGGAAATACGAGCCCCCGAAGGTCCATGAGGAGAGGTTATGGGATATCACTTTTGGAAATTGTGAACAGCGAGGCTTTGGAACTCATTGCCTAGGGAGGTGTTCCCCGAGGCATACAACCTCCAGAAAGAAACAATTTCTTTTTACACTAAAATAGTAACTGCACACTCATTTAACGTTTTTGTAATATAAAAATCACTTGATTTACGATAAAGTAATGAAAAAACTCCGATTACTTTTTATATAATTTTACAGAAAAAATGTCAAAAATTGAACGTTGGTGATTTTGTTATGTTTATCCGAAATCCGAATCTCCTGGATATTCAAGTTTATTGATATGCGACGTTGCCTAGGTCTCCAAACGGAAAACAGTACTGAAATTAAATGCAACATACATATTGAGCAAATAAATAATAACTATCACAGCATGAAAAGACGATCTGATAGTTCTGATGGATATATGTATCAATGGAAGTTTAAAATGCAATGAATATATCACCATGCTTCTTGGGAGTGTCCAATAGCTTTTAAAAATCAGCCATGGAGTTGATGTGCAGCATTTAGAAAGTAACCAAAACTATTAAAATAATGTGACATCACATCATTTTGTTTTAAGTAATTGTAAACCCGAACAAGAAACGCATTTGGCTTGGATGTTTCCTCGTAAGCGTGTCTCGGTCGGGCATACGGAAAAACATCACATTCTTACGTAAAAATAAGGAGCACAACCCAACCTAATTTGGCTAACTTTGCTATTCAAGTTGAATGCAAGCTAAACAACCTTACAAGGCGACGATTCGCTCCGCTAGCGAACATTAAAAAGAAGGAACACAACCTAACCTAGCTTGACTAACCTTGTCAACCATGTTGAAAGCATATTGATCAACCTTACAAAGCGACGCTTCGCTCCAATCAATCTGTTAAGTAAAAAGAAGGAACACCACCTGACCTAACTTGGCTAACATTGCTATCCAAGTTCAATGCAAGCCAATTAACATCACGAAGCTTACATATTGTAATATTAGAGAAGCGGCATAATCCTTTTTTTGATTTTCAAGGCCATAATTCCCAAAATATATTTTTTCGCGCTTAAATTTTGTTTGCTGAATTGTTTTTATCGAGTTCTGAAGCACTTGTGATAATTTCGTGAAAATTTTGCAAAAATCCGGATTGGCCCTATTCACTTGAATAATTGGCAACATCGCATGTCCATAAAACGCCAAGATCAATGCACAATGCAACCACCAATATTTGATTTTTGACATTTCTTATGAAAAATTAAATGAAACATAATCGGAATTTTTTCATTACTCAAACGTTAAATGGGTGTACAGTTACTATTTTGGTGTAAAAAGCTATTCTCTATATCAATTTGCAGTTTCCAAAAGTGGAATTCTACAACCTCTCTTTTTGGACCTTCAGGGGCCCATATCTCCTAAAATTATATTTTCTGCGCTAAATTTTCAATTGCAATACTGTTTTTATCGTCTTCTGAAGCGCCTGTGAAAATTTCGTGAAGATACTGGAATATCTCATTTTCTTGACCTTTACCATATTAAGGCAGAAGGAAAGTATTTTCAGAAACCATTGGAGTTATTTTGAATTTGAAATTCCATTTTTTTATTGTAATTTTCCATAACTGCCTCACAATTTGCATTAGGTTGTAATTCATCATTCACAAAATTCGTGTACGGCTTTCAGAAAATGACGATATACCTAATCATCCTCCACAAATCTTCAACACGTGATATTCTAACTCAAAGCAAGCAATCCATTTGGAAAATGCTAATGCTGCAGACCGCCAAATCCCGTAAAAATAATCTCCTTTGAAAGTCCTACAGCCCTGTATAAAACTAATTAATAGAAAGCAATCAGAAAGTTTTAATTACTTTTTTTCGGTGCGAAATTCCTACTGTCAGGCATTCCTTCGTTTACCTGTCCTTCGGTATCAGAGACGCAGATGAGCATGAGATAATTCCGTTTTATAAGCCGAACTTTCGTTTGTTGAATAAATATTTCCAGGTGTGAATATTAATCAATGGTGATTTTTTTGTCGGGATTATTCCCATTGAAACGAGGGATGTTTCGCTGATGTATTAATCGAATGTGACACATTGAGTCCTGCTCGGAAAATGTCTGAAATACATATTACAGAAACCTTCCAGCTGTTATGTCGAGCATAGCACAATTCCCCCAGCATATGTAATCTAAAATCTTTTTAGAGTAAACAATTTCAGATTTACGACTCATTATGTCATACCTATCATCGTACCTCATTCATATGAAATTACATTTTCTGAAGTAATGTGTAAATATTGAAACTGCAAAGCCGCGTACAGACCAAGATTCCAACGCAAACCAAGGCACATGTGCTCAGCTTTCGCTTCTTTAGGGAATGCCCCGATGTTTTTCAGCACATTCGCCAAAATTTCTGATAGAGCACTGAAAGAGAACGAAAAATTTCATCACCTCCATTCAGAAAACATAGCTTAAGCGAGCTGTCATATGACATATCGTCATATGTCATAGAAATAGAAATATTTATTTATCCTTTGTGACATTACAAACATGTATAGGACAAGTCAGTCACCGGCTGTAAAAGATGTATTTTGAGGTTATCTCAAAATTATGAACACGAATAATATATAACAATGATAATAATATAATATATAGACAAGTGTCTCATTTATTAACCGACGAAACCAAAAAAAGGATGAGATTCTCTAGTCGACGCGTATATTTTTTTTTATGTATGACCACGCATAACTTTTTAACCGACGAAACCAAAAAGGAGGAGGTTCTCTATTTGACGCGTATATATTTTCACTGAGACGACCGATTCCGATCATTCTTCTTTCAGTGGATAGGGTGTACTTCGAAGTTGGTCCCATTTGGATTTGAAAGATAAAATCCACCCCTAAGGGTAGCAAAATGAAGGATATTGATCACTCACCCTCTGAATTCTGGTCCGTTAACCGATTCTAGGAGGCATAACTTTGTACTGGGTTCTTCGATTTGGATGATTCTTCTTTTAATAGATAGGGTTTACCTCATATTTAGATTTCGAATGAAATTATCCACCCTTACGGGTAGAAAAATAGGGGATATTTGATTTTTCACTTGTGATCATTGGCACACACATATGTAGTTGATAACGACAGATCGCTACTGTCATTATTTTTGTTCCACATCCGTCACAATCATTATATTCTATAAGAGGATGGAATGATATACAAAGTAATGAAATGAACTAACCAAAACAACGAAAATAATTTATATTACAACAAATAGTAAAAGTAGATGATCATATTATTTAACGGTAATAGTTGAAGTAAGGTGGGTAAGATAGTATTTTGGAAGTAATCAAAAAACAAGTAGGTAGTAGTTAATAGATTTCAGTCACAAAAAATTTAAAAATGAAAACTTTTTAACAAAATATTAAACCGACGAAATACGGAACTGAAAAGTAAAAAAAAAAGTAAATCTTCCTAGTCTCAATAACTGAGCTCCTAAACTAATGTAAGTAACCAATTTTGAGTCGGCGCCAAACGAACAATCAACGAAGGTCATTAAATTACTTCAAAAAAATTATCTGAATGTCACCGCGCAACTCGATGCCATCATTTTACGCCTTACCTAATTCATTTGCTTGTTTGTTTGGCGCCGACCCCAAATTAGTTTCTCACATTGGTTTAGGAGCTTAGTTATTGAGACTAGGGTTTATTTCATTATTTACTTTTCAGTTCCATATTTCGTCGGTTTAATTTTTATTGTTTAATGTTTTGTGAAAATGTGATTTTTCGAAAGAAAAACGTTCACGAAAAAACAATGCATAATGGAATATTTCCAAATCATTTCCAACAGTCCAGCATACTAAAATTGCATTGGTATTACTATGGAAACCAAATTTCCAATCTACCCAATCCAATATATTGGTGAGAAACTTGCCGAGGGATGAATGGCAAGAGCACCACTACAAATATCATATGTCGCTAACGTCAACCTCAGGAAACCGGTCACAACCTATTGCATAAGAGCCTTACCCTTCCTCTGAGAGGGTTGACCGTTTAATTGTTCGTTACTTGTGGAAATGAAAATGAAGAATGAAACCGCAACATAAAAAAAATATTAGCAGAAAAAGACAAAAACATATCTAAATAAAAGTATAGTTTTAAAAAACTAAAAAAACACACCTATAAAGCAATGATGTCTAATGAGTTAAGAATAATAAGAATAAAGTCATTGACCAAAAACTTTTCTCTTATGTAAAAAAGCTTTTCATCATGATATTTAGTTATCAACACCCCACGCTTTCTTTACATAGGACAACATTTTTTGGTCAATCACTTTATTCTCATTATCTTCAACTTTTCAGACATTATTGCTGAAATTTTTTTTAATTCATAACACCGCCATTTTTCAAGTTATGAAGAAGGCTCTCCTCGACATACTAGTGATTGATATGTACTTCATGTGTGGACAACTCAGGCAGTTAGATTATTAGTTTTGGCATAATTGCAATTTGATTTTTTCAATGCACTTCATTGCAGCATACCTGAATACGCCATAGGTGGTCAGATTTCAATTTTTCTGAGATATTTTGGAATACTGCGAAATAGGTGAGAAATACTTGCAAACATGACCGAAAACACATGCAGCGCTCTTGTACATACGCTCTCCCGCGTCTGCTGCTCTACCCCCACTCCTGAGCCGCTACCATGCACCCGCTGGTTTCCGGTCATGTTTGCAAGTATTTCTCACCCATTTCGCAGCATTTCAACGCAAAATGAGAATAGTCGTTTCGTATTACTATACTTCTTCTCCCAAAATTGAAAAATTGAAATCGGACCACCTATGGAACATCCAGGTCTGCTGCAATAAAACATTCAGATTGCAATTATGCCAACCGATGATCCGACAGCTCCTCAATTTCTCACACATAAAGTACATTATAATCACTACTATTTCGTGGAAAGCCTGCACTACAACTCAGAAAGTGGTGGAGTTCTGGTTTTCCCGGATTTGCTCCTTCACTGATAATCCGATCAAGTTGCGCTAAAAATTTTGTATTTCAATTCTCTATCGCCCAACGTGCGATTCTCGGGCCCCACGTTGGGCGCCAGTATGTAACAAGTGAATTATGTAATAGGATGCCCAGACCATTCGGTGAAGAGCGATGTGGAGTTTTTTGGGCCGCCTCGCTGGTTTCAAATTTATTTATGTTTCAAGCAAAGGTTTTAAGAAACTGTAAACTTCCCAGCCAATAATAATTTCAAAGCAAATAATATTTCCTTCTGTAAATCACTTCAATGAAAAATAGATACGGAATTTATATTAGTCTATTTACAAATATGTACAAGAGATTCTGCTGTTTAACAAATATGTACAAAACTTCTGCTGTATGACAATTTTGAGTTTCCAAATAAAATTGCTTAGGGTTGCTGAACCTGTCGGTTCTATCGACGACGATGTACCTCTGATTGAGTGTTTTGTAGCTCGTAGCTAGAGTTAGCGTAGTCGTGTGGCTCGCAATCAGGGGTACCAATGGCTACTGATCCTAATCCGACAACCTCTTCACCACCTAATGTTATTAAAGGGCGCAATTTCAAGTGAATATATATAAATATATATATATATATATATATATATATATATATATATATATATATATATTTAATATATATACCTCACCTGGGTCAGAAGCAAAAATGCTCTGAATAACAAAAAAATATAAAATATCCCCAAGACCATGAAAAATATATATATAATATATATATATATATATATATATATATATATATATATATATATATATATATATAATATATATATATATATATATATATATATATATACATATATATAAATATATATAATATATACCTCACCTGAATCAGAAGCAAAAATCACAGCTCTGTGATAATCATCACCAAATCAGAAACTATACCAAATACATCCCCAAGACCATGAAAAATATATAGTATTCAACTATATCACATATTTCTTGTGATTGACACCAAACATGTATCCAAATGTGGTGTCAGTGATACCATAATATTTGAGAAACCCTCTTTGAACCCCAATGAACCCTTGTCAGAGAAAGCAATCAAAACAGATGAGACTGAACACCCATATCTTGATTCAATTCGATATATTACATGTTATATTTATGATCCCACCTGAACTCATTTGACCTAAATAAATTCAATCTCTGTTTACTGAGAAACGACTATTGATGAATCAAGATAACGGGTCATGAAGAAATATCTCACGTTCTTAGAAAATATTTCAACATGACATATTTAAAGTGGTCGAAAATATTCCTACATACCTCGATATCACACTATAACTCACTGCTTTGAAATCACTTCGCAGAAGACAGGAAGATGCTCTAATTTATTAGTTATTTCAACATGAACAAATTCTATTACACTACAAGCTTCAGAACACACGATCTCTCGATCAAAGATGGATCGCTAATGGGCCGAGGATCGCACGTTGCATTTTTTTAATACCAGATCGTACTGTCAAATCTTCGTGTTCTTCTTCGCACTGACACTAATGACTATTCGCCGTTAGATGGCGCTAAGATTTGCAATAGCGATTCTTAGATTAGAATTTATGAGATAACTTGAGCTACTCTTAATTATTTCGTATCTCTGAGCATATCAATAAGAAATGTAACAAATATATCGTTTACAACATCCAGATTGCTCCATCAGTTCTCAGGTTACAAGCAAAAAACAAAAAAAAAAGGATTTTTTGCATTTGAATGTTTATAAAAAATTTAGCAATGAGACTTGCGAGTGGGAAACAACGATATAACTACGGACCGTTTTTCCTATGGACCGGTTTCCGGGTAGTATTTGTGTCACAGAACCGAAATCTCCATTGAGTGGCCTACTATACATACGCTTGCCCGTGTCTGCTGCTCTACCCTCACTACTCAGCCGCTTTCACGCACTCGCCCATTTTCGGTCATGTTTGCAAGTATTTTTCATCTATTTTGCAGCACTTCAACACAAAATGAGAGTATTCATTTTGTAATACTATACTTCTACTCTCGAAAACTTTCTGGAAAATTTGAATCGGACCACCTATGACGCATCCAGGTCTGCTGCAATAAAGTGCATTGGAATAATCAGAATGCAATTATGGCAAAACTAATAATCCAACAGTGCCCAAGTTTCTCACATCTAAAGTACATATTAATCACTACTATGTCGTGGAGAACCTGCTCCAAAACTGAAAAAATGGCGGTGTTATGAATTTTACTAAAAACGATCGAGTCGTGCAAGGTCATTCTCTACGATTCGTCCATTGAGAGTATCAAGATTGCTCCAATGTTTTTCAAGTTACATTTCAAAAACGATAAAAAATTGATAAAAAATGCTTTCAAAAGTTTATAACAAATTAAGCAATGACAATTGGTAGTAGGAAACATAACAGAATATAACTACGGACCGTCTGTCGTATGATGGCACAGTCGGTTTCCTGGTAGTATTTTTTCCACGGAATCAATGGAGCAGTGAATCTCTATCTATTCGCCAAGCATGATCAAGGTGGGATTTCAATTTGGTATCATCAAAAGCAAGCCCAAGGTTTTTAGCCTTTCTAGGTGGCTTCATCAGTTGAGCATCAATTCAAACTCGAAGTTGGTGTTCCAACTTGTTCCCATTCATTCAAAAACCCCACAGAGGCTTCTGAGGCGTTGATTCTGAGAAATTGAGATTTGGATTTTCCCAACAGTACCGTAATATCTGAATTTATTATAGAAAATGCCATGTTCATTCGAAAATAATTAAAAAAAATTATCAGCATGGAATCACAGAAATCGAAAAAATTCACGTATAAATTGATAAGAGAAGTGGGCCCAAAGTAGAGCCTTTTGGAACTCCAGAGGATAACGCGAGAGATGAGGACATATTTTCACCTCTAACTCGCAGACTCCTATTACCGAAATTTGCGAAAAAAGTGGATTCACTTCTATGTAATGTAGTTCAGCACATAACAACGTGTCGAAAGCATATGAAACTAACTACAGCACGTAATTCATACAAAATTCCACGTTTCAGTTGGAACCAATTCATTCCCGTAGTCATTAAAACTAAAAATACCTCCATCATATTCCGAAATCTCATTTAATCTCTATAACAACCAGTATTTCCCTATGGAGTACACATTTTTCTGAGTATTCACTCGAATGTTATTTGGAATACTAGTTTTCATTGGTAGTTGCGGAGATATCAGAATTCTCAGGAGTAAATTCTACTGAATAGGTGAGGTTTGTTAATTATGTTCATCTGTTCAATAGTAAAAAACTTCGTATGATTCAGCAAACAAAAACGAAGATACGATCAAATCACTTGTACAGGACTAATAGTCAACACAGGATCGAACAAAATTCATCTCAACGAGCATTCAACCTCACAAAACAAACTCGAGATGCGACTGAAACCAAAGATTGTACATTCGTCTGGATCAAATACGTTGGAATTTTCATCTGGAAAAATGAAACAACTTCTATCAATTGAGTTCGTTTACAGTTTATTCAGAATGTTCGTGGACTTTCATCTGAAGCTATGAATATAACTGTCTTTGTCAAGACAATGATGATTATTGTCTTTGACACTAAGATATTCGACGTTTGTCGCCCAGTTACGGAAATACAGCTTGTCCTATAATGGAAATGGAGTTTTGAGAACTATAAAGAACAAACCAAAGCCGTTTTGCAATCATCATGGCAAGATGACATATGGATAAACTTTCAGTATTTTGACGATAAAACACTTCACAATTGTAACTTTGAGGAACTTTTCAAATGGATGGGGATAACTCAGACCAAAGATGTAGTAGAACAAATATCAGAAAAATAGGACAATTTGAAAAGATATCTCTGTTCGTCAGGAATTGATCGTGTGAAGAATAGTTTCTAATAACAATAAAATATGATAGTTGCTAATTATTTACTGCATCGACAAATATAGGACATTGAAATAATGTTAAATTAGTTCAGACAGTTTTAGAGTATGCACGGTGTTGTTCGGGGTTTCTCTGTAATCGTCTAGCAAAATGGACCATTGGAAATCATAATGCACTTACAGAACAATGATAATATTTCTATATGTAAAAAAATGTGATGAAATATAATATCAAGAATTTGTCTTATATTTTAAATATGACCTCGATTATGTTGGGTTTCGAAAGTTTGGTGGGAGCCGAAACGTCGGAATCATCTAATTTCTAGTATAAATAAGGAACTAGTAATAACCCAGTATTATAATTTTATTATATTCTAATCAAAATTATAGAACACTCACATATTTTGGACAGACTACGGAAAAAATAGCTTGATTTCTTAATAAACAAGATCTAAAAATTGCACATGGAACAAATAATACATTGGGTAGATTCATTAAAAATAATAAAGATAGAATTTCGAAAGCCGAAAAATCGAGAGTATATAGATTGAAGTGTAGGAGTTGCCCTAAGGTTGATATTGGACAGAGGTAGAACATGTAAAGATAGGATCCATGAACATCATATAAGTTATGTAAAAAAGAAAACAAATTCAACAGATTCCAATCACCTAGAGGCAAACCATTGTTTTATTGATGATTTCGAAATTTAAACGTAGAAAATAAAGGCAAATTGATTTGAATCATTCACTACTTTTGAATCTGCTTTCCTAGATTGAATCCCTTTGTAATTATTGTGATTAAGAATATATTCTATGTTTTGGAAGATGTTTAGGTAGTAGGTATAAATCTGTTGACCATTGTATATTCAGTTCATTGTACATTCACCTGAAGAAGCTACTGTGGTCGCGAAACATATTGTGAATTTAATAAAATTCTGTAGAAATCTAGTCGTGTGTATTTTGATTCAAAATTACTATGGATTTCCATCAAGTACCTGCCGAGTCAATCGAAAAATTCTCTGTCAATCTCCTGGTTGGTGCTCATCACTAATTTTAGAAATATCACTATATATTCATTATAAGTATTACTATTGTGAGTGAAATGTATTTCAAGGCACTCAGTAAAAAATAACAATTATTCCTTTTTTTTCTTTGTTCATAGTAAACACATATCTTATCATAAGAATAAATTCTTTAGATACAATAAATTATATTGATTGTATAAATATTTGAACTTTTTCTTCACTGTAAACCATTTTGATCATTCCATTAAGGAAATTCCATTAAAGTTGTCATTCTTGAAGCTTACTTTAGAAATGTTAACTTTCATAGGATATATATTTACAGTAAAAACTGGATGATGTTATGCAATAATCCGCTAAGCCACTCAGGTCTCAAACTGAGATAATCCACTTCAAAGTTATTTATGTTTTATAATTTTGAAAGATTTTTCTGTAGGTCAGATGATATTTTATCGAGGGGAAGTCTTTCAACAATCATGATTCGTCTTCAAAATCAAATAATTTTTTCCTACATTACAAAAAAAAGCGAAAATGAGGCTATAACCATTTTTGATTACTGACATGGTAATTAGTTCAAGTAATAACCATCTTTTTTTGGAATGTGGTTATGGATGATTTCATTATATTATATCAATCTATGATATTTATTCATATTCTGAAGAATTTATATTATTATCATTTTGCAATTCTCCATTCTCTTCATTTCCAATATCTTCCTCTCCATTATTTTCTATTTAGAAATCAATTTTATCACCAAATCCATCGATATCATTCCAAAAGTCATTGGTATTGACAGATGGCAAAAATTCATAAAAATTCACACTTGGAAACAATGTTCTTCAAATCTTTTACTTTTTCTGACGATAAAGTTTCTCCATTTGGCCATAACAATGAGAGCTCAATATTTTTCAATGCTGGTTTTCCTCCTTTACCACTTTTTGCAATGTAAATTTTGTTGTGGTTGAGTTTGTGATAAGTGACTTTTTATTGCTATTATTGTAGGTTCAGATTATTTTAATATAACTTCATAGATTTTCATCCATGATATTTTATTATTTTTCTTTGTCATTTTTCTATTAGTGATACTTTCGACTGAGTTTTCCACAGAAACTGAATAATACAGAATAATTGGATTCTGGTTGGAATATACTTCCAGATGATGTCCCAGAAAATGGTTCTTCGTCATCCTCAAGACGAGTCATTTCAGAAGTGCTGGATGCCTGTGCTATTTCAGCAAATGGCAAAAGTCTTTCCTCTGTATTTTCTTTTTCCTAAACATTCTCAATCTTTTCAGATGTACAAGTGTTTTGCTCTGCTTTCCCCATTTCTCTTGCCATTTCAGCAATACGACGTCCTCTTGACTTTGACATCCTTCAGTACAAAAATAAGCAATAATGTTTCAAGCCAGAAAATATACTTTCCAAGTGAATTTTATAACTTAGTCTTACAAAAAACATTGAAACTATGTTCTCAGAAGTCAGTTTCATATTTTCTTCATATATTAGCATTGAACTCTACAGGAAATTGATGAAAATAATTACCATAAAACTAGATACTATATTCTGAGGTTAGACTGATATGACTCCGTAATTATGTGAAAGCGTTGGTTTAAAATTAAAAAAACTCACTTTCTCCGATGCCCGACCCTTAAGTGATGAACAATAAAGAACTATTCAAATGGTAGTAAATATTTGGAACACACCATGCAAAAACACATTAATTCACAATCTGCGTGACAATATGAAACTTTGATGTGGCTAAACTGATTATTGCTATTTTGTACCACATTCTTAGCGGAATAAATCATTTTTGCGTTTTCCTAAATGGCGCCTTGAACGATTGTGGGATACATCAACGCATTTCATACTGTATGTAGTGAGTAAATAATATGGGTTGAAACATTCTACTAATTGATTAGTAGTATATGTTCTGACCGGAGAATACGTGAACTCATTTTCAAACATACTGTGGCTTAGCAGAATATTGCATTACACCATCCAAGTAGTCTAACTAATTTATTCGGCGTTTAATAACTGAAAAACGATAAGAGATAGGGGTAACATATGGTATATTTTTGAAATCAGGAAGAAAATATCAATGGAAAATTTCAATAATATACAGGGTATCCTATTAAAAGAAAATATTAAAATTTAGTCATAATCACAAAACTTTTGTTTTTAACTTTTTTCTATAGACAAAAAAACGATGATAAGGGGTGGTTGATTCATAGTGAATAACCTGCTACCATATTTTAAACTTTTTTATATATTTTTAACCCATTTTTTAGTTATAACTCAACTCTGTACACATGGTTGGTCTTTGAGAACTCTAATTTTCTGACAATAAAGTATAACTTGATTGATTGAGTAAACGAAAAATAAACATGAATTCTATTATCAACCTGAAATATGATGAAACTCTGGAAAAATGTTCGAACTGACCAGTAGTTGTTGTGGTCACCATGTTCAAGTGAATAATTTTCCCTACAAAGTATAATTCATTTGAGTTGTTTTTCCTTCTGACTTTCAATCATTCAGACCGTATCGTTCATCATTTGTATGAACTCCGTCTCATTGAAAACGGTGGGAAAACGGAACAGAATATAGCGCTTGAGCCCGCAAATTCTGAATCGCAATTCCATCAGGCTGTTCATTAATACAAAAAGGTATCTTTCAGTAGTCATTCATTCGCGAAATCTCCACAGAAACGTAGTCTCACAATTGACACTGAGAAGATTAATCAAAGTCACATAATTCATCAAGGGCTGAAATCTCTATGTCGAGTGGCATACTTGGGGCTGCTCCAGGCGGGTTATTTATCACAAGTTTCACCTCGGGATATACGAGTATCATGGCAAATGTATTTTTGAGACGTACACCTGTGCTTTTTGCCGAGTCTTGATTGAATTTCTAGAACTTCTCACCGCAGGCGATGTAATTTCGAAAGAAGGAAATCAATATTGGTTACGATTATCGTTATGGCCTGTTATATTGAAGAACGCGATTCACAGATAATAAACCGAATAATCCTTTGATTCTCTATGATTATATTATTATAATTATATTATATATGAATATTAGCATCAAAACATTGTCCTCCTCTCTTCGCCTCTTTTTTACCTCATATAATAATGAAACGAACGCAACCTAAGTCTTTTGGAAATAAATATCCAAGCGTGAATAGAACAAAATGTCAAATATTATCCATTACAAAATCTTCAGATTACACAAAACACTTCCTGTTTGTTAGTAGACACTAGAACAATATACTCATACCATGGAATGGCGGGTGAATACTGCATGCATTCTGTTCTTTTCTCTAACAAAAATTCCATGAGCTGTCATTCCAATTCCATAAATATTCACAAAAAATTCATAATTTCCTACTCTAAAAACCCCCACATACAAATTTTGAATATAATCGGACCATAATCACAAAAGTCCGCCGCCATTTTGGATCCGCAATCTTGAATTAAAAAATTTTGACAAAAAATTCATAATCTCCGACCGCGAAAACCCCCACATACTAATTTTGAATCGAATCGTACCATAATCACAAGGCTCGTCCGCCATCTTGGAGCCGCCATTTTTTTTTCTCCTACAAAAATTACATAATGCTTTGTCACCGGAATTATGAACACCTTCCAGATTTCGGCTCAATCGGATGTTGGCAAGTGCTCCAAAAATGGATTACAAATTTTGAACCGGAAATGATTGGAGCAAGTTGAATAAAAGCTTATAAAAATAGATTTTTCATCTCTCATTCACTAAAAATTATATGTTGGAATGCAGGCAAACAAAAATAATCACCATCGGAATAGTGGGCAATAAAATCTCAACAAATAAAAGTTCTCGACAAATAATAGAAATATAGAAATCTTCTGTGGTACTTCACTTTCTGTTCAATATTTGACAGTTTTAATAATTCTTGAAATGGTATGCCGACGTTATTTTGAAAGAAGTGATTTTTATATTATTGAGCAGTTTACTTTCATTATTTTACTTGGTGGGCAGCGTATGTTTGAATTAAACCTAACTTGAGATTATCTTGTAAAGACGACCCTAAGTTAGGGAACCAACAATGTGGTCGGACAGTTGACAGCGGTCATAAAAAATATGTATACATGAAGAAAAAATGAAAATCTGTTTATAAGTTAAACACCCGTCTCTTCATTCCAATCACTAATCAAACATGGCGCAGTCGTGAAAGAAAATCGTGTCCCAAGTTTACAAGCAACGGTCGTGCCGGAAAAATTGCATATAATTGAATATAAACACTAAGTTTTACTAAGTATTGACAGCCCTTAAATCAAAATGGCAGGAGGCGGCCCAGTTAAGTTACCACCAGATTTCGATCTGCAATCAACTAATGCAGCATCAGAGTGGAAGTTTTGGCGAACAGCCTTTCATGACTATTTAGTGTCAACAGACCAGGACCAAGCCCTTTCAAATGTTAAATTTAGTATTTTACGTAATATCATAGGGCATAACTGCAAGGATTATGTCAACATTCGGAACTTTCCAGAATTTGGCCCCATATGATGGCATTTTGGCTGAAATAGAGGAATATGTATTCCCAAGAAAAAATTAATGTTTGGAGAGGTAGCAAAAGGAAGGAGAGAGTGATTTGTTGAAAATATGAACAGGATGTTCATAAAATCAGATGTGGAATCATCTGCGACTGGAAGACAAACTTTAGTCACTATCTTCCATCGTCAAAATAACCTCTTGTGGGGTATTCATGTTGAAAAGGGAAACATTCTCAATTGAATATTGACTAGAAAGATTTTTTTGTGAATTGAAAAATCCACGATAAATGAAGTTATTTTTTGTGAACGTCTAACAGAAAACAACTACTTCCCTGGCTAAAGCCACGCTGGACATTGAACTATATCCGATAGATATTCTGAAAAGACCCTAACTAAAAGAAAAAATCTGTAATTGAAAATTTGCATTTTCATTCAGATAGTTATTTGATTTTCTATTCCAGTCTTAATTATGAACTCAAAAAGATGAATGGGGAAAAGAAGAATGTTTTCCAAAAGAAAGTAGGTACTCACCAGAAATAATTCGTAACATTGACGCAAGAGAGGCATCGCATTCACTAGGTCTTCAATACATTTTTGTCGACGAAAATCTATTTCACGCTTCCACGATCATCAGGAAGACCGGAAGAATTGGGAAACACATTTTCAAAAAGCAAACTCACTTTGCGAAGATGGAAAAAGTTAGAATCATTTCTTTCGGAGAGACACTTTGAAATAAGTGTTTTTTGACATTAAAACCGTCATGGGGTTGACACATTCATTTGTTGAAAATTAAAACTGCATGTTCATAAAATGAGATGTGGAATTATCTGCGACTGAAAGACAAACTTTAGTCACTATCTTCCATCGTCAAGATAACCTCTTGTGGGTTATTCATGTTGAAAAGGGAAACATTCTCAATTGAATATTGACTAGAAAGATTTTTCTGTGAATTGAAAAATCCACGATGAATGAAGTTATTTTTTGTGAACGTCTAACAGAAAACAACTACTTTCCCGGCTAAAGATGTAGTTCAATGTCCAGCGTGGCTTTAGCCGGGGAAGTTGTTGTTTTCCGTTAGACGTTCACAAAAAATAACTTCATTTATCGTGGATTTTTCAATTAATAAAAAAATATTTCTAGTCAATATTCAATTGAGAATGTTTCCCTTTTCAAGAAGGAGAGAGCTTTGGCCATTTCCTCACAGACTGCCGACACCTAATAAAAACTTGTAATTATAATACCGTCGACCCCCACCAGTCTCAAGAGAAAAGAGCCCTTAGAGGTAGAATTGTAACGGGAATTAAGGACCCTACGACAAGGGAGGCCTCATTCAGGATCAACGATTTGACCTTGGAAAAGGCAATACGTTTTTGCAGAACCTCAGAATAAAGCAAAAGTCAAAGTTTACAGTTTCAAGAGAGTGGAACAGAAGTTAATATAGTTAAGAAGGAAAACAAATATCAGAAGTATAATAAATCTACAAGGAGCTCGAAGTGTAACGATACAAAAAATGAATCTGGAGGAAATTTCAAATGCAAAAGGTGCCAAACAGTTCATGGACCCCGAGAATGCCCAACATTTGGCAAAAAATGTAGTAAATGTGGGATTGAAAACCATTTGGCTGTGTCCTGCAGAGTTAAAAGTATCAGAAACATTGAACAAAGCGATGCATCAAGTTCTGCTGACAGTGATGACCTATTTGAAAACCGAGTTCGAAAAGAGAAGTATACAGACCGAGAGGTGAGTGAAGATTTCTGCTAAAATGTGTCTATCGAAAAGGAAAAAGTTAAAGTAAGACTTGATACCGTAGCCGATGTGAGTGTGATACCGCTCAGAATTTTCAAGAAAATAGACAAACAGTTTGAAGTGGGGCATACACAATATATTTCAAAAGGTTTTGAAGGCAGTCAGGCTAAACCAATAGGGATCATAAATTTACATTGTTCATTTAAAAACAGGGAAATTTATGAAGATTTTGTTACTGTAGATGGGGCAAATCAGGTCCTTGTAGGTGGCCAGGCATGCTTAAATTTAAAGTTTATCAAAAGAATAAACAACATAGAGGTACAAGATGCAATTTTATGTGAAAAACAATTTCTACATAATTGTCCAAAATCCGGGAGTTTTTTACTTAATTGGAAATACGTATGGGACTGATGCTGTGCAGACTTTGAAGCCCTGAAGGAGGCGATGAATAAACATCGAAACGTCGACAATTTTTTTAAATTTGGACCACTTTTATTGTCCTTGTTCCCGCTAAACCAAATCTCCAATTAACTTGAAGGAGAGGGATGGGTAGTAGAGGCAGGTAGAAAAGCCATGCCGTTGTGTTCAAATTGTTATAGCCAATTTATTATCGAGAATAGATTCATGCATAATGCATATAAAATGTTGTGTTTCGTGGAAAAATAATTTCAGTCGGATGAACTAAAATCACATTTTATTGAAAATTTAGTCTCGGCACAAAATAATGCTCATTTTTGGAAAATGTTTTTTTTTCGAAATTTTTTGATGTCCGAAAAAACGTGAATAGGCCTTCCAAACAGTAGAAGATTTTTCAAATAACTCTATTAGTCATAGCGCCTTAATTTTGATTTTTGGAATATTCCATTTTTTTTCGTTTTTTTCATGTAACTTTTGTGGCGTGTCGTGGATTTCCATTCCATGTGTGAAATAACATGAGAAATCGACCAGCATAGGTCCAATTTTAATATACCGAAAATATGGGTCAGTCGTTAAAACGAGCATTTCGCCGCTGTTCCATAAGAAAAGCCTTCTATCCCCATTTTCAGTCAAACTTCGACAAGTCGTGTAAAAGCCCGGTCTCATAGCGACCACTGGTAGGTTAATCATGACTTTCATATACTTATCGTGCTACAAGAAATCCAACATCTAAATTAACTTTGAAATTCATTGACTTTGTCGCACTCCCCTCATTTGGAAGAAATTATAATTCTGATTTGAATGAATAATCACGAACAACATGGAAATTCAAAAAGTTATGAAACTTCCATCAGCACTCGTTAACCGTCATAATTCAACTCATTTTGGATACGCTTTAGGAACTGTTTTATTCATTCACTTCTTCAGAAGCTTTCCCAGACATTTTTACTTTCTTCTGGGGTTATTTTCGAAAAATTATTCGTAGTTCGTGATACGTAAGTAGAGTAGAAATTGATGATAATGATAATAATAATGAAGTTTGTTTATCAAATCAAATGTCCATGGAGATAAAATTCGAGTATATTCCAAAAATATAAATAAACACGGGCATCACAGAAGCAATAACATAAGTATCGCTTGTGCGTGATATTACCAAATTTTTTGAAAACTAATTCTGAAATATATTACAGAAAGATAATAAAATATTTCACACTGAATAAAATATTATAATCAGTATCATCAATAACATCAATAACAATTATGATGATACTTGTTTAACGAGATAGAGACAAAATTTATGAATATAATGTATGAAATACAATAAGCAATAATAGGTAAAAAAATTGTCTTTGTTTAAAACAATAGTGTTTGTATAGGAAAAATGGATCGGCTAGCTGAGCCATGTATGCATTATGAAGTTCTATATAGTGTTCTTTAGTATAGAAACATTTGAAAGATATACAGAATCTGTAGCATAATGGACAGATTATTAAATTAAAGAAAAAAAGCATCCTCAAGTGGGACTTGAACCCACAATCTTATGCTTTCCGGACATACGCTCCTACCACTGAGCTATCGAGGCTATAAGAATCGACACACACTCGCGAACACTTTACTTCCTCAATTTAATGTGAAAATTTCGCTCGGACAATAATTTCCCACTTTCACGATATACAGAATTTAAGTTATTGAATCTTGGAGAAAGGATCGTTCCCCTTCCATTAACCATTTTTTCACTTTCTTTTCAGATTGTTGGTTGTTTTTATTTTTTCTGGCAATATCTGGTGGAGCTGTGTATTCAGCGTTCTTCGCCCTATATTTTTCAACAACGATGTCCTTTCAGGAGTTTGTCTCGGTTTCTAGTGCTATGGGAATGAATAACTGGTTCCAGATAAATATTTCCTTTGTTTATAGCGTTCATTTTGCTCGGACAAAATAGTTGGCGAATATCCAATACTGGGGCTTCCTTATACACACTATTACTAGAATACGTTTTCCCTTCATTTCTCAATTTCGATGTGAAAATAAAAAAAATTAGAATAGTCAGGCCTGGGGATTCGAACCCTCGTCAGTTTTTAATATCAGACCTCAGATCTTGCGCCTTAGACCGCTTTGGCCAACTGAACGATATCAATTGTCAAACGCATTACCATACTTCAACGTGAGTGAGAAAGTTTTTTATGCACTTTTATACCTGCTACTCTTTCAAGCTAGCAAGTATGCGTTCTTAACTATATATTATCACACCACTCAGATTCTCAAAACTTCAGATTTGCTATAATGACGTAGGTTTGCCGGCTCTGGGATCTTGGACTATTTTAATTGATTTCGACAAAGCGCCCAACGCTTTTTGGCATAGTCATTGAATATTAAAATTATTTTTTCCTTTTTAAAAGCGTGTTCTCATCCTTGAAGAGACTTCCATGGAAAAAACGGAAATTAATGCTACATAGAAAACGTTGTCAGCTGGGGTCAAAATCACCAATTGTTCAAATTATGTTATTAATATTTATAATTAGTTTAATTAAATTGCCTCAAAATTATAACAAATTTTATTCCTGTATTTCTTGCAACTGGTGGTGAAATTTACTTTTCCTACGACTATCGCACTCTCTACTCCCATGGAAAGTGACCTTTATTCTCACGCGTGCGGAAAGTACTTTCCGCACTAGTGCGGAAAGTAGCTTTCCGCACGGCTGTCAATAAGCCGTAAAAACCTGAATCCTGTTAGATTTACAGAAGTAATTATTAATTGCTCTTCCTTATTGATATTATTTACATAAAAACTGGACTAAAAACTAATTATTTGAAGAAAATAAAGAAAAGAAGAAAAAAAAATGTTGACGTCGAGAATCGAACCCACAACCTTGCGGTCATCTACCGTATACTCTTCCATCTGAGCTAATTCAGATTTGAATTATCGTTATCAGAGATATGTATATCTCGTAAGTCGATTTATATTAATAGAATTATGATATTTCTTGTATTTTCATTTCATTAAAAAAAATTTAGCTATTTTCAAACTTCATATAATCAAAGGATAGCAACGAAAGCTTTAACTGTTAATTCATGATTATTTCAGTAGTTTGTTTTAATACGAACTACCTGTATCTAAGATAGGCAACCAGAGAACCAGACGCTTGCACATTATTTGAAAATCTAAAAAGCTAAGTAGGCTTTGAAACAATTCCACGACACAATACCACAAATAATAGACATTTCGTGATAGTAGGTACATGATCGAAAGTAAAACCTTGTTAAATCTCAAGAGTTGTAATAAAATAGGTGGTCGTAGGAAAAATAGCGTACATTACTCGCGCGAAAGTGATTTTTCACACTCGTGTGATTGTCGCACTCGGCTTACGCCTCGTGCCACAATATTTCCCACTCGTGTGAAAAATGTCACTTTCCGCACTAGTAATGTAATATACTATTTCATCACCAATTGCGAAAAATTTTATTTTTCGCAAATAGTGATGAAAAGTAAAACATTTGATAACGTCAACGAGTTTTGAAAAGTGCCACTTTAGATGTCAAAATTAGAAAAATGTTTTTGTTCCCCAAAAAAGGGCTTTGAGAGATACACTTCCAAAAAAAGATTCATGAAGGCATACATTTTAAAATCAGTTAGCCTAATACACAAAAATAAAAATCTCCTTGAAACAAATTATTTTTAATACCATAATACTCTGCGAAGCGACTTCATCACATTACCAAGACCAACGAAAAAAGTAATCGGATTTTGAAAAGGCTTCGATAACTCCTGAAGCACCACATTTAGGTATAGAGAAATATCATATGGTTCGGAAGAAAATGAAAAGGTGAATCTTATCACGTGGAAAAATATAGAGTGTTCCATTTGAAATAACAAAGTTATTGGAGTTCAAATATGCGGTAAGTGTTCCTGATACTATAAAACACACTGTATATAATTGTTCGTCCCAAGCCACAGTAAGTAGCTGAAAGAGATTTGAGTGAACGGTCAAAATTTCGTACACCTGCCGTGGCTAATTCCAATGATATTGAATTCCTTTGACAACGTTACATTTTGTGGAAAAATTGAATATTTCACAAGCGGAGAGAGTTAGGTATAGGGATACTCTGGCAAAATCAGCTCATTTTTTCTCAAGCAATTCAAAAATGCAAGAAGATACAGGGTATTCCATTAAAAAAAAAATATAACTTTGATGTCACGCTCTTTTCAAATACCATGTACAAAAATCATTATTTTCTAAATGTAGTTCAGATCGACATACATATACTTCGCCTGACCGTTTACAGAAAAAAAGTAACATTTGGCCACGAGAGTCCGAGGCGTTCAGCTTGACTCACTCTGTATAAATAGAAATATTTTTGGAATGTGCCTAATTGTCGGACCAATCGTTTAAACAATAAAAGCTTTTTAACAAAAAATTAAACCGACGAAATACGGAACTGAAAAGTAAAAAATAAAATAAACCTTCTTAGTCTCAATAACTAAGCTCCTAAACTGATGTGAGTAACTAATTTTGAGTCGGCGCCAAACAAACAAGCAGATGAATTAGGTACGGCGTTAAATGATGGCAACGAGTTGCGCGGTGACATTCTGATAATTTTTTTGAAGTAATTTAATGATCTTCGTTGATTGTTCGTTTGGCGCCGACTCAAAATTAGTTACTTACATTAGTTTAGGAGCTTAGTTATTGAGACTAAGAAGGTTTATTTTATTTTTTAATTTTCAATTCCGTATTTCGTCGGTTTAATTTTTTGTTAAAATGTTTTTATTTTTCAATTTTTTGTGGCTGAAATCTACTAATTACTACCTACTTGTTTTTTGATTACTTCCAAAATACTTACTTACCCACCTTACCTCAACTATTAAATAATCTGATTATCTACTTTTACTATTTGTTGTAATATAAATTATTTTTGTTGTTCTGGTTAGTTTATTTCATTACTCTGTATATCATTCCATCCTCTCATAGAATATATTGATTTTGACGCATGTGGAATAATGAGAGTCGCGATCTGTCATTGTCAACTACATATGTGTGTGCCAATGTTCTCAAGTGAAAAATCAATTATCCCCTATTTTTCTACCCGTAAAAGTGGATAATTTCATTCGGGATCCAAATAGGTATGAGTTATACCCCATCTATTAAAAAAAAAATCATCCAAATCGAAGAACCCAGTACAAAGTTATGCCTGATAGAATCGGTTTACGGACCAGAATTCAGAGGGTGAGTGATCAATATCCTTCATTTTGCCACCCTTAGGGGTGGATTTCATCTCTCAAATTCAAATGGGACCAACTTCGAAGTACACTCTATCCATTGAAGAAAGAATTATTAGAATCGTACGTCTCAGTAAAAATCTATACATGATCATACATAAAAATAAAATGAAAAAAATAAATATACGCTTCGACTAGAGAACCTCCTCCTTTTTGGTTCCGTCGGTTGAAAATCAAGTCGTTCGCTTGGATAGAAAAAAAATATGGAGCTTGCACGCACCTCTGGGTCACCCTGTATTCACCAGATTGATGCGATTTCTGGAAAATTCACACTTCCCTGTGTACAGAAACCGATATTGTTGACTGGTATCTACTACAGAACATTCAATTTGATGAGCAATAATCAGAAACGCACCGATTCTTCGAACTACATAATTGAACTAATGAATAAACGGCCTACGAAATAGTCCTGATAACTATTATAATAACAACACCACTCGAGATTTTCCCGGTCTCCAAAACCCCTTTCAAAATTCCTTAAATTACAAACTCCCCCTCCGAATTTATCCACGACGAAGAACACTTGTTCAAAGTGTTCGTGCCTTAATTGCTTCCAGAACGCGGAGAGCCTGATCATTTTTAGATCCCTCCAAAGTTAAGGTGAGGGTGCGGTTGAAACTGGAGATAATCAGACCGTGAGGTGAGACGGTTTCACGCCGCAAACGGACTCGAAGACGCGTTCGTCGGTTTGGGAACTCGTGAAGAGTGAAGGAAATGCAGGATTCGAATTAACAGCACTGGGTTGTGGGTTTTGCGAACACAACACGACAATCCTGGGATTCGAATGTTCGTGAAAACCAAGTACTCTACTATTAGTGCTTATATTGTATAGGTCTGATATTCCATTCTATTCCGAAACTATAATACTGAATTACTTTTGAGATTATCGTGAACCCATCTACATTATCAAGGAAGATCTCGGGTCTTCCAATGGTGCAAGCATACAGGGTGAACGAGGGATGCGTACAAGCACCTTAACTTTTGGAACGTAGTTCCTTATGGCGCGTTGCGAAAGAGGGCTTGACGGAATAAATTAAGACCAAAAGTTGTAACGAGACTTTCGCTATGGTTTTAAGCCGTGCGGCGTGCGCGTGTTTCTCTCTCTCTCTCTCTCTCTCTCTCTCTCTCTCTCATAGAAAGCAAGCCAGTTATTTTCGATTCGTCTTTCTATTTCACATTGAACAGTGTGGTGTCGCGACGATTATTTTTGTTGAGTGTATACAGGTTTTTTGTACAAAATAAATTATGAAAACTAATAACAATAATGAATCCTGACAGTGTTTCTGCACAAGTTCCGGATATTGCTGATGGAGTTAGGTAAGTAGAGATTTTATATAGACAATAATCAATGCTTATGTATTTTTAGCAAGTACGCATTATAACCTCTCTTTACTATTGTGCTAACCAAGTCATACGCGTATAATCTCACCATTATTGTGTGTTTAGCAAGTGTACGCATCATAACTTTAATAAATATAAAAGCAAATTATATTTTAATATTACAATATCAATGCGTATGTATTTAGCAAGCCGTGCGTGTTCTAACCTATACGCTGTTGTGTTCACAAAGTCCCGCGCATCTATGACGTGTACGAAAGAATAGACAGACAGAGTGCATATATATATATATGAAAAATATTATTATAACTTGAAAAAAAATCAAAATTATTACAATTCCCTCACTAATTAATCCGGGTGTCCCTTGACACCTCTCAAGTTTTTTTACAAACTTTTATTTAGTTTCACTTGTTAGCTCGTTCGTTTGGGTCATTAGTTTGGGTCAAATCTTGCAAGTGAATTTTGAACGACTTCTGGTCGTCCGAATAATTTTAATTTTGGCAGGTGTCCATTATTCCGGTGACAATTCATTTTAGAATGTTTGTTGGAAAAAATAACAAAATGGCGGACGAGATTTAAAATTGTGGTTCGATTTGATTCAAAATTGGTATGTGGGGGTTTTCGGAGTCGGAGATCATGAATTTCTTGTCAAAATTCATAAATTCAAAATGGCGGCTCCAAGATCGCGCACTAGTTTTGTGATTGTGGTCCGCTTCGATTCAAAATTGGTATGTGGGGATTTTCGGGGTCGAAGATCTTGATGCTAAGATTTCTATTCTGTTATTTCATCAGTTATATTAGGGACCAAGCCACAGATAATTTTTCAACTGAGCTGAATGAAGTTAATATCTGTTTCAATGCTAGATAAGTTTTTAATTCAGAATGAATGAAAGAGAATGTTAGAGAAAACGGGAATCTGGAACTTATTTAGTTGTAGCGTTGGTCCATAATCTTAAAAATTGGAATTTTCGGTAAAGAAATTATTTTGGTGATTTTTTAACAAATTTATAACGCATTTTTCGAATCCACGTCAGCATAATTCTTTCGAAGAGAATTTGAATTCTCAACCGCTCGGCGATAAAAAATACAGTGAAATTCAAGAACTATGTTTTTTCTAGGGATATTATTCTAACTAATTAATTAAACAGTGGTACAGTAACATATCTTTTGTCACACTATTTAGGTGAAGGAACATGATGTCATCATTTGGAAGGAACTGCAATTGTCTGTCAGGATATTCGATAATATACAGGGATTCCCTTAAAAATGCACTTTCCACCATTTTTGTATATATTGGCAAAATTACAGATTTTGAACAAACGTGTATAACAGAGAACAAATTTCCTCCGACATAACCAATACACAGGACATTGGTAAACAACACTAATCATTTCAACTTTCTATGAATCCAAATACCGCAATTAAAACATTCAATTAAAGATAAGTTTTGTACGAAAAATAAGGAAATCAATTAATTCTTCGAAAACCGCTGGAGATAGATACAGGAAAACAACATACAAAAACTATCGGAAAGCAATAGCAAAGTGAAAAATGAAATGTCCCATTCAAAATATCAAAGTTGTTGCTACTTTCCAATATAAGTGGCAAAGCTGCAGCGCCGAAGATTCAAGATCGATAGAGCTGAAATAATTACCCGAGAAACAAAAATTTGAAAATAGTCCTATGTCCAGTTCTCCGTAAATGTCTAACCTACCATCGACCTTGAGTTACCCTGTACAGGCTGTTCATTTTTCACAGATTATATTTTCTATAGGGTGTTCTATACAAATATTCATAAACATGTGTCCTAAAATTCACCCCCTCCAAGCTACAAACATCGCAAGTTGCGCGAGAAAAATCGTGAATTTTGAATTATGGCTACAATTATACATTGACATTATATGACATACCGCTATGTTAGTTTGACATGAAACGTAAGAATCATTTGTCAGCAGAAACAAAATGAGAATCCCTAGCCCACTAAGTATTTCAGTTTGTTACTTTGATAATACTCCTCTTTCGATTTGTTGAAAATATGAACGGGATGTTCATAAAATCACATGTGGAATCATCCGCGACTGAAAGATAAACTTTAGTCACTATCTCCCATCGTCAAGATAACCTCTTGGATTTTTCAATTCACAGAAAAATCTTTCTATTCAATATTCAATTGAGAATGTTTCCCTTTTCAACTCCTCTTTCATTCACCAGCGATCTTCTTGAAAACGGTTAGCTGATTTAAAAAAATGCAGTTGGCCAAAATTACAGGTTTTTTCATGGCCAACTTAATGGTGATGCTTGAATTTAAATCTTTCTGGAGGAAATAGAAAATTTTGGCCATAAAACTGTAGGCAACCCTCATTTACCCGCTTGAATTGGAGATTCCTTATTTTTGAAGCAAGAAATGAATACAGCGTTGAAAAAATCAAGGGCCTGTAAATTTTCCGAATTTTTGATGCACAGTTCAAAATTTACAATTTTTTTCGCGCAACTTGCAATGTCTGTAGCTTGGAGGATGTGAATTTTAGGACACATATTTATGAAAAAAAAAAAGTCTTATTTTGATACACTCTTGAAATATTTGTATTTAATTTTGTTACACCCCGTATACAATATTCAACTCCAGAGAGAGAAATACTGATAAGATATGTTGTCCAAAGAAACTAACAATTGTTAGATGGTATCTTACCATACAAACGAAAGAACCCGTTATGAGCATACAGGGCATACAGGGCAAACCGAAATTATTCCTTTTAGAAAAACTACAAGTATGAAAGTTCAGAAAGCTCCATCAAGAAACATATTTTTTGCCATTATCGCCAGACGTCATTCCGAAACTAAACGGCCCATTTGAACTTCGACCTAAGCCTAGATATATAAAAAGAATACTTATGTAACAAATTTCGTATCAGTCGGTTGGAAAATGTTGCCTCCAATTTGTCTGAAGACTTCCAGAAACTTTGGAACTGATTTTTTTGTTCTTGGAACGAACTTTGATCGACGAAAACATATTTTTTGTCGAAGTTGTGACGAACGCAATTGGTAATATTTCTATGAAAACGAAAATAAGATATATCATTCAACAATACTATGGGCTTGATCTCGAAATATCAACAATACTCAGTAGAACAGAAACAATAATTACTTGACAGTTGTCAAATATAATTTACTGGTATATACAGGATGTCATCTAACCTCGTGCACAACCGTGAATGACGACTTTATAATGCCATTTTTGAAACGAATTATAGTAGTTGAAAATCTAAACAAAAAAAAAGTTTTGTTCTATGTAAAATTCGACAAAAGTTTGGTTAGCGCCTTCCGCGTAATTTCAGGTGACCTGCTCAGAAAGAACTTCGGCAATTGCCGAATGCAATAAACAATCAACTCGACATTTGAATGTTAAACTGATTGTGAAGTATATGTACACATTGCAGGCTGCCTGAGATAGATATTCAATTTCAAAGTGAAGAAATAACCAACCTTATATCCAAACTGGTGATGAAGTCAGAACTAGTTGACTTCATACTCTGGTTTGAGGCACTTACCATAATTATCACTTGTAGGAAACGAACAACACGAACAGTATTGAGACGCAAACACACATTCAGAACACATGAACGGTTTACGAATGAAAGTTTATCCACTAGTGTTTTCTGATTGGCTGGTGAATGAAAGATCTCAAGATCTTAATAACCATCTAATCAGGAAACAGTACGCGATGTGCACGAGAATTAATTTGAATATTATTGTCTTCGTTTTCAAAAAAAACTGACATTCTACAATTTTTTTTTTAATATGATATCAATATATCTAGTACGAAAACGCCCGCACAAAGATTGGCAGCTCCAGAATCCAATCAGGATTGAAATTTACTACTTCATTCATAAATGAGACGAGTGTTTCATATTGTCTTCTACTCTTGGATACTCACTCTATCTTCTTTATTTGTATTAGAAAGCGTGTGCTCAGTTTTTAAAAACCGTGATATTCTAGCAAGTCATCAGATACATCACAGAACACGTAGGATAAATAATCTAAATCTACCTCTGCCTATACCCTTCTCGACTTTGACCAGGAAATCAATTATATATGAAGGCATAAAAATATATAATCACCTACCCTCACACAAAAAGTGTATAAACTCTTTTAAAAAATTTTGGAAGTCTGTTAAAGATGTATTACTTGAGGGAGCTTACTATAATTTGGAAGAGTACTATTCAGAGAATTGGTAGAGTAAGCAGTTTCGTATAATTGTACAGCTATATATGTGTGTTTCTATATGTTAATTTATTTGTATCTTATGTGTATATTTATTCAAAAATGTTTAATACCCTTGTGTAATGATGACAAATAAGTTTTTAAGCGCATCTGACGAACTACTTCATTAATGTGTAGGTACGGTAATTGATTTTTATATTATTTACCTACAATTATTGTTGAATTTTTTTATTTTTAACTTTGTCAATGAGGACATGTTTATTCTTCGACAATAAAGAATATTTCTCTCTCTCCATTCACCAGCCAATCAGAGCACAAACTTTCGTTTGTAGACAGCTTTGTGAAACATGCATGCGAGAATGTTGCTTGGCAACAGTGTTCAGATCACGTGTTCTGAATGTCTGGATCACTACAATGGTCGTGATATTAATTTTCAAAACAATATTCACTTGCGAATGTTTTCCTTCTCAATAGTGTTTGTGTCGTTTGTTTCTTACCAGTGATAATTATGTTAAGTGTTTCAAAGCAGAGTATGAAGTCAACTAGTTCTGACTTTATCATCAGTTTGATTATAACAAGGTTAGTTGTTTTCTTCACTTTGAAATTGAATATCTATCTCAGGCAGCATGCAATATATAAATTTACCACAATCAGTTCAACATTCTACATTATCAAAATGTCGAGTCAAATGTTCATTGCATTCGATAATCGCCGGAATTTTCCTCTGAGTGAGTTACCTGAAATTAGGCGAGAACAAAACATGTTTTAATTTTATATTTTTAACCATTGTAATTCGTTATAATATGGCATTATAAACTCGTCATTCACTCATAACTGCTTGAAAAATCTACCGTTGTATTATAAACGAAACATCTTTTTTGCTGTGGTCATGAGTTCCTGAGATAGAATGACAAATCAACTTGTTTGTCTGGAACCCTACTGAACTAGTAAATGTACTTATCGCATTTTGTTTATTGATATTGACAACCAGCGCGAGGATTTCGGAAACGTGTTGGTTTTTGTTCTCAGCGGTAGGAGATATTCCAAGCCTGTTGTTGAAATGAAACCACACAGAAGTCCACTATCCATTCATCTCATAGCCATTGCTAACAGTATTCATTGAAAAGGGAGTGCGATGAGAAAGCTATCGGAATTGTAGATAATCCATTCTTGAGGTGAAACAGTTTCACGCCATAAAAAGAATCGGAGGCACGTTTGTGGGTTTGACTCACGAAGAAGGAAGGAAATGCAGAATTCGAAATAACAGTGCGTTTGAGGTTTCGCGAATTTCGCCCAACATTTCTAGGCCTCGGTTGTGAAAGGAATTCACTCCGGTTTCAGCCACCTGAGAGCTCTACTCTGATGCTTTCATTCCGGAGATCTGATACTTCATTAAATAACAACAAAATATCTGCAGTTCTAGTGATTCTCTTTGGGGATGATGCCCTTTCTATGATAATATTTTTAACATACACATGATGTAAACCTGACTTCTTACACTACCACTATATAACAGTTGATCGTCCATGACTTTTTTTATTACATTTTCCTTTTGAAATTTAAGAATAAGGCCTCAATAAGTCAAAAAATGTATCACCCACCAAAACTTCCCTGATTTTGTTGTTACTGGATAATCTTCATGGATTTATCTGCGGCCTTTGATCATAAAGATCATGATATTTTATTGCGGGAACTTTACAAATATGGAATTCGTGGAAACTCTCACGACTGGTTCAATTCATATCTGGAAAACAGAAAGCAAATAGTAGAATTCAATCAAAAAGATAATGCGGCTAGATCAGAGGCTTTGATTGTGTCTATGGGAGTCCCACAGGGTAGTCTTCTCGGTCCAGTGTTCTATTATATTAATCAATGATATCAATAAGCTTATTGCAGGCATAAACAGTGCTCACATGATTCACTATGCTGATGTTACGCACCTTTTGATAACAGGGGCAAACTTACTGTATATCATAAAAAATGGTAGCAAAATAATCGAACAATCCAAAGATTATTTTCTAGAGAATAAGTTATTTTAGAATAGTGAAACAACAGATTGTATCATGTTCAAAATCAATAGCAGTATAGAAACACCACAAAATTTAACTGTGGACAGTCAAAAAATCATTTTTAACACTTCAGTGAAGATTCTTGGTGTTGACATTGATGACACTTTGAGTTGGACTAGTCAGATAGACTATCTTTGTAATAGACTATCCTCAGTAACATACCCAATGAGAGTTTTAAAAAACCCTCGAAGCACTGATAGCAGTATATTATGCGAATTTTTACTCTGCCATTAAACTAGGAATAATCATATGGTGCTCATGTAGTTAGATGAACAGAGTTTACCTATGTCAAAAAAAAAATTATCAGGATACTTTTCAATATGAATACAAGAATTCCTGCAGAGTAATTTTCAAGTTAAACAAACTACTGACTGTGTCAGCAATCTATTCTTCGAATTAGTCAAATTCATTATCAATAATACAGAACTTTCTACCACACATCGCAAAAGACATATTTACGAGACAAGTCAAGAAAAAGACTTCTCATATCCCATTCATGCAAACTCCCTATATGAACGGAGGTCCATGTATAGCGAAATGAATTTTTATGAACCAGAGCCCTATAATACCGAAGAATATTTTTAATTCAGAATCGTATAGATGTATTTATCGAAAAATTATTTTTATGTCCCATATTTTGAATTGTTTAAATCGGTTCGAAACCGAAATCTATTCATTTGAATGTTTCATAACTTTTTTAAATTTATATGTAAAAACATGTCAATAGAGATTTTTTGTAGGTTTTCCAGTCATATAAAAAAAATTACTCCTTTAAAAGGGTGAAACCTAATCCAACTTGTTTTTAAAATGGGATAATACTACTTGTGGCACCGTGTTGGAAGCTCTTTAAAAAGAAATTGACTGTGCATTTTTTTTTCATTTATCGTGATAGTTAATTTTTAATAAAAAAAACTTTACTTCAATTGAGCGCATTAATTAAATACGTATGCAACGTTTAACCTACCTGAAGAGGTCAAACTACGCACAGCTGAAGAAATCTGTTTGCGGAAGATTATTTAAGGAAAACAAAAATAATAATAATATAGTTTTGTGTTTTAATTTAAATAAAAAACATTTTAAACTTCATTTCGTTTCTTTACTGCTCTTCCATTCACCTCTGGGCAAATAGCCCCCTTATTAAAAATATATAGGAGTTAGATCAGGAGATCCTGCTGGCCATACAATTGCAACTCTTCTCCAGTCCATCTGTTCTGAAAAAAGTTATCCAAAAATTGGCATATATGAACAGCGCAGAGGGGTGGCGCACCATCTTGCTGCAAAAAAACTCTTGGATCGAGATTTTGATTTTCAGTCTGAAACGTTTGAATAAGTCTTGCACCAACGTATTTTGCAAAAATTGAAGATATCTATCACCAGTTGAATTGTGATAGAAAAATATTGGACCACTAATTTTATTTCCAATTATTCCAGCCCACAAGTAAATTTTTTCTTGGCGTTGACTTTGCTGCTCAACTATCCAATGTGGACACTTTTCTGCATAATACCGACAATATAAAGGTTTTTTTTTTATATTAAAAATTAATTATCATCCGATTAAAGAAAAATAATTGGGGTTAGGTTTCACTCTTTGTAAGGTGTATTTTTTTGAGTGGTTTCGGATCCCACTATAAAAGGTAAGGTCCCCGTGATTTTAACTCGTACAAGTTTTCATTAACTTCTGAGGGTTGTTCAAACAACTAAGAAAGCGGAAAAAAAAAAAAAAAAAAAAAAAACAAATATGACTGGAAAGCCTACAAAAATTCTAAATGGACATATTTTTGCGTATTATCCACATATTTTTTCCTGGGGCTCTAGCGAATCAGTTCCAGTTGAAGTCCCCTCCCTGTATATATTGGTTGCACTTGGTTGTGAAAAAATGTGGTTCTATTATTATATCTCCAGTTCCGGCCATCGTTGCGAGATGAAATGCATACCAGTTTTTGAGTCTAATCATAATATTTCGAATACAAAAAGTTCCATCGAAATCGGTCCAGTAGTTTTTGCGTGTTGCTCGAACAAACAAACAAACAGGCAATTAAAATTTTATAATAGTACTAGCGGACCCGACAGACGTTGTCCTGTCCAAATTTCTATGTTCCCTAAAATGTTTTTTCCGAAAATTTTCCCGTTATCCCGTTATCACGTTATCCCATTTTCCTGTTACCCCTTTCTGTCCTTACCCCGTTATCCCGTTTTCCCGTTTTCCCCTTAGCCTGCCATCCCGTTATTATCCCATTTTTTCGTTATCACGTTATTCCCGTTATCCCGTTATCCTGTTTTCCTGTTATCCCAGTTTTTCTTTATCCCGTTATCCCATTTCCTCCTTATCCTTCAATCCTGTCATCCCGGTATCCCGTTTTCCCGTTTTTTAGTTATCCCGTTATTCCCGTTATCCCGTTTTCCTGTTATCCCGTTTTCCTCTTATCCCGTTTTTTATTCATCCCGTTATTCCGTTTTCCCATCATTCCTTTATCCTGTCATCCCGTTTTCCCGTTTTTTCGTTATCCCGTTATTCCCGTTATTTCGTTATCCCATTTTCCTGTTATGAAAAAAAATAAAAATAGGGGTTGATCGTAGAAGGGTAAAAATTAGGAGTAATATGAATTTTTTAATTCTAAGTCATGACAACATAAAAATAAAAATCTTGCCAAAAAAATAGGGGTTGATCGTAGAAGGGTGAATATTTAGGGTTGTATGTATTTTTGAATGCTGTATCATAAAAGAATGAAAACCAAAAATGTTGTCTAAAAAATAAAAAATAAAAATTAAGAGGTGGACCACCCTTAACATTTAGGGGGATGATTTGTGAATCTAAACCATCCAAACGCATACACAAAAATTCATTCAAATCGGTCCAGCCGTTTAGGAGGAGTTCAGTGACAACACACGTACAGTAGAATTATATATATAAAGATAGATGAATGAATAAGAAATTATTTCATACCAAAAAAAAAACTTTTATCCTTTGCTGGTGGCTTGTTCAAATAATTGAAATTTACTTTCCACTCTCATGAGCACATCGCATCAGAGCATATAGTAAAATTGACGTTACAGCGCACTAACAAGCTAAAGATAAAAAATGATTAATTAGCATAACCCGGAAATCCAAACGTGACAAATGTCCCGACAGGTCAGAAAACGAGCAATTTGTCATAATAGTGGAAAGCAATATTTCCACGTTTTCCATCCTACATCTCGCGAGAAGAGAATGAAATGGGACGTTGTTTTTAATACCCTGTTCCTGATACAGAATTGAGTTTGATATCGCTTTTGTAATGAATACGAAACGATAACTCTATAATTTATAGACCACCGCTTTATACCGCGCTGATGTATGCTCTTTGGAGGAGATTGGACGGGTTGGGGAACTTTTTGTTTTTCACGTGATATGTGGGGTAATTCGAATGACGCATAGAGTGGATTGCAGCCAGCCCTTTCATGGAGCTGAAAACTGTCGATACAATTGATGGAAAGCAAGTGAATCAAAATTCCGATCTATTTCCAGATAATAAGATGATGCTGAACTCATTGGGAATGTCGGTAGGCCGTTTGTATCAGAATGAAAATGTCAAAACATAACACGGTCAGAAAGTAACACGTCAAAACTAACAGGAGCAGAATCGAAAACGTCAGAAACGCATTTCATCAGAATAACAACAAGAAAGAACTTCATCAGAATGAATTCGATCAGAATGGACATCATCAGAAACTAACATTGTCAGAAACGGACATTTTCAGAACGTACTTTCATCAGAGCTGAACTTTATCAGAATTATCACAATCAGAACCGGACATCATCAGAAACGAACTTTGTCGGAACCGGACATCATCAGAACGAACTTCTGTCAGAACTGAACTTCATCAGAATTAACACAATCAGAACCGGACATCATCAGAATCGAACATTGTCAAAACCGGACATTATCAGAACGGCACATTATCAGAACTGTACATTATCAGAAACGAACAATATTAGAATCAATCCGCATTGTCATTCGGAATTCAAATGACAAACATCAGTTACACTACTTCGTCATAGATGGTGTTATTCCTTCAATATATCAGGAAATTATTGATCATAACTATGGTACCTATAGGGAATTCATTGCCAAATCACATATAATATTTCGCATATAGCATCATTGCGTCGGTTTGATCATTTGAAGCGACTTTTTTCGGTCAGAAACATAATTTTCGTTGTTGAAGGTGCGTTAGAGTGAACAGTGAAAGTTTGTGCTGAACATACGTGTCAATATCTAGTTAGTTTCAGAATCGAAACGATACAGTGTTGCAAAAAGGGAACCTAGCAAAAAATTAAGCAACGGATATACATCATTCAAAATTTGTATAAGTAGGTTATTAGAATGATTGAATACAAATATATGCGATTTATTATGATATCGACGAACACTCCCGTTTCAAACGACCCAGACATTCCCTTGAATGATGAGTCTATCTAATAGTCGTACTAAAATTAATTGGAGAGTCCTTATTCTTGTTCAAAATTCCAGTTTCTCTCAAAACCAGCCAGGGAGCCCCAAACTATTTTTGAGGACACTGCACCGTGCCCCGATTTTGAAACTATATATTCACAGGTATTTGTTTGCGAAATATCAATTACCAGTATAGGTACTCTGCTTCATATCACGAGAACGCTAGGTTACACAAAAAAATATGTTGAACTTTATATATAGAAAGTTGAGAAAATTTATTATTTTCTTATTCGCCTTGATTGGCTTCCATACACGTGGTTTTACAATAATTTCCCCACACCATTTCTGATTTATTGAAGAGGTTACACCATCTATGACAAAGTAGCGTAACTGATATTTGTCGTTTGAATCCCTGCTTTCGGACGATTACTGATTCGATATTGTGCGGTTCTGATCATGTACGGTTCTGATAATGTACTGTTCTGATAATATACGATTCTGATAATGTACCTTCTGATATTCGTTCTGGTTTCTTCTGATTTCGATAATGTGCTTTTCTCTGCTATTGTTAATTCTGATGATGTTATGTTGTACTTTCTGATTATTTCCGATTTGATGCATTTTATTCTGATAGAGTTTTCCTGATGTTGTTGATTCTGATCAAATACGTTTCTGATGTTTTCCGATCCTGATACTGTTATGTTTTGACGTTGTTATTTTTTAGCTTTGTTCATTCTGATAGTTTTATATTCTGATCATTTACGGGCAATCAGAATGTCGTTCTAGATATGAATAAGAGCTCAAATAGCTTCATAGTGACGAAAATTTATACTGCAACTTCATGTTATTACGTAATCACTCTAAAATACTAAAATTGTATATTCGCATGGTAGTAGTCCCGTAATTCCCATGATAGTTACTACACAGTTTTATAACTTGTTGGTGTCAATTGTGGTGTCTGAAATATTATGGCCACCAAACAGAATCACCTTGAAGGTTTTTAAACTTGAAAGTGGAAAATATCCGTTGTGGTAACCATCCTATACCACTAAAATAACACTTAGAAGTCACAATTACTTTCAATAGAGTATGATAGTTTCGGTGACGTTTCAGTAACTTCACGTTCTCGCTATCTCCATAAGTTACTGCAATAATTCGCATTTAATAAAAGTCACTACAAAGTTACAAATACCTTTGAAAATCATCATCAAGTGACCGTGGATTGGTCCGCGAGATGACGAAAGCTAACCTTACTTTTCTCAAATTATTTTATTGTGGCTTACAAAATGTTTGTTTTACCTTTTACATGAAACGAGAATGTTATTTATTCAAAATAATAGAATATTATGCAACGATCATGTAATGATGGTTATTAATACACGAGCATTAACCGGGATACGAAACGTGCCGAAGAGTGTATTAATAACCATTACATGAGAGTTGCATAAGCTATTTTTACTACACCCGATAAATAATGGAGAACTATAAATATTATATTTATATTCGTATTGAACACAATAACAGTAATAACTCTCTATTTCTATAAAAAAATCTACAAAATTTTTATTAATGGTATTACCTCAGGTATTACCATGGATATAGGAAAACTATAAACATTCTATTTATATTTATATTGAACATAATAATTGGAATTAATCTGATTTCTTGAAAATACTAAGATTATTTATTGTGCAGTTTGAAAAGTTTATTCCAGGTCCCACTGATCTGGAAGTGGAAGGAATATTTACATTTATTTCATCATGCTAGTCTCAATAGAGTTCAATATTGTATAGGAAATGCTGATTTTATTCTGAACCGAATTTTCAATGTAGCCTTATTCCGCCACTGAATTGGATTTCCAGCCACCATGACGTTTTAATGCAGTAATATCACCACCGGCATCAATTAATACGGTTGCAGATGTCCTTCGAAAACAATGCCCTGTATATAAATTCGGATCAGGCAGATTCAAATATGTTGCTATGTGCTTCCCTAAATTACCAAATCTATCAATACCAATGTTTTGAATTGTGCGTTTTCCATTAAAATAATTACCGAAAAAAGGAGGGGTGGGGCAAAGAACATTTTCACATTTTAGGTCATGTAGTTCATGCCTTCGACATGCTCCCATTATTCCGAAAATTATTGCTACCTTAAACAAAAAGATAAATTAAAAAAATACAACAATAAGAAATAGAAAAAAAAAGCAGGATGACCTAGGCTAGCTTCGAACCCGCGTTTCATACTGTAGTCTATAATTCAAATCTAGCGCCTTAGCCCGATTCACCACTAGTCAACTTATCTAGTTTTCTCGACATTATTGAAATATATCATGCATGAGTCGAATGGAAAATGTAATCATGACAAAAAAATTTAAGAATGCAAGGTTAAGTAGATACTTACTTTTATACATAAAAACTTTTCATCGGGTGCTTCGTCGATAAACGTTTTTATTTGTTCAGGTAAAAATATTTTTGATTTTTTTCCAACATATCCTTCGGACTTCCGCTTTAATGAAGCTTGTAGCTTCTTATATTTAGAAATGTCTATATTATAGTTGATATTTACCAACGATTTCATTATTGAATAATGTGTCCATGTACTAGATGATTTCATAGTTTCAATTCTTGAAAATAAGCAATCAAAACATTTTCGGAGAATGTCGAAATATCATTTGTATTTCTCCAGTCCATAAACCGTTGATATAGTTTTTCGCACACTTTCTTGGATTTTTGGGGTGAAATATTTTGTACTGCATTTTCTGCTTTCTCCGATATGTGTGGAGGAGTCGATGGTAATTCTCCTATATCGCTGATATCAGACATTTTGATAATATAATTATCGAAGTTTACCTATATTCTACGAAAATTTAATACCTACTGATTTTCACAAAAAAACAACAATTAGATAGGAATAAAGGACACACGTCAAATGCACAGCATGCTTGATTGAAAAATTACGGGTTTCTATTGATTAAAAATCTGTATCGTTATGAAATATCTGTATCATAATGGATCTCATTATGAAACGGAATATGGGCATGGGTATTATTATAGTACGGGTGTAGAAAAAATGGGTTATGCGTTCACAATAGATAATTTTTCTAGATTTTGTATAAAGATTGATTCAAATGGATCGGTTCTCTGACTTGTGCGCCTGCTTAATATTCAAATCTTAATTGTTAATTCAGTTTGCATAAATGCCATAATTTTCATTACTTGTTAATTGATGATTGTTACTCGATACTTGATAATTGTTAATTGAAGCAGCATGAATCCACCATACTTGTTACATGTCCTTTTTTACCAATTAATAGATGTACCCGCATTTTCGAGGTTATAACTTGTGACGTGAGTGTTCGTCACTTCCGAAGGTATGAGACCTATTGTAATTTTCAGGTTATAATAAGTTGATTCTACTGGCCGCTTCATAATGGGAGGAACTTCAAAGTGGTATATTTTAGGTTTCTGCCACTTTAAAGTTATATTCTCCAAAAGCCGTAATATTTACAGGAATATGCTGGGTCAGCATTGTTAGAAAAATGAACGAAACATTCAATCAAGATTTATTTGTCGTCAGTACTGCATCAAACTTAGTAATTTATCACGTTAGTATTTGATTCGAGTAACCAAGGTAATTTCAGAGGCGAGTTATTTCCAAAATTATAATGTTTTCTTTGAATAAAGAGTATTCAGAAGGCGCGTGCTCTCAATCGAGCTACAACACCCCTATTTCACAATATCTCAAAAATTAATATCACTTAAGAAAGGGGAACTTTGGCCGTCGAGATCCATTGCCTGTCACTCAACTTCAGCGTCATTCGAAAATTTCAGTAGCAGATCTAAGCGGATGATCTCTAACCACTGATAAGATTTAGCCAAATATATAAGGTGAAAGTGAAAATATTGTGTCCGAAATATATAATGGAAAAGGGGGGATTTTGTGGCATAGAGGACAAATTAGTAAATCAGGGTAAAAAAACATCCTCAAGTGGGAGGTTTTCTTCCTTAATTTAATAATTTGTCCTCTATGCCACAAAATTCCCGCCTTTTCATTATATATTTCGGACACAATATTTCCACTTCCACTTTGTATATTTGGCTGAATCTTATGAGTGGTTAGAGATAATCCGCTTAGATCTGCTACTGAAATTTTTGAATGATGAAGTTGAGTGACAGGTAATGGATCTCGACGGCAAGTGATAATATGTTTGATTTTCGATTCATTTTTCACTTGAATATTAGATTATGGAAGGAAAGGGTTCACGAGTGTGTGTCGATTCCTATGTCCTCGAATAGCTCAGACGGTAGAGCATATGACTAGAAATCATAAGGTCGTGGGTTCGACTCCCACTTGAGGATGCTTGTTTTTCCTTAATTTAATAATCTGTCCCCTATGCCACGAAATTCCCCCTTTTTCATTATATATTTCGGACACAATATTTCCATTTCCACATTAATATCACTATATGTTTGATGGTTATCCGATGGAGTTATGTGATCTGTTCACGTTGTAAAAAAGGGTGATTATATTTAAAAAGGCAGTTTTTTTCCCAAAAATTTGCTAAAAATCTAAGTTTTGAACTAAATGAAAATAGTTCACTTGATAATATCAAAATACCTTTTCAAATAACTTTTTATGCAATAAAAGATGTGATTTGAGTCTTCTTCAGTATGAGTACGGTATATATAATTTCCTGAATACAATATATTATTTTTCGAGATCACCTTGTGTTGCCTTATTTCATTTGTGCTAACTTCTTGTAAAATACTCCAGGTGTTTTGAAATTTTGAGTTATGTTAACCAGTATGATTATCGTCCCTGTGGAATTCAACACGTTAACTAAGAAGTTCGATTTCCCTACTTATCCAAATCCCAATCGACCTAAGGGAAAATCATGTGATTCTAGAATGATAAGTGATAAATGGGACGCATTTCACTGAACACCAAAGATAAAAGAAGTTCTCAATGAGTAACGAAATACCGCAATATTCTGCGATACATAACTCATAGTCCTACCGAAGCCCAAAGCTCACTAAACTTTGTATTCAATAACCCGAAAATCCACTTAGCCTCAGTTTGATAATTGTTTGCAACAAAGTTTGACAATTTTAATCTTTTAGTACTTTCTAATTCCGTGAACAAAACCAGGCAGCGTCATAACAAACAAGAACTCTGTGCAGGTATAAAGAAGGAAGATAAGTTTCGGGACCGAAAATAATTTCGCTGGGAATTCATTCTTGTGAGCGAGATCTATGAAATTATTTTGAATCCTCTTGTAGATAGAAAATATGTTAGATTCGATGAACATTTTTGGCATTGTACTTTTTCCGTTCACTGTTCTATTCTATTTTTGGGCCGAACATTCACCAGAAAATAACTAAGTACTTTTCTGGCCGAAAAAGATTGTTGTAAAAATGATGAATATCAACCAACCCATCAAATTTGACACCTCCGTACCAGTTTCGAAGTACTTGCCCCCCATCAGTATAGTTGATGACATCCCTTCGAAGACTAAAAAATGGATGAATTTTTATGCTCCATTTGGGTTCACAGACATTCATCATTGTCTGCTTGACTTTTTCACTATTCCCAATTTTGATTTCGTAGTGATAAGTCTACAAGAAAAGCACTACCTGAGAACTTGCGAAGCATAGTCGAGGATTTGGAAGGTCATGAACATTCATTATTGACCCAGAATACTTCAAACATGACATTGAACCGATAGGAAAACGCATGTATATATTCCCAACTAATCCCAATGAGGTGAAATTTTATATAGCAGAGTTAAAAAATTCAAAATCTCCTCATGTCATGATGGTATACGAAAATTGAAAGAAATTTCGCATAAAATTGCACTACATCGCTCTTTCATGAATACGTTTTTTGGTAATGGACACTTTCCAAAGGCATTGAAAATGGGTATCATGAAACCACCTTACAAAAATTGATTCAAATCCGAAACTATCAGCTATAGACCCATAACTTCGATTTCAAACATAGCCAAAATTATGAAAAGTCGTATAACAAACTTTTTACAAAAAATGCAGTATTATCAGACAATGAGTTCGATTTTAGGGAAGGACAATCTACTGAAGATGCTATAGGTACAAACTTTTGTTACGCAAATATATGAAGAACTTGATAAAGAAATACCTACAATCTGCATTTTTATCGACCTTTCGAAAACATTCGATACTCTGTGACAAAAAAGATTGTTGGAAAAACTCGAAGCATATGGGATAAGAGGTAATGCATGTAATCTCATGAAAAGTTATCTCTCTGAACGTCAACAACAGGTGAACAAATATGGTGTTGTCAGCGAAACTCGTAATGCTACTTACCGCGTACCACAAGGAACTATGCTAGGTCCCCTACTATTTACAATATATTTAAATCTTTCACTGATAATGAAAAATGAAGGAAAAATCATCAGTTCTGCGAATGACATAATATATAGAGCGGAAAAATGGAAAGAATAAAAAATGATAGCAGAAAGAAACATGAAAATGTTAAAAAAATGGTTCCAGTTGAATAAACTTACCTTGAATGAGGAAAAAGCTGAGTATCTGCTATCTCATATGAGAATCATTTACCAAATCTGGGAAACATAAAAATTGATGAAGTTAATGAAATCTCTGAAGTCTACAAAAAACAACGTTGGAAAAATCACAGGACTCTTATCAAGGTTTAGATAACTAAAAAAATTCTTGGAAATACCCCAACTCAAAATAATCTATTATTCTTTGGTACAGTCTATTCTAACCTACAGAATTTTGGGCTGGGGAGCAGTGAATGGCGTTGAGAATCATAATGATCTACAGAAGTGGATTTTAAAAATAATTTTAGCAAAACCTCGGGAATATCCCACCGATGATCTATTCACTGGAGCCCAAATATATGACATTAGGCAGCTTTACAGCTTGAATATTTCAACCAGTGTTTTCAAGAAAAAAATTATTCATTATATACCATCTCGAACCTATTCAACGAGGTAAAAATTATCTCAATATTGTTCTTTACGATGTGAGAACCATTGGACCACGTGCTTATTTGAGCAGTGAACTCTATAATGAGTTACCAACCAGCATTAGAGATAGTAGAACCTATAATGAATACAAAACTGAAACAAAATAATGAATAACTATTGATATTACATCTTCCCTCATGAGACTCCAACGCGCCAAATCTATTGTTTTAAAATGAGATGAATTATATATTAGACTGTCATATATTTATCCTTTTTATTGATTTAATTTTATTTTCATTATATATTTCATTGTTATATCTCCATCATGGTTACAAATTCAACTGTACTTTCTGAGCTAATTCTGTCTAGAATTAATGTCCATACTGATCTACATTGGTATTGCTACAAGGTTTTAGAAATTGTAATAAATTATATATTTTCATTGTTCTACTTTTACATCATTCACGAAGTTTACTATATTTTTGTAATTAAATCCGATGTCCAAACTAATCTTTGTTAATTTTATAATTTCACAATTTACATTTTATTACACAACTCAGAAATTATACCACGCACAAGCTAAAAACTTTCAGTTTATGTGGTTTCCCCGTTCATTCACAAATCACTCAGAGATATTGTGCCATACTTTGGATGAATAAATATCATTATTATTATTAAAATGATTCAAATCTCATTTAAAGGGTAGACATCAATATCTCCATTTATCCAACAATTGCAATGCTGAAATGAAACAACATTCAAAATGGTATCCTCCACGGACCTGTCCTGCGGTCATTGCTTTTTATCATATAAATTAATGACTAATCTTTCCATATTATGACAAAGTGTCGAATTGCACTATGTGCAGGTGATACGTCCTTCATTTGTTCTGATGCCAATATTTCACTTTTACTTGAACATGCAGGAACCTCCATATCTGAAGCTGGAAATAATCCTCAAATTAACAGTGGAAAAACTCAAAATCTAGCAATTTCCTTCCAGAGCCAGATCACGGCAGGTATCCACTGTGAATTACTTGAGGTTGTTCTGGATGATTGCCTGAATTAGACACAACAAGTAGATCGAGTTACGATCGGGCTGTCCAATACTTTATTTCTACTTAGGCAGCTTAGCCGTTTTTCAAAGCGTATATTTCAGCCTTTTCCCGTGTTTGATCAGCTATGGTACAGTTTTATGGGGTGGTCAAATTAATTCTGTAAAAAAATTACAAAAACGAGCTCCAAGAATACTGAGTGGGGTGGGATATAATGAACCGATGAAAGAAAATTGTATTTCGTGCATAAAATAATTTATTAGAATCGTAGCAAAGCGCTTTCGACCCTTAGGTCATCATCAGTGCGTACATGAGAGTAAGTCATATTGATAGAGAACAAGTTACTGAAAAGTTTTTTTGAGAAGAAAATTGAAATATTTTAAATGTGAGGTTACTTACTCGTCAGGTGTACAAGAAGCCAAAAAGACCATAAAATATCTCATGATCAATGAGTGTTGCATAAGTTTACGTGACAAACATGTTAAAAACATATCCTAGGCCAGGATGAAAATTGATATTACATTTAGATATCTTTTATAAGCCATTGTTTAGGTGTGATAGCTGGACCCAAGTGACAAGATTGACAAGTGAACGATGAAGTAGATTGACATGGAACACAGAACCATGGAGATATCAGAATCAAGAAAGGAATATCTCTGTCATACGAAAAACACACTAGGAGATGATCAATATAATGAGGACTATCATCTATCAAATATATGATGCAGTATTCCAAGGAAGACCAGACAATTGAATATAAGTTTGAGAGTTTAATTAGACCTGTCCTGATCAAAACAAACAATTGAATAATTCTGGTAGTGTCCATGGACAATAAATTTGAATTTTCCTCAATTAAAAATGAAAATCCTTGTCCACCATGGCTCAGTTGAACCGCAACTGGGGGATGAGAAGTGTGATACAAGTCTAATGGGAACTAGACCCAACTTCACAACTCCCACAGCTGGAGTAAAACAGAGTCTAAGGTGATAATCCAGAACATGACTTGTGTTCTCAGTATGGAAAAAACTGCCAACCAACGTTTTTTTTTACAAAAATTCATGCCAGGAGGCATAGTATTTCAAAAGTTTTCAGCCTGCATCATCACAACGCACGCTCTGCTACTGGTGATTAGTGCCACGTTACAGATTAATGAAATCAGAGAAAAATTTATAGAATTTTAAACTTAAAAAAAAATAACTTTCCCAAATTATATCCATGAATGAATGAATGAATGAATGTTTCAAGACGATTGTTATAAAATGATTCTTGAACATTGTTTCTATTATGTTATGGAATAAAAAATTATTCATCACTTAATATATCTGTTCTTCCTTTTCGGTATTTTATGCATATTGTTTTAATTTTTTGTATATTTTATATTGAACTAGTTATACATTGTTGTGTTCACATACGACTATATATCTGTATCTATCATCTATATATCTATATATTCACAGTTTTAATTATTCAATCGATATTAAAAGATAATAAAAACCAATTTGAAATGAAGAAAATCAACGATATTGCTATTTATTCGAGAAAAAGCTTCGTTTTGTTGCTTTCTATCGATGAACTTCATCCATAATTTTTTTTTAAATCGATAGGTATAGATATGAATCATCCAATAATAGTCTGACATATTATTGACCTTGATATCTTCTTTCCATCTCGTCAATATCTTGATGAAACCGTTCACTTTGCTTTTCAGTGTAGCCACCAAAATTTTTTGAAAAATGATCATTATGATAATTTTAAAACCCACTCTTAAAATCATGTAACAACTGAACTTTTTATAATCGTTTACCATTTCTTTGGCTTTTTTTTTAACCAAAAAAATTTAAAATTAAATTTTTAAAGGAATTCCAGACTTTTTTCCAATCTTGTCGAAGTATTATTGATTGAGTATTAACTGAATATCTATATTGAGCTGCTATTGATGTACTAATAAATAACGATCGTAGATAATACTTTATTACGTTAACCAGATAACTAAATGGCATAGCGGCTCAAGATTGCTTGAAATAAATGATACTTCACTTTGACTTTTTCGAGAATTGTCAATGCACCTTCTGCCGCTGTGGTCGAGTTTAAATCCCCGCAAATTTTCGACAATAACAGATTGTTCCATTATCCAGGAGTAATGTGGTAGACGATAACCCGAAGCAATTGCCAGCATTTTGTTTGGATTTGTTTAATCTTATGAATGAATTGGTATTTGAATTTGCCACCTGGCTGATCTTGTTTCCTACAAACTTGTTATATGCTCGACCAAAACGCATGTAATGAGTTATTGAGGTTAGCTCAAGAGAAATAACAACTCATCATAGGATATTGATTAGCATTGGAATGAGAGCATTTCAGTTTATTATCAAAATATATATCACGTCAATGAGAGCAAGCGAGGCGAGAGTTCTACTTGCAGAGGAAGAATTGAATAAGAAGGTGAAATATTTGAAAAAGGGAAACTGAGAAAAAAAACTGGAGTAACGAAAACAACAACATAATTATATTCGATTAAGAAATACGTAAAAGAAAAACAGCCCCTAAACTATATTTGTGGGTACTCGAATAAGCTTAATATCAATAATTTTAACTGGTTGGGAAAAACGTAACATGAATAAAAGTGTCTTATATGGACGACAAAATATAATCTCAAAAAGAGTAAAATTATTGGATCAAAGAACCCCGTACGAAAACATATGAGAAATTGGCTGTCGGTCGAATTGGCTGAAATTTTATTATGTTATAGTAGGATGGGTCATTAGAAAAAAGTGTGAGTGATTTTGTTTGTTTAGTTCCTGATATATAAGCGGCCAAAGTTCGTATAAACGTCATATTGGGGTAGGATTGACATAGAAAAAAACTGTTTTTTTAGTCGAAATAAGACAAGGTAAGGATGAAAATGTATTGATCGGAACTCATAGACATATTCAATAATAATCTTTTTGATCCTAGTACATTAGGGTGTATACGTATATAACAGTCAATATTTTAAAAATATTGTGAGTAAAATATGGCCCAAATTAACGGAACAGTTTTCTAGATATTCAATAAAAACATTGTAAATGACCTAAAAAAAATATACCGCACTCTTGATTTAAATGAAAGGTAATATTGAACAATTGAGTTCATCAGAAAGTTACCCTCTCTTTTATTCCATGGGCAGTATCAATTAATTCCTTTTTTTGTAATCGAAAACGATCTGTCAATTGTTTTCAGTATATGGGTATACTCGAAAATTAAAAAAGAAATATTTCAAACAGAGAGAGTCATCAAGAAACAAAACACGTTTTTCCGCCTACAATATATTGGAACTATGATATCTAAATATAACTTGTTGGTATTTAAATAATGCTGGAAAAAAAATCCGGGAAAACGATTTTTTTGACTATGCCCCGTATACACTCTAATGTACTATCATCAATAAGATTATAATTGAACATGTTCATGAGTTCCGATCAATACATTTTCATCCTTACTTTGTTTTATTTCTGGTGTAGGCTACCAGACATTTGAGTCCAGACGTCGCGTCGCAACGATGATAAGTTGGCTTTGCTATTTGGTAACCTTGAGCGAGTCATAGTTACAACCGCCACCGCGGGGGTCTGAGGGAGGGGGCGGTTAGCCCCCCCCCCCTCGAGTGTCCGACTGTGGAGGCCAATGGCATGCTTATGCCTATTGCATGCTTATGCCTATTTAAGAAATAGATATTGCATGCTTATGCCTATTTAAGAAACAGATGATGCAGGTCGTCAAGCCGAGGCCTTCGCCATCACTCATGGTCTAGAACAACTGGTCGAGCTACCAACCCGCATCCCTGATGTCAACAACCAGTCTGCCAATACACTAGATCTTTTCCTCACCACCAATCCTGACCCGTATAGAATAGAAGTTTGTGCCCCACTTGGAAACTCTGACCACACCCTCATCTCCACAACATGCTCTTTCCATTTACCATCGAGCTGCACAATACCACCCCGTCTCATGTGGCATTACAATTCGGCCGACTGGGAAGGTCTTCGTATGTTTTTCTCAGCATTTCCATGGAAGAGAGTTTGTTTCTCTTCAGTAGATCCAACACGATGTGCTGGGACAATTTCTGAAATCATCATGTTGGGGATGCAAACTTACATACCGAATACCGAAAGAAGAACATCATCCGATAAGACCTGGTTCAACAGAAACTGCTCTAGACCTGTGGCTTCCAAACAGGCAGCATACCATCGATGGCTAAAAAATCCGGGCCCTGAGACCAGAACAGCATATGTCGAGGCTAGAGGCATATGTAAAGAGACAATAGAATGCTCAAAAGATGCCCACAAAGCCAAAATAAGATCAAAACTTGCTGAATGTCCTAACGGATCCCGTTCATTTTGGTCTTTCGCCAAAGCTGTGGGAAGAAATTTCACTTCAGCTCATTTCCTCCCCTAACCAAAGAAGATGGAACACTAGCAACGACTGCCCAGGAAAAAGCCAATATCTTTGCGCACCTATTTGCTGGAAATTCCACTCTGGATTCATCGGGAAAACAACCCCCGAACATTACACCTATTGACAGTCACATGCCCGAGATCACCTTTCGCCAACGTACTATCAGAAAGATTTTGCTGGGTCTCAACACCAACAAAGCCTGTGGTTCTGACGGAATCCCGCCGATTGTTCTCAAGAAATGTGCCCCCGAACTAACACCTGTTCTTTGCAAGTTGTTCAACCACTCTTACAATTTGGGGGTATTTCCGTCCAATTGGAAAATTGCAAGAGTACAGCCAGTCCTAAAAAAGGCAAAAGGCCCTACCTAGCAACTACAGACCTATCGCACTGCTATCTATTATTTCAAAGGTCATGGAAAAAGCCATCAACATCGAACTCATGAAATATCTGGAAGACTCAGGAATTGTCAACGATAGGCAATATGGCTTCCGCCATCAGAGATCAACTGGTGACCTGCTCGCTTACGTCTCACATATACGTCTCACATCTATTGAAAAGCATGGAGAAACTTTAGCTGTGGCATTAGATATCTCCAAGGCGTTCGATCGAGTTTGGGACCAGGGACTCCTCGCCAAGCTTCCGTCTTATGGCTTGCCCCCTCAGCTGTGTTCTCTGCTTGCTAGTTTTCTCTCAAACAGGTCTCTCCATGTAGTGGTCGATGGAGTTTCATCTGACACTCTACTCATAAATGCTGGTGTTCCGCAAGGATCCATTCTCGCACCAACACTATTTCTACTTCACATCAACGACCTGTTGAAAGCAACTTCATGTCCAGTACACAGCTTTGCCGATGATAGTACCCTCCATACCGCTTTCTCTTCCAGGGCCCCTATATCAGCCCGTGAAACCAGAAATGAACGAGGAAGAAATGTTAATAATATAAATATGGACTTGGCAACAATTCTCGAATGGGGATCTAATAACTTGGTAGAATTCAATGCAAACAAAACACAAGCATGTCTTTTCTCTAGAAAAGCCGATCTCACTGTGCCTAACATAACTTTGTCAGGAGTAACCATACCACTGAAGCCATCCATATCGATGCTTGGGATTACTATCAGCAATAACCTTTCCCTGGGAAACTCACGTGAGGTCCATTCCCACAAAGTGCTTCCCACAAACTTGGTTTTCTGTTTCGTGCCAAGAGCTATTTCACCCCAGTTAGCTGCTTATGATCTATAAGGCACAGATCCGACCTGTCCTGGAATACTGTTCCCATATTTGGAGTGCGGCACCTAAACATATCCTGAGGCTATTGGATTCTGTCCAAAAAAGGGCAATTCGTCTCGTCGGTGATGCCTCGCTTACAAACTCGCTCACTTGTCTGGAACACCGTAGAAAAGTTGGCGATTTGTCTCTATTTTATAGATATTTTCATGGGCGATGCTCTTCTGAAATATCAACAATCGTTCCTGCTTTGGCAGTCTCTTCGAGATTAACCCGTCAAGTTCAGTCATCACACCCCTTCGTGGTCACTTTGGAAACCTGCAGAACATCACTTTCCAAAGACTCGTTCATCCAACGAACAGCGAGGCTTTGGAACTCATTGCCTAGGGAGGTGTTCCCCGAGGCATACAACCTTCAGAAATTTAAGAAGAACACCAACTCCTACCTTCTTTCCCTAGGTTCCCACGATGTTCTCTGAACATTACAGGATATCCCTTTTCGTGGGAACCAGAACATAAAAAAAAAAAAAAGAAACCGGGGTTTTCCCGTACATTGCACATACCTTCGTTCGATAACATACAACCGGACCATCCTGCCCCTCTCACCCAGCAATTCACCAGCCACCCACTTCGACAAGGTCGGTGCACTATAATCAATTTGGTGCGCACCTATGACCTTCATTACAGTCCGATGTTCCGGGACTGGTACGGCCCTCCTACCTTCTGGAGTGCGTTAGCACAACCAACTGTAAGGCGGAGGGGAGATTGAATACCCTTTAACTCAAGGTATGCTCTCACATGAGTGGGTGAACGGGTCCACTGTCCCACCAACAGCCAAAATAACCAAGTGGCTAGAGGAGGAACATTCATTAGAAATTAAAAATGTATATAAAATGAGGAAAACGGCAAGGCCACTATACCTCGTAATCACCAGCGGAGAAACAACAATGACAACTCTTAGAAACAGATGCAAAACATTGAATAATATCAGCATTGAATGGGAACTTAGGAAAATGGACACCACCCTGACGCAATGTAGAAGGTGCCAGGGCTGGGGACATGCAGCCCTCAACTGCAATCTGAAGCCCAAGTGCCTCAAATGTGCAAAAGAGCACCTTACCGCTACCTGCAAGAAAAGCCCGGATGTTCCAGCGACATGCGCAAACTGTTCGCTGAACCATCCAGCGAATTACAAAAAATGTGAAGCATACTTGAAAAAGCTAGCAAAGAAAGAAGCCCAAAGCCCTCCACAACTCAGAGAAGGTGTAGGGACACAAGGACACCCAAGAACAAATGAAAATCCAAAAGCGCATGCCCACCCGTCGGGAGGCCAGGGTGGGAGCGCACCTCCATGGCAAAGATACCCGAGAAGACACGACGAGCCAAGAGAAGCGGAATCTGGCCCCCCACCGCAGACCCTGGCCCAAAAGGACACGCAGAAAGAGTTGATCAATCTATTGACAAATCAGACATCAATTATAACACAAATACAGAACACCTTATCGGTGCATACTCAAATCATACAACAGCTTGTCGTGATGCTGAAGGCGATAGCCTCCAGGGACGTGTGGGGAGGGTGGCAAATGCCGCCCTTTTCCCCGCCCGGCCCGGAGGGGATGTCGCCGGGGGCAGGAATGACAGACTGAACACACAAACAGACTCAAATAAAACTATCGACACAAAATAAAACTCAAAGAAACCCAAAAATTTAATACACAAATAGAACAATTCAAAACGCACAAAAACCACACACGCAAAACCATACTCAAAAAAAAACCAAAAATTTGAAACTCAAAACCACTCAAGTAACACGCATTCAACCCCTTCACCAGGTTTTTGTAAATTTTCCTGGAAAACTACTACAAAAACAAATTACTCAAACAACGAAATACAAAACGAAAGTCACTTCAAACTTTGGCATAAACATTATGTAGGAGGCCGGAACAACCACACAAATTAACTCGCTCTTACTAGAAATTAAGCTCTGTATATATTATAACTTGTATATATCATGTAATTATAGTTCCTAGGTTAAGACGTGAATTGTAACTTGACAATATTTTATAATAATAAATGATATGGGATTGGTCCACTGTCAGGACCCACCAGCGAACACTACCCCCGAGAGGCCAACACCAGACGAAGGGGCAGCGAGCCACTCCTGGGGATCCCCTTCACCCTCGGTACCAGTTGACGGTGAGTCTGTGCTCCCGAACTAGACTGGTGACAGTTCGGCATGCCCCAAGCCTACCACATCTCTGCTGAAGCCAGGACAATGCGTTACCCAGACGACTAGGATTGCGTATGCCGTTGGCAACTTTAAAGGGTAAACGCCATGTGGTCTACACCATTTACCCGATATGATATCTAAATATAACTTGTTGGTATTTAAATATGCCTGGAAAAAAAATCCGGGAAAACAATTTTTTGACTATGCCCCGTATACACCCTAATGTACTATCATCAATAAGATTATAATTGAACTAGGTACCGCCAGTTGAAGTTCATCTTTTCCGGCGTACCTATAGGTGTTACAAGCTCGATGATGGTTTGTTTACGTTGTGTCTCACTTCAGCCAGAGTTCTTTGGACCTTTGGCTGGTTGACTACTCCGTACTGATGAGGGCCAAGACGCCTGAAACCGGTATGCGGATTGTTAGGTGAACACGACATAAATTGAACATAATCGAGCTTATCAGAAAGAAACATTTGCATTCAATGTCCATTGATATTATATGGAAGTATGCATGGATTTTCAGGTGAATATCATTCAACGTTCTGCGTGGTATTTGCCAGGAAAGTAGTTGTTTTTCACCTGAGATCTACCATTCTCTGGTTCAATTTTATATTGAATCCTTTATGTGAAGAAAACCGTTTAAATTCGATTTTTTCTATCTTTCATAATTGAACATGTTTATGAGTTCCGATCAATACATTTTCATCCTTACTTTGTTTTATTTCTGGTGTAGGCTACCAGACATTTGAGTCCAGACGTCGCAACGATGATAAGTTGGCCTTGCTATTTGGTAACATTATCTAAGTCAGGGTCAGTTGTACGAAAGCTTCGCCATCTAACTCACATAATTCAAACCATATAATATTCTTCAATCTATTTCCGTTGTTCGATTCAAATAAATACTATATTTGTATTGAGGCAAATGTTCATTTATTATGAGTTGGAGATTGTTTCAATAGATGAACATATACTCAAATCAAAGAAATGTTAGCATTGGATTTAAAAATCCATTTTGTTCCCGCAATATAATGATTCCATCAGTCGAATACACCTGTGTTTGGGGATGAATTTTATTAAGTCGGATCAAGCCAATAAGAGTGACCAAATAAATTTGGTTGAATCAACAAATCCTTCTCTTCCGTGTAGGTCTCAAACTTGAACTGATATATCATTTGAATGAAAAAGGAATACTATGAAACTGTGCAATACTAAAAGGCACGAAAATAAATTGCTCTCCGGAGAAGAAAAGAAAACAAAATATTGCGACTCCACTTGAATAAAGTTAGGAAAGATACGAAACGCAATTCTTATACAAGAGGTTACGATCTTTATGTGAATGATAATGCTTACACAGCAGAGCAGCTCAAACGAATTGATCAAAACCCAATTCCTTCAGTAAAACGAACTCTCCAAGAATCTGTTTTCCTAGAAAAAAGGTCGAATCAATACACCAGAAATAAAATACTCTCAAGCTAGAGATCTAGCCACTACGAAAGAAATAAATGTATTCGAGCCAAAAACTGTAACTACAAAGAGAGGCAGCAAAGAAAACATCGGGAGAAAGATCTAGACTCTCTTTCGGCAGAAACCAGAGCTCACATCTATTTTGCCGTATTATAAAATGTTTGTGATTTGAACTGGTATCTATTTATCAATGAATCTTACTTGTTAAAATAATGGACTTCACGAAAAGTGTTTCTTGGTCAATTTGAATCAATATTTGAACACATTGGAGTACAAATAAAATAACTATGAAAAAACCTTTTAGAAGACAATATTTCATTGAAGCAGTGTACTAAAACTTTAAAATAAGTTCAAGTCATCGCTTACAATGATTTAATTATTTTTTGTTCAATTATTTGGTTTCAAAAACATGTCGCGCGAAGTGTTCATAAAAGTAGGTACCAATTAATTTGATTGGGCAGTGATTGGTTGGTGAGTAAGAACTCGACAAAGTATTTGATTTTCACAAAGTATTCATAAAAGTATTGATGTCATTGGACAATGATCGGTTGGTAGTATTCATTTTATTACAATTCGCGCGACAAGCTTTTTGAAACCAAATAATTCAACAAAAAATAATTAAATCATTGTCAGCGATGACTTGAACTCATTCTATACGTTTGAGTACGAGGCTTAGATGAAAGCTTGTATTTAAAAAAGTTTTCTATTGTTAATTTTATAGTTCGCCTTAATTCTAATATAGCAATGTTATTACAAGGTCTCTTCCCTGTAAGTTTTGAGCTGAAATAAATCATGATCTCCGACCCCAAAAACTCCCACACACCAATTTTGAATAGAATCTGACCATAATCACAGAACTGTTCCGCCATCTTGGAGCCGCCATCTTGACCTCTAAAACCCCCACATACCAATTTTGAATCAAATCGGACCATAAATACGAATATCGTCCGCCATCTTGGAACCGCCGTTCTGTTTTTTTCTCTCACGAAAATTCCAAAATGCGTTGTCACCGGAATTATGAACACCTACCAAATTTTAAATCAATCAGACGACTAGAAGCCGGTCAAAATTAACTTGCAAGATTTGACCCAAACAAGTGAAACTAAATAAAAGCTTGTAAAATGATAATATTAACATTGTCGTTAGGGATATCGATATAAATGGAAATACTGACATATCCGATGAAAACTCCAATATTATATTTATTTGAGTATGGGTTTCAATTGTTAACTGCTTCATCAGAAGTGAGCATATAGAAAAAAAGCTCAACTCTTTTGTGTTTAAAATTCTCATAGCTGACCATTACTCAATTCTTGTTCAAATCGTCACCTGACAAAACAGAAAAAGCTCAAAATATGAAACAAATAACTATAGAAATTTGAAAAAATCCTAATAAAAAGAAGACGGAACTCTCATTTTTCAAAAATTAATTGAATTTGTGATTATTTTCTGTTGAAAATATCGTCTTGTAAAAAAAACCTTTATCAAACTAAAAAAGTAAGTATTACAAAAAAATTCCCAGTAAAACTTATGTAATAATTACTAACTTGAGATTGAAACAAACTCAAAACGAGAAAACATCAGGGAAACAATAAAATGTTTAACATAAAACAGAGATTAATTTGTTTTTTTTCAATTTTGGGTGTTTTAATCCCACGGTTTTTTTTTTCGTCTTGTCAATATTTTCTCAATGCTACGTTCAGTATATGATTGAGTTTGTGGAAATGAGTTATTCTAAAAATAAATCCATTTAACAATTTCAGGGGCAATGGTCCACATTTTGTACCACATCCAAAAAAGACCATATGTGCCGTGGTTCAAATATATACCACAAACTTAAGGAGCTGTCATTTCATTATTGGTGTGTTTTTGGTGGAAAAAAGGCGACTGCCTCTGTTTTTTTTGAAGGAAAATTGAAAGAAAAGGATATATTTTTTTGTTTATAATTTTGTATATTCAGCCTACTTCAAGGAATGGAATGAATGAATAGTTATTGCCCACATAGATGCAGTTTCATATTTTCAGAGATGCTTTGCTTGAAAATATGAACAGCATGTTCATAAAATCAGATGTGGAATCATCTGCGACTGAAATATAAACTTTAGTCACTATCTTCCATCGTTCAAGATAACCTTTTGTGGGGTATTTATGTCGAGAAGAAAACATTCTCAATTGAATATTGCATAGAAATATTTTTCTGTGAATTGAGAAATCCACGATGAAAATGAAGTTATTTTTTGTTAATGTCTAACAGAAAGAGTTAAACCAAGTATTATCCCTTCTGTAGAACAATCATTCTGAAGTGTCTGAATCTCTGACAAACGAATGAACCTTTTGCAACCCTAGGAAGTGATGTCTGTCATACATAGTTACCACACATCGAGAAAATTGTGATAAGAGAAGTAAATGAGGTTTGAAGTTGAATAAAAATAATTCCATGATGAGGGAACTTTTTTATTTATACTTCCAAAAGTGAACCCTCGTCAGCAAAACACTCCGGTCCACACTCCCATCCCTCATTTGGATGAGTGAAATTTCACCTGGAAGCCGACTATCCTTTTCCGGTCACAGAACCCCCATAAACTATGCCTAAACACTCAAGGGTGAAGCGTATAAGCGCAAAGTGGCGCCAGTCCAAAAGAGCCCCAACCAAGTAAAAGAAGGGGGTTTTGTTATTCCGCCGTCGAGCGCATCTATAAGGAGATCATCCTTAGTGAAGAGGTTGAGATAATCGAAGTGGAGAGCGGACGACTAGCTGCCACCATCGAAGTATATCGAAATATGCGACATAGGGCGGGTGTTGCACGTGGATGGAAATCTCAAGTCGAACGGCCACTATCGAGAAGGCCTTTCCGTTATATACGATAAAAGGACTGCAGTGTAGAACACACATGCAGAAATGTATTATTGATAAATGTATGGATCGTACGATGCATCTTGCACATACATGGTGCTGTTTTCTCATAAAATGGGCCATGTTTGGACTATATTATTTTTCGTCGACCTCTACAAAGAATTACATTCCACGTACTAATTTGCGAATGAAAAATCGACTATTTTTGAAGGCAAGTATTTACGCCAGTCAAAATAGACCGCCAATTTCCCTAACACTGCCGGATGTTGAGGCATCCAGTAAAGACTGAATATAAAAATTTGCACACTCATCCGGTGACCAAAAATTACTCAAATTCGCATAAGAAGTTAATTTGCAATATCTCCTTGTACAAAATTGCAAACATTGTGCAAATTGCAGGTATATTCCTCAACTTCTTTTCTACATCCCTTGTAAAATTTGCACACGCAATTTTCATACAGAAATACGAATAATCCTTGATTACGTTGTAATTAGCGCTAATTCTGATTACAAAATTGCAAACATTTTGCAAATTTGTGGTGAACTCATGGTTCCGTCACCCCTTGAATGCTTTAAATTTGTAAACTTTCTATGAGTACAGAACATCAAAAAATCATGGATAACGCTAAAAACAGTGTCAGAGGTAAAGTTTTAGGGGTAACGAAATTGCAAATAATATTTTCGTGCTTTGCAAACTTTGGTGGCATAATTTCAAGTCACTAATTGAGTTTGCACCTTTTTCAATATCGCGGAAGATGGCGGAAATGAACATTATTGTTAGAAGCAGTTTTCGCAAATGCCACAAAATTCCAAACATTGTGCATTTTTTTCTTGAAGTTCTGCTATGGCAAACAAGTCTACGTATTAATTTGCAGCCCTATAAAATGTCGGGAAAATCGATTTTCCCGGATGACACAAAATTCCAAATTTTGTGCAATTTTTTCTCAAAGTTCTGGAATGGCAAACAAGTCTACTATAATTTGCAACCCTATAAAGTCGGGAAAAGGGAAAATTAATTAACGATTTTCGCGGATGACTCAACATTCCAAACTCTGTGCCAATTTTTCTCCAAGTTTTGAAATGGCAAACAAGTCTACCTATAAATTTGCAACCCTATAAACCGTCGGGAAAGCAGTGCAATGGAATATTGTCAATTGAGTCGATTTCAACGGATGACACAAGATTTCAAACTTTGTGCATTTTTTTCTCAATATTCTGGAGAGGCGAACAAGTTGACGTATGAATTTGCAAACCCATAAAACGTCGGCAAAGCAGGCAATGGAATATTATCAATTGAGGCGATTTTCGCGAAATGTTAATATTTTTGCAATTTTCGTTCAATAATTGAACCCGATCCGTTGGAATCGGCCTTTTATTATCAGAAGATAATTATTCATGGACCAAATTACCGAAACCGGTGATTTTTTCGTGCTTTTAAGCGAATTGTCAAGTTATACCGTCATTTTCATGATACTTGATAGTGTAATTAGACGGTTCTACCTAATGGTTATATCAGATGATAACACTGTATAGTTCCAACACATAGTTTTACTTGATAACTTTCAATAAAACAATAGAATTTACATTGCTGTACTCTGAAAAACATATTATAGGCGAGATTACAAACACACAAATTTGCTTCATATGTGCTTGAAGTTGGAATATAGTGATAAAATATTATGTATGCATAGTTTTTCCTAGAGAACTATTCTATTGCCCGTCTTTCCCGACATTTTATAGGGTTGGAAATTAATACATAGACTTGTCCGCCATAGCAGAACTTTAAGAAAAAATTGCACAAAGTTTGGAATTTTGTGGCATTTGCAAAATTTGCTTCTTACAATAATGTTCATTTCCGCCATCTTTCGGGATACTGAAAAAGGTGCAAACTCAATTGGCGACTAAAATTATGCCACCAAAGTTTGCAAAGCACGAAAACATTGTTTACAATTTCGCGACCTCTGAAACTTTGCCTCTGAGACTGTTTTGAGCGTTATCCATAATTTTTTGATGTGAATATGACAAGTTTGCAAATTTAAAGCATTTTAGGGGTGACGGAACCATGATTTTACCACAAATTTGCACAATGTTTGCAATTTTGTAACCAGAATTATCGCTTATTATAACGTAATCAAGAATTATTCGTATTTCCCGTTGAAAATTGCAAGTGAAAATTTTACAAGGGATGTAGAAAAGAAGTTTGGGAATATACCTGCAATTTGCACAATGTTTGCAATTTTGTCCAAGGATATATTGCGAAGGATATATTGCAAATTAACGTTTTACGCGAATTTGAGTAATTTCCGGTCACCGGACGGGTGTGCAAATTTTTATATTTAGTCTTTACTGGATGCCTCAACATACGGCAGTGCTGAAGAAATGTTTGTAATTAATGTGAATTGACGGTCTATTTTGACTGGTCCAATTTTTCGTCCGCAGACACTTTACGTTCGCAAACTGTTTTCGTCCGCTGTAGTCACTATGATACGGCACGGTGCGGGACCGGAGTAATTTTCGTAAATCCACGATTTGATAAAAACATAGGCGCCTGTGACAATAACTGTCATTTGCTCTTGTTAAATTAATTATTCACGAAATCCGCTAGATTTTTCGGGGTAAATGAGACCGTGGTGTGAATATTAGTGTTCATAATAATCAAGAATGGATAGTGATAGCGACATGGATATCAGTAACACTCCTCCGGAGCTGCAGGAATTGGCAACTACGGCCACGTTGGATTTACTCCCACAGAAATCACGAATTTTATACGAAAAACAATACAACACATTCAAGAACTGGCGTCAGGAACATAATGTCGAGAATCTCTCAGAAAATGTTCTTCTAGTAAAGCTGGCAATAATTATAAGTCATCAACGATTTGGTCAATGTACTCTATGCTAAAATCCACATTAGCCATTAGGGAAACCGTTTAACATATCCAAATTTCCGAAACTTATCGCATTTTTAAAAAAACAAAGCGTTGGGCACAATGCGAAAAAATCTAGAGTATTTAGTCGAGATGAAATAAACAGATTTCTTCGTTATGCCCCAGATGAAAGTTATCTTTTGCACAAGGTGAAATGTTTTAATTTATTCTTCTAATGTATTTACAGATCTGTTCAATTATTGGAATTGATGGGGCTTGTCAGAGAGACGAACTACGTGAAATAACGACCAAAGATGTTTCTAGTTCAAATCATTATTGTTGTGTACCTCTTGGGCAAAACGATCCCGTTGTACTGAATAAGTTTTCATTATTTTCCGTGAGGAAATGAACGTAACGTTCTGGTTTAGACTAATTTAGGATTGAGTTAGTCTATAGATGGACGACGGGCTCTTGGGATCTTGGAGAAAAATACAGTTCCCTCCAAAAATGTTCCTGTATCGTCTGTTGCCAAAAAAAAAGTAAAGAGTGAACCTCCAAAGAAGTTTGTGAAGAAAGAAAAGAGAGTTAAGAGAAAAAAGAGATATTATCCAACATACTGAAGATTATTCATACAGTGTGGAAAAAGAGTGAGTATATATTTATATCTAGGTGATAAATTTTATGTATTTACTAAATAAAAGACGTGACAAATTGTCGTATGAACTGGTGATGGGGTATTTCCAACTTATAATACTTACAAATGACAGTCTTTGCTAAAACTTTGAACTTCCACAACAATAACGACACAATTTCACGCCATCTTGTTCGTTTTAGATGGAAAAAAAACTGTTTTTTGTTGGTTCCATTCTAATTCAAACATTCACAAATAGTGTGTACCATTTTGTCAAAATGATTCATAATAATTACTCCAGATGACTTCACTAAGCTGTCCAGAAACCAATTAGAACATACTTTGTCTTAAGATTCAAATACACCACTTCATTAGAGTCTTGAAATTGATAACACTACTCAAAAATGGAACTGGAAGCGAATACAAAATGGATATATTTTGAAAAAAACTCAAAACAAGTGTATAACCTCTAGGATAACAGACAATCAATGTACTTATGTCTGGTTTGAAAATCTGTCGAATTATTTTCACTTTTTTGTCACTTTCTTGTGATATTACAACTGACAATATATTGAATCACTTTTCTTTTCTATTTGATTTCACGTTATGCTGGAAACCTTGTTGTTGATTTCAAATTTTCGGGCTTTCAGTTGTTAACTGTTCCACTCAAAAAACCTTATGGGCTTCAAAAAAGTTTATGGCACCATCGAACATGGCTTCAATTTACGCGCACCGTATAAGCTTATTTAAAAACTTCTACAATCCTGAAAAATATCCATGCCAATCGACAGAACTGATTAATTCGAATGGAATAGGCACCGCAACATCAAAGGAGTCCGTACCATAATGAAAAGTGTTCGTTTCAATTGACGATAGGATATTTTTATAATTTCCGCTTTTCTCTCGGCTACAACAGAAAACAAGTCGGCAATTTTATCCTGTCATCATACATCGAGTATCGCCAACAATTTCATCCAGAAGCGAATTTCTCTGGGGATTCTACCAAATTAGAAAACATCAAAGCAATGTTTCTGCTATAATTAACTCCATCGCACTTTTTTCAGTTCCATCCGTTTCTACTGAAAATTCCCATGATACCATAATCATCGACGCTGCAACATTCAACATTCCATCTGAAGTGTTCATAACGAGAAGGGGGAACGCATATAATTTTTCATACAGAGGAAAAGCCACTGTTTTCGCAAAATGGAGAGGAATATTCAACAAAAAGTAAACAAGCCCAAAGTCTTTCCCATGACAGTTCAATATAAATTAAACTAAAGGTTGGTATAAACTATATAATTTAGGACTCAGTGCTAAATATACAGTGCTCGTCTAAAGTCCGTTCCCCCCCTACTAATTTTTGAACTACCTGGTATATCGCAACAATATTTGGATGGCTCAAATGGGACCTAAAAACCTATTCTCTCATGGAAAAATCACAGCTAAAAGTTTCAAAATGGCGGCTGAGCGCATCTTTAATTTTTTTTTCAATAGAACACCCCGTATATCCATTTTCGAAACCTGCTCACAATTCTCAACAGTTTCATCCAGAACACTTTATTCCTGAATTCAATTGTTTTCGAAATATTAACGTTTGAAAAGTGACATTCCGGTTGAAATAAAGTATGGATTTTGGTCACTTTCGGTGAAACATTTTGCTAACTAAACGTCGTTATTAATTTGTAGTTAAATCTCTCAATGAATTCGACTGATAAGAGGCATAAAGAGAGTTCATTAAGAATAAACAGAACAGCTTACCGAAAAATCTCGAAGCCTACGAATGTATTATGTAAATTCACAATCAAAACAAATTAGTTAGCTAAAAAATACGAATTTATTTTTGAATAACACTTTCATTCAACCCCAACAATTATTTCATCAAGTGTTCAATGTGGCCCCCTCCTAAATCTTGACAATGAAGTGCCCTATTATAAAGAGCTTCTCTCACGTTGATGAAAGACTGTTCATCTATTTCTTCACATGTATCTATTATTCTGCGTTCCAACTCTTCTATTGTTTGGCATTCAGTGGCGTATATTTTTGACTTCAGATACCCCCAAAGAAAAAAAGTCTAGAGGTGTAAGATCCGGAGATCTTGGTGACCAATCTGTACTTCCCCAGCAACCTATCCATCGCCCAGGAATCTTTGTTTCGAGGAACTCTCTAGCCATGCCATTGAAATGGGAAGGTGCCCTATCCTGCTGAAATATGATTCCACGATTTTCGAACTCTTCCTGATTGTTTAATATAATTTGTCTTATTCGAGGTTCAATTTCAGTTTCTAAAAGATTTCTGTAAAGAACTTCTGTGAGATTGCCTCTGATGAAAATCGGTCCAACAACGCGATTGCTCAAAGTCCCCGCCCCAACATTCACCTCTTTAGGAAACTGGGTATGTCCCCCTCTGAAAATATGCGGATTAGTATCGCTCCAGTATCATACATTCTGTTTGTTGACTTCACATGACATCAAGAAAAAACGTGCATTCATCTGCGAAACATACACGTTTCAGGAAGCCCCGTGCCCCTTCAATTGTTCTTGTTTACCACTCACAAAATTCAACCCTCTGGTCTGGATCATCCTCCGTGAGAGCAAGCAGGAATTTCATTTTATAGGGATGAAACTTTTCTTTTGTTAGGACTCTTTGGACACTTTTTGAACTTACTCCACAGGATTCAGCAACTGCAGACGTCGACTGAGTCGGATTGATTACCGTTTCAGCAACAATTTCTACTTCTTTTTTTTCTGAAAGAGGCGGTCTTCCTGGGTGGAGTTTCTCTTGAACCTTTACTGTAGTCTAGTAGAGGAATATCTTCCTCAAAAAAAAATATCGTGTAAATCATCACATAAAACCCCTCTCAGGTGATTCAATGATGAGTTGAGAAATTTGAGGGACACGTTACGTTCAGTAAAGATAATATACGACGCGACAAATGCAAGCTTATAAACTGATCAACAAGAAATATCAGGAAGCCATTATCGAATCAAATAAAATGCCTGCAATAATTTTATCTGACAATGAAATCAGAGATAGCTGGTGGCTGATCAACTTTGAAAAATCCAAACCGGTACCTCCTGTTGCATCTGACGTGATCACACCCCATGATTTCAATTCATATTTCACCACCATTGCCAAAACAGCCAACTACCACCCAATCTAAACACTTTGAAATCACTGGATAACAAACTCAAACCCACCTCGTCTGGATCTCTTTTTCTCGAACCCATCACTTCATCTGAAGTTTTCAATGCAATAAATGGGCTAAAAACTCCAATTGCCTTGATGTGTACAACTTCAATAGTAAAATAATTAAGGAAACATGTACATATTTGGTAGAATCACGCTTTCATTTGATACATATATCAGTGAAATATATTTTCCTGACGAACTTAAAATTAGTAAAGTCATTCCAGTTTTCATAAAACGTGACCAAAATCTTATCGAAAACTACCGTCCCATATCAATCGTTCCCATTTTTGGCGAAATCTTTGAGGTTTTACTTAAAAAAAGGCTATGCCGGTTTCAAGAAGGAAATATGCTACTGAACTCAGACCAATATGGTTTCCGAAAGTCCTGCTCAACTGTTCAAGCAGTAGTTCGAGTTGTGAGGAATATAGTCGATGGTTTTGAAAAGGGTCAGCATAGTGCTGCGAAACTGTGTTACCTAAGTTAAGCATTCGACTGTGTCTCTCATACCATTCTTTCACATATACTGAGAGAATATGGAGTCAGAGGTGTGGCAGTTCAACTTTTTTCATCCTATTTGATGAATAGAAAACAGAGTGTTGATCTAGGCAATAACAGAACATCTGATCTACAGTCGATTGAATTCGGAGTTCCCCAAGGATCAGTTCTGGGTCCGCTCCTGTTTATATTCCACATAAATGATCTTTCCTATGATCTACAACCTTACAAATGCGTCATCCATGTTGATGACACATCTACCTTGTGCTCAGACGACAACTGTCAGAATTTACCCGCCTGCATGACACTTGCAGAAAGACAAGCTGAATCGTAGTTCAACTCGAATCAAACTAAATGAAGAAAGAACACGAAAAATAATTTTCTCGACTAATCATAATATCTCTGTGGGAAAAACTGGCAATTTATTGGGAATCACACTTGATGACGCTTCGAACTGGTCACCTCATATACAAGCATTAAGCCAGGAGCTCTCTAAATATCTTTTTTTACTCCGGTAAATAAAAAACTTTGTTAGTATAGAAACTCTTCTCTCAGCTTACCATGCATTCTTTCATTCTCATCTTAGCTATGGAACACTGCTCTGGAGAAACTCCTCCCACGTTTCAAAAATGTTCATGCTTCAAAAATGCGCAGTTAGAATAATATCAAATGCGGGTTACAGTGATTCCTGCAGGCTCCTCTTCAAAAGTCTGAACATAATGACGTTACCTTCAACCTTCATATATCAAACTCTCCTGGAAATACATAAGCATAAAGATGAGTTTCCGACCAACTCCTAAATACTCTTGGGGCTGATCTCTTAAGACCCCACCGGTTCAATTTACAAAAATCCTCAAAGAACTCACTCGTCAATCTATGGAATATTTTACCGTCTACTGTCGTCAGACTCCTACTATCGCCAATTTTCAAAAAGCTCATCAAGGAATACCTAATTGTACAATGTTTCTATAGTACAGAGAAATATGTTGCCACAACCTCAGTGCAAACAATTTTTCAACTGTTTCTATGTATTTGACATAGTATAGAATGTATTGTATTGTATATAGATTTTATGTATTTTATATAGATTTTATTCTATTTAAATTTTTTGGATCTTTGCTTGTTCATTGTTTACTTTTTTATTATTTTCTCTGTTCAGATTTACCATACGTCTCCATTTGTACCACTGACTTGCTACTAATGTATTCTTATATACCGTAGTTTATAAACATTATTCTTCTTCATAGAGAATATGGTTTCAACATGATGGAGCACCCCCATATAATCGGCAGGTGGTAGAAACTCATCTAGATGGAACTTATCATGGTCAATGGTTCGGAACCTACGTATATAGCATAATTGGCCGGACAAAATTACAAGCATGATAAAATGGGTTTCATTTTGTATGACGTTCATTTATAAGTAAAAAAAATTTCTTATATTTCAAAATAATCAACTTGTTATAATAATAATGATTATAATAACTATGAATTGAAAAATATATCAAGGAATATTATAAATTAGAGACAATGAACATTTTTTATTCACTTATATTAGAACCTTTAGTCACTGCAGATTTCACGGTTCGAAGAGTCGCTGTCATTTTCTTGTATTTATTTGGGGATAGTGTGAATAGTTTGATAATTTCAGAACGTAGATATTAATTACTGTTTTAATGATGTTATGAAAGGAACGGAACTTATCGAAACACTGTGTGATATGTCTGTATTTGTTTTGACCATGGACATGTTTTATCAATTTCGATTGATTTTTTGGTACTTCTTTGTGAGCTCGCTTCACCTCATTTGCTCTTTCAGAAGTCCAAATCAATTCCTCCAAGATACTAGCAGCATCCCTTATTCTACTACGTCTCAGCTTTATATTGGTAGCATGAGTTCACTCACTTGATGTACTTTTGGCAACAAGTGATTTTGTTTTATTTGTTTTTGACCTCATTCCACTAGAATCAACATATTTCTTTGGATGTCCGGTTTTTTTTGTACTGTATCTACTTGGACTTGGCCAACCATTATATTCATCTAACATTTTTTTCCTGTTGCGGGATGTTGCAGGGTGTCCTATTGAAAATAACAAAGATGTCGTCACTGTCGGAGAAACCAGAAGTGTCACAATAACGAAAATATTGAAAAGGGAAACAGTCCTAATCGAATATTGAATAATTTTTTTTCATCTGAGAACTGAAAAATCCACGATAAAAATGAAATAATTTTTTGTGAATATCTAACAGGAAACAACTACTTCCCTGGCTGGAGCCCCGCTGGACATTGAACTACATCTGATTTATATTGAGAAAGGACCCTAACCCCAAAGAAAAAATCTGAAATTCATTTTCATTCAGATAGTTATTTGATTTTCTATTCCGGTCTCAAAAAGGAACACATATAGATGAATGAGGCAAAGCAGAATGTTTTCCAGAAGGGAGTACTCACCAGAAATCATTGGTAACATTGATGTAAGAGATACATCTCATTCACTAGGTCTTCAATACATTTTTGTCGACGAAAATCTATTTCACGCTTCCACAATCATCAGGAAGACCGAAAGGAATGGAAAACACATTTGCTAGGTGCAACCTCACTTTCCAAAGATGGAAAAATATTAGAAACATTGTTTTTGGAGTGACACTTTTAATTGGTGTTTTTTGACATTAAAACCTGTCTAATAGATTCATTTGTTGGAAAATATGAACAGATGTTCATAAATCAGATGTGGAATCATCTGCGAATGGAAGCTAAACGTTAGTCGCTATCTTCCATCGTTCAAGACAACCTTTTGTGGGGTATTCATCTTGAAAAGAGAAACATTCTCCATTGAATATTAAATAGAAATATTTTTATGTGAATTGAAAAATCCACATCTAATTTTATAAACATCCTGTAAATATTTTCAAACAAACCAACGAAAATATTCTAGTTGGATTCTCAATGTTTCCTTCACCGTCACTACAAATTTTCAAAATCATGCTACTTTTAGATTTCCATATATAGCGTTAACTCATGAAGATATACCCTTATATCATGAGCTTCAGTATAATGCCTGAATGCATTTTTCAATTGAATAAAAACCACGGAAACTGTGTGTTATTGCCCGGGCAAAGAGTTTTGTTCAGACGACTGAGGAAATGAAAAGTCAAGGCGAGTTGCGTGATAAGAGCACCGTTTCTATCCTGTCCACGTATAAGTGGTGTCCTGTTAAACGCCAAGCAATGATCACCATTTAGTTGCCATCCGTGCCCTATTACTCCTGTAGTTATTGCCTTTCAACAGACCATGAAGAATGATTTCGTTATATGGTTCCGAATTAAAGTTGAAATAGGTTTTGAGAATGATTGGATTTGGCCTATTCAGTGGAACTGTTCGAATAATTTTTACTTTATACCTCGGTCGAAAGTGGGTACGTAGAAAGCCTTGCATTTACGCAACGGTGGCATTGAGAGACCACGCCCTTCGTAAAGCGGTAATAAATATTGTTTTCATGTATATCAAGATAGATGGGATTACACACAACAAAATGAGGAAAAGAGAGACGAAAAGGGGGAGCAAATAATTGGGCTTTATGAGTATCCGAAAGAGGTGCAATCCCGCTAGGGAGAAATATACAAAGAGAAGACCTAGCAGAACTATTCCCTGAACATCACCCCACTGTAGCCATCGCAGACCTGGCACTGCAGGAACAACAATCCATGAGGCCAAGATCTGGAGAACTTACTGGCCGACTACAACGACATCGGAGTAGCAGCCCTCATCGTACCCACCTACCACGGAACAACAAACCAGACACCAGACATCCTAGACATAGCACTGATACAGGACATCCCAGCCAATACTGAGATGGAAGTATCAGACGAAGGCTCCTCAGACAACAACCCAATCCTACTAACAATAGGGGAGGGGGACGCGAAACCTGAGGAGCCAGCTACCAAGGAGATCACCGATTGGAAACAATTCCAAAGAATCATACACGACTCCATAGGACACATCCCACAAATCCACACTAAGACAGACCTTGAAGGAGCAACAACACAGCGGTAAAAAAACCATCTAGGAAGCCATAGAACGCAGTTCCATGACCACCCAAGCAACCAGGTTCAACTACCAGTCTTCCAGTCGCAGATGATTCCACATCTGATTCTATGAACAACTGTTCATATTTTCAACAAATCAATCTATCATACCCCATGACAGGTTTTAATGTCAAAAAACACTAATTTCACTGAATCTCCAAAAAATGATTCTAACTTTTTCCATCAATGCGAAGAGATATTGCTTCTTGAAAATATGTTTTCTATTTCTTCCGGTCTTCCTGATGATGTGGAAGCGTGAAATAGATTTTCGTCGACAAAAATGTATTGAAGACCTAGTGAATGTGATGCCTCTCTTGCGTCAATGATACGAATGATTTCTGGTGAGTACTCTGTTTTGGAAAAAAATCTTTTATGCCTCATTCATCTTTATGACTTCTTAATTGAGACTGGAATAGAAAATCAAATAACTATCGGAATAAATTTTGAAAAGGGAAACATTCTCAATTGAATATTGATAGAAAGATTTTTCTGTGAATTGAAAAATCCACGATTAAAATGAAGTTATTTTTGTGATGTCTAAAGAACTACTTCAGCTAAAACCACTGACATTGCATCCCACAAGAGGTTATCTTGACGATGGGAGATAGTGACTAGGTTTATCTTTCAGTCGCAGATGATTCCACATCTGATTTTATGAACATCCTGTTTATATTTTCAACAAATCTATCTGAATAAAAATGTAAATTTCCAATTCCAGATTTTGTTTTTTGTTTTGAGTTAGAGTCTTTTTAGAATATCTTTCAGATGTAGTTCAATGTCCAGCGTGGCTCAAGCCGGGGAAGTATTTGTTTTCTGTTAGACATTCACAATAACTCATTTTCAATTGAGATCATTTTACAATCTTCTATTCACTATTCAATTGAGAATGTTCTCCATGAATACCACAAGAGGTTATCTTGACGATGGAAGATAGTGACTAAAGTTTATCTTTCAGTCGCAGATGATTCCACATCTAATTCTATGAACATCCTGTTCATTTTTTCAACAAATCAATCTATCATACCCCATGACAGGTTTCAATGTTAAAAAATACTAATTTCAAAGTGTCTCTTCAAAAAAATGATTCTAACTTTTTCCATCAATCTTCCTGATGATCGTGGAAGCGTGAAATAGATTTTCGTCGACAAAAATGTATTGATGCCTCTCTTGCGTCAATGATGCGAATGATTTCTGGTGAGTACTCTCTTTTGGAAAACATTTTTTTTGCTCCATTCATCTTTATGAGTTCTTAACTGGAATATGAAATCAAATAACTATCTGAATGAAAATGCAAATTTTGAATTTTAGATTTTTTCTTTTGTTTTGAGTCAGGGTCCTTTCAGAATATCTATCAGATGTAGTTCAATGTCCAGCGTGGCTTTAGCCGGGAAGTTGTTTTCTGTTAGACATTCACAAAAAATATTTTCATTTTTATCGTGAATTTTTCTATTCACAGAAAAATATATCTATTTACCATTCAATTGAAAATGTTTCCCTATTCAACATGAATACCCAACGAGAGGTTATCTTGACGATGAAAGATAGTGACTAAAGTTTATCTTTCAGTCGCAGATGATTCCACATCATATTTTCAACAAATCAATAAATCTTATGATTATTATTCATCCTTTGATCATGAGATGACAAGTGAATCCAAGCGGATCGAATATGGTCATCACTAGTCGTAGCTCCTGTCTTTTTGTAGGGATTCCGACATAGAGAATTATTCGAAACTTGTCGAGATTTAACATGAACGCGAATTCATCAATTTCTGCATTCCATTGAACACCCAGTACACTTTCAACTGGAAACGTTTTCTGGTAATACTTGCATTATTTTATATCAATTTTAAAGCCAGTTGTTAATTTCAAATTCTTTATTTAGTGTATGTACAACACATCTTTGATGATTGAAAATATTGTCTGAATCTGAATTGAAAATTTGGTGTAACATTGTTTATCCTTCTACAAAAACGAATGATTTTATGAAATTGCCTCAATATTTGTAATGCTCGAGCCAACGTGATAATTCATGATTTTCATCGGGAACATAAATGTTTCATTAGATGAACACCTTTTATTCATAATATATTCAAATATCGGTTGATTATTTAATTTTCTGCAATTTGAAACTATCTGCGCTCCTAAAATGCTATACCAATGTTCTAGGTAGTTTGTGGTCTCGTAATATTCGTCAGTGATCTTTCAATACCAAAATAAATCATCCCGCCGCTGGGATCCTTTTTCTCTCCCAGTTTTCATCATGTCTGGATATTTTCACTTCATCTAATGGGTCCTTCATATTTAATTAAATAACGTGCAAGGCCCGGATTCTTGGATTATTTGATCCTCCATAGGAGGAGATATCCCATACCACGTACACGCATTTTTACAGTTTTTTTTGCATGCGAAAATATGATTGAGAAATCCAATATCTGCTTTGGAGCAAGGTTGCAATGGTGGTTTCAGTCCCAAGAGGCAATATACATGAATGAAACTGCGGGTCCGGCCGTGGCTATTTATAAAATAAATCAAAATGAAAAAGAAGCATATAAAGCAGCCAGGATTGAGAATTCGCTCAGTTTTCATGTCGGCAATTATATCCACTCTGCTCTCTTACTAATTCGATCCAATGTCTCATTTCATTTTCATTTTTAACCGACGAAATTAAAAAGAAAGAGGTTCTCTATTCGACGCGTATATTTTTTTTATGTATGATCACGCATAACTTTTCACAGAGCAGTTCGATTCCGATGATTCTTTCTTCATTACATAGGGTGTACTCCGAAGTTGGTCCCATTTGAATTTGAAAAAACAATCCATCCCTAAGGGTAGCAAAATGAAGGACATCGATCGTTCACCCTCTGAATTTTGGCCCGTTAACCTATTCTATCAGGCAAAACTTTGTAGTGGGTTTTCCGATTGGGATGATTCTTTATTTACTAGATAGGGTATATCTCATAGTCGATCATATTTCAATTTGGAATGGAATGATCCACCCCTTTGGATAGCAAAATGGGGGATGATGGATTTTTCACTTGTGAACATTGGCACACATATGTAGTTGACTTTGACAGATCCTCTTACATCCGTCATAATAATTACATTCTATGAAAGGATGATATTATATACAAAGTAATGGAATCAACTAACCAGAACTTTCAAAAATAATTTATATTATATAACAGTAAATTGTTAAAGTAGATAATCATATTATTCAACAGTAATCAAAAATTGAGTGGGTAGTAATCGGTAGATTTCAGCCACAAAAAAATAAAAAAAAAATTACAAAAAACTAAACCGACGAAAAAATTACCTGAAAAGCAAAAATTAAATAAACCTTAGTCTTAATGATGATTGAGCTCCTAAACTGATGTATGTAACTAATTTTGAGTCGGCGCCAAACAAACTAGCAATTGAATAAGGTAAAGCGTAAAATGATAGCAGCGACATGCACAGCAGCATTTTGATTACTTCTTCAAAGTAATATAATGATCTTCGATAATTGTTTGTTTGGCGCCGACTCAAAATTAGTTACTCACATCAGTTTAGGGGCTCAATTATCATCAAGACTAAGAAAGTTTATTAAATTTTTTGCTTTTCAGTTGATTTTTTCCTCGGTTTAATTTTTTGTTGAAAAAATGTTATTCGAATATGTAACACTGGTTGTTCTTCTTTGCGTAGGAGAGAAAATAAACCTTCACATGTCTGTCATTAGTCTGTCTATAAAATATTCATCTGAATATAAAGAAAGAAAAAAAAATGAAATTTCGTTTCTTTAAATATTTTTTTCAATCGGATGAAATGAAATTTTTCAGAAAAATCTCGACATGTCAGTCACGTTTGAATCCGTTGCACAGTTTCGAAAAGGCCGCTGTTGAAAGAACTTACTGAACTCTGCAATTTTTATTTGGAGATGTACACAAAAACAGGAAACTAATGTTAATTATTGTTGATTTTCACTAGATTAATCATTTTTATTCGCCCTGTATTCCCCTTTCATATGGACTTGATTCCTTGGTGTTCATAAGATGCTATTCGACAACAGTTCATCATCTGCGTTCCAGATAATATGACAGAAGCCACAAAATATATGACAAAAACTTTTCAACAAAAAATTAAACCGACGAAATACGGAAATAAAAAGTGAAAAATAAAATAAACCTTCTCAGTCTGAATAACTAAGCTCCTGAATTATGTGATTAACTAATATTGAGTCGGCGCCAAACAAACAGGCAAATGAATTAGGTAAGGCGTAAAATGATGGCATCGAGTTGCGCGGTGACATTCTGATAATTTTTTTGAAGTAATGTAATGATCTTCGTTGATTGTTCGTTTGGCGCCGACTCAAAATTAGTTACTTACATTAGTTCAGGAGCTCAGATATTGAGACTAAGAAAGTTTATTTATTTTTTACTTCTCAGTTCCTTATTTCGTCGGTTTAATTTTTTCTTAAAAAGTTTTCATTTTTCAAATTTTTGAGGCTGAAATTTACTAATCACTACCTACTTGTTTTTTGGTTACTTCCAAAATACTTACCTACCCACCCAACTATTACCATTTAAATAATATGATTATCTATCTACTTTTACTATTTGTTGTAATATAAATTATTTTTGTTGTTTTGGTTAGTTCATTTCATTACTCTGTATATCATTCCATCCTCTCATAGAATATAATAATTATGACGGATGTAGGAGAACAAAAATAATGACAATAGCGATCTGTCATTGTCAACTACATATGTGTGCCAATGTTCACAAGTGAAAAATCAATTATCCCCTATTTTTCTACCCGTAAGGGTGGATAATTCCATTCAAAATTCAAATATGATCAACTATGTGGTATACCCTATCTAAAAAAAAAAAGAATAATCCAAATCGAACAACCCAGTACAAAGTTATGCCTGATAAAATCGGTTAACGGACCAGAATTCAGAGGGTGAGTGATCAATATCCTTCATTTTGCTATCCTTAGGGATGGATTTCATCTTTTGAACTCGAATGGGACCAACTTCGAAGTTCACCCTATCCACTAAGAACATAATTATCGGAATCGAACGTCTCAGTAAAAAGTTATGCGTGGTCATACATAAAAAAAATATACGTGTCCACAAGAGAACTCCTCCTTTTTGGTTTCGTGAGTTAAAAAATAAGCCTAATATATCATGCAGAAATGTTCTCCAGTTTTTTCAGGTAGATTTTTCAGAAGTACTCATATAAATCATGTGCCACTTCTGAAGTTTATCGAGTAGGCTATGAATATTTTGTTTCGTTGTTGATGACAGCAATCAAAACAATTCGTTTAGATTTAGTTTCAAATAATTTTTTAGAAGATAAACAATTTTTTGCAATACTTGCGATAGATTGTCTTCAGAATTAGGCGAATGATTTGTTACTTTATGAAAGTAATGCGTAGACTGTGTTGCTTGTGACTCCGAAAAATTGGAAAAATTAATTGAACAAGGAATTTCACTCAACACGAGGTAGTGCGAGCATCAATTAATTGGACGAGGAATATTGTCAGAGTTGTATTTCCAATTCATTAGGCAAACATCGATTCATAATAAGTACTTTGGTAGAACCATTGACTGAAGCAGAACCTTCATTAATATAAATTTGTAAAAAAATAATATGGAAGGAATATGATTGTTATGTTTAATAAAAAATGATTGAAATGAGAATGATGGGTATTTGAACAACGTAGTTCTGTACTTTTTTGCACGCTGTGCAGAATATTTTTTTTGCACGCTGTTCAAAAATAGCCTAATTTCGACCTTTGAAAGTCATAAAAAAGAACACATTTTTGACGTAAGTTTCTTATTATACTTCTTTGAAAATACCTTATTTTTTTCTGTCTTTGCGATAAAGTAGAATGGTCAACAATTTATGTATTGTTAGTTAGTCAATTTTCCATATATTTACTCTAGTTGACTTTTTAATGTTGCCTTTAATTGTTATGAAAATAAAAATGTTCCAAGTTTATTTCGTATGAATTATTTTATTCCATATTTTATTTTTATGATTTTAAATAGTTTAATAAAAAATATCATTCATTACACATCCAGAAATAGATTTTTCTGTGCTTTCATGAATTTGCGCATGGAAAAATCCTTATTTCCGGACTGGTAATAAATATTATTCCTAGAACGTACTTTATCACCATGATAGAATCAAATGGTTGATAAAAATAATATAAGTAAACAAATACATGTCTTTACAGAACCCTACCTATATCAAAACATACTACTCTACATATAATTTGATTTTTTCGTATTTAATTGTTTTTTATCGTATTCTATTGAATCTCATGTATTATTTCACACTTATCTCATTCATTAACATGCATTTTATTTGTCTGTCTATTATTTTCCTTTTTTGGGAAACAAGTGCTTCTCTCTTATCCCGAAATCACTTTTTTCCACTTCCAGCATGTATTCATTTATTCATTTGTATTCATTTTATTCTGAATAAAGTTATTATTATAAAAGTAGGGAATTTTGGGGCATAGTGGTCAAATTATTAAATTAAAGAAAAAAAGCATGCGATTCATTTCTAACATGAATATTAAATCATGGAAGGAAAGGATTCACGAGTGTGTGTCGATTCCTATGTCCTCGAATAGCTCAGTTGGTAGAGCGTATGGCTAGAGATAATCAGGTCGTGGGTTCGACTCCCATTCGAGGAACCTTCAATATTCTTTAATTCAATAATTTGTCCACTATGCCACAAAATTCCCTTCTCTCATCAAATGTATTTCGGACGCAATATTTCCACTTTCATGGTTATTATTATTGATGGTTCCCACGATTCTTACAACATTAACTATGACCTTGGATTGTTATGAAGACATGAAAGTAAAATAAACAAGCCTCCACCCGTCTGTAATCTGGGGCTTCAAGTTTTCTTACCCTATTTTGACTGAACTATTATTGTGTGCCGTACAGTTATCGATTTGCCACGAACAGGATGGATAGAAGCCCCTGGGGTACTCTGTTCTGTCTCTCGGACGACTTGATAACACTCGCTGATTTGAATGCAATCCAGAAATAGCTTCAACGGGATGTATGAGGGTGCAATTCTCGATTCGGGTTCGGTCTCTGAGGTTAGTTGTCAACGAAAGGATATTTGAGATGGATGTAAATATAATATATATCAATATTGTCCTCGGGGAAGACAAGCGGTTGTCTATCAAACTCACCGTCTTTGTAATTCCTATTCACACTCCAATGACGGGAAGAGGTTGGCAGTCAATATCAGTCTATGAAATGATTCGGGCGAATACGCAGATTTTTTAGGTTGAAGCATGTCATGAAAATACCGAATATAATGATTTGTATATTAGTCACCGGGGGAAAAACAACTTCCCAAAATATGTACACTTTAATAAAATATCTGATAATGAACAATATTCAAAATATATTTCAAAAACGCACTAATGAAATATTTAAAATATATTTAGGATAATGATAGTATTCAATGTACTGAAAATGTATTCAGATAATCAGAGTATACTAAATAAGGTATTTGGAGTACTAGAGATGTATTGAAAATATACCGAGGATGAATTCTCAATTGAATATTGATAGAGGTTATCTTGACGATGGAAGATAGTGACTAAAGTTTATCTTTCAGTCGCAGATGATTCCACATCTGATTTTATGAACATCCTGTTTATATTTTCAACAAATCAATATACCGAGGATATTGAAAATACTGGAAATATACTCAGGTTTAAAATATAATAAATATAAATGGAACATAGCGAATATAAAATTTGGGGTAATTAAGGTAATGAAAACGTGATGGAACTATTGAACTAAAGTAATCAACGATTTTGGTATGATTTACCCGGTGTTTTTTCAAAAATAACTGAAGTGTATATCTGTTGGTAAGAAATTGAAATTAAAGTCGTTGGGACATATATTTCATTCAAAAATCCCATATTTGAGGATAAGGGAAAGTAACTGGAAAGTATTCCAAAATAAATATCAATAAATAAAATAAATGATTTAATAAATGAAGGTTTAAATGTCAAACTGAAAACAAAAAGTATGGTGATAAAACCTTGAATCAACTTTGGAACAATCTACCAGAAAAAATAACTACCGTTTTTGCGGTCCAGTTTACTTATGCCTACACTAGAAAGACAGTTTACTCATAGTTAACTGAAATAATTAGCCATTAATAAAAAAATTATTCGAATAATTTATAATAAATAACACGGAAAACGAAAAAGGAAGGAAATCTGTTAATATGACTTATTCACTTTAATATACTTAAAATATCCCGCCATTTATTTTGGTTTATTATAAAAGAAAGTTAAGTTAATGATATTAATGAACATGTCTCAGCTAGATAAAAAAAAGTCAAATGACTGACTGCCAGAAAAATAACCTTATTGAATACTTAAAAAAAAACTCTGATCTTAACGTAAATTTTGTAACCAGTTCCCATACAAAGATGCCTGAAGGAAATGGACAGGAATAGGTACCATACTCAATAGCATGCCGGGTGCAACCAGAGATTGAAGAAATTGGAGAAAGGTAAAATTCGGCCCAGTTATCCATTTTGTATAATTATATATTTGTAGACTTGGCAAGGCCTGAAGTTCAGAACGAAGATAAGAGTTAGCAATAAAAAAAGGCATGCCAGAGTAACAGGCGGTGGACCTCCAGTTGAAGAGGAATTCTCATAAAAACTTTTCAACAAAAAATTAAACCGACGAAATACGGAACTGAAAAGTTAAAAATAAAATAAACCTTCTAAGTCTCAATAACTAAGCTCCTAAATGTAAGTAACTAATTTTGAGTCGGCGCCAAACAAACAAGCAAATGAATTAGGTAAGGCGTAAAATGCTCGGTGACATTCTGATAATTTTTTTGAAGTAATTCAATGATCTTCGTTGATTGTTCGTTTGGCGCCGACTCAAAATTAGTTTCTTACATTAGTTTAGGAGATCAGTTATTGGGACTAAGAGGGTTTATTTTATTTTTTACTCCTCAGTTCCGTATTTCGTCGGATACATGTTTTATTTTTCAATTTTTTGTGGCTAAAATCTACTAATTACTACTTACTTGTTTTTTGATTACTTCCAAAATACTCACTTACCCACCTTACTTCAACTATTACCAGTCAAATATTATCTACTTTCACTATTTGTTGTAACATAAATTATTTTGGTTGTTCTGGTCAGTTTATTTCATTACTTTGTATATCATTCCATCCTCTCATAAAATATAATGATTGTGACGGATGTGGAACAAAAATAACGACAGTAGCGATCTGTCATTGTCAACTACATATGTGTGTGCCAATGTTCACAAGTGAAAAATCAATTATCCCCTATTTTTCTACACGTAAGGGTGAATAATCTCATTTCAAATCTAAATATGAGGTATACCCTATCTATTAAAAAAAGAATCATCTAAATCGAAGAACCCAGTACAAAGTTATGCCTGATAGAATCGGTTAACGGACCAAAATTCAGAGGGTGAGTGATCAATATCCTTCATTTTGCTACCCTTAGGGGTGTATCGCATCTTTTGATTTCAAATGGAACCAACTTCGAGAAGTACACCCTATCCACTGAAAAAAGAATTATCGGAATCGGACGTCTCAGTAGAAAGTTATGCGTGATCATACATTGATCATACATAAAAAAAATGATGAAAACAAAAAATATACGCGTCGACTAGAGAACCTCCTCCTTTTTGGTTTCGTCGGTTAAAAAATAGAAGAAGACATAATAAATATTGTTATAGAGGTTTCCATTGAGGGTCATAAGGAAACAGCTGAATCATTAGTCAACTTCGATTTTGATGATGACCATTATTCAAAGGAGCAACAAAATACAATTCTAATAGTAGTAGAAGTACCATCAACAAAATATAATGAAGATTAGGTTCCAGAATCTCACGAAAAACCGACTCCAGCTGAAAAACCTATTCCGAATAAGAATTAAGGCATACCATTGATGCCGTAAATGATTTTGAAGTTGGCATGGATGCGAAAATAGCCATGAGGAAAAATACTGTGATAAAAAATTGAACTGTTGAAACGTATTGCCAGTGCAAAAGAGAGAAAAGTTGATGCTGAGGAAAGAACTGCTTCTGCCAATGAGAGGATTGCCACTGCATTGGAAGCAATTGCTGAAAGCATACTGTGATATTAATTTCTCTATATATTTTTCAGTTTTATTTGTGTAATTGAAGTGTTATTTTCGTTTTATCATGAGGACTGATGTTTTGTTTCCTGTATTTGTGTGATTTCATTTCATCCTGTTATTTGTTTGAAAATTCATTTTTTATTTACTGTTGTTTGCAATAAATCTATACTGTGTGTTCATTCTGATTGGAACAAATGAAATATCAATAGATTTATATCTTCGTCTATCTATTCGTTCCGCATCTTCCATCACGTCAATCAACATCAACTGTACCACATCGTCTTCCATTGTGTTTCTAAATTGTTGACAGTCAGAAAAGGTAGTCTTCGAAGTTAACAACAAATATTATCCATATACACACTCCCACCACGTCTAAAACCACAAAACGATTCAAAACGAATGATACAAAGCGCTCTATCGATGTAAACAATCGCTTTGAAAACGTATACATCTCCATGTTCACGATTCACGACTCAAGAATACCAAACCGTACGAAACTCTCGAAGTGCGCATACGCATAAAATGTTCACTTGTCGAGAATACGGTCCCAGCTTCAATCAAGGGCACTTACCCCCTCATTTCAAGTATTTGGAAGGGAAATTCTATAAATAAATAAACAAATAATCAGACCGGCTATAACTTACGCCTGACCAGTGTTCTGGAGTCTCCCTGAAACTCAACTTCGTATAGTCACTAACAGTGATCGAGCATCGTAAGTAAGTAAATTGGCTGTTTCAAATTTTGCAAACCATTTTTCAACCACCTGCTGTTATCCGAAAGAAACTGCTGTGTACAGGTCTGGCCTGTTTTTCTCTAGGGTTGCATCGGGATGTAAGAATTCCAAGTCAACATCTTTCAGGAGTCCGGCCAACCTTACCTGCAAAAATGAAAATGCTATAGCTTTCAAAAATTAAAAATGGTAATTATAAACATTTCGTCAAAAGGATGGAATACACAGGTATTTATTATGAACAAGCAACATAGTAGGTATATAAAGTATTCCGACAAACCCATAAATAACTTCCAAAGATTTGAGACTAAAAAGTAGAAGAATTACGAAAAAAAAACAAGCTTTCATTAAAAAACCTGAACTGATATGTATATAGTAGGTATATTCTAGGTTCAGAATAACCCTTCTCTTGGTAACTCATCATCATAATATAGGCGTACGTAGATAGGTAAGGTTGCAAAATATCAAATATAAATAAATTTCAATAGCTTGAGGCGCTATGCATTATACAGGTTACTAACCATTTTTACCGGATTATAATACTATCTCTATAGAAAATCATACTCTTGAGCTCGTACAAACTGTTAAATATCTAGGCATTCATAATAACTCCTTTTTGAAATGAGATGTGCATGCTCGCAACATCACGAATAAACTCAGAGGCCTCATTTAGAGATTTAAACAACTAGTTGAATTTTTATCTCACAAACAATTGAAAATTATATACTCCGCTTTTGTTGAATCCATATTATTATATGGTATCATTGGTTGGGGAGGAATAAGAAATAATTATCTGAATTCAATCAATAACATACTAAAAATTATTCTCAAAAAACCTCGCAGATTCTCCTCAGATCAATTACTCATCAATTCAAAAGTAATGGACATTCGACAACTTGTTTGTTTAAAAACTCTCTGCTTCCTATACTCAAACAGACAGTACACTTATCATATACCACATGCTTACGGTACGAGACTAAACATACAAACCGCTTTATATGCCCCCGTTACCCATAAATCACATGGACAGAGAAGTTTCTGCTATATCGGATCGAAACTATGGAACAATTTACCGAATATCATAAAAAAATTAAATTCAGCTCGACTTTTCAAAAACAAATTAAAGGAATGGATTTTTTCAAATGATCGAAAGTATTTTGCCAATGTAATTGATCCATTTTTCATTTTGAATCTTTGATTAACTTTTAAGTTTACTATTTTGGTACAATATAAACTAATTTTAGTGGTGACATATGTGTGTGTATGATGTGTATGCTGTATGAGTGGGTAGTGTGTATGTGTGCATAAGGGTGTAGATATGTATGTGTATATACGTTTATGTATGTGTATATCTGCATATATTTATAAGCAAAGAATATGTACTTTTTTCATCCAGGTCTTTAACCTTCAGGAATTTCTTAATATGTATATCTCAATCGTAGTCATAAGTGCTATAACTGAAAATTAAACTGGTAACTTTCATGAAAGTGATTAATTAGTCAAAACATTTTTCATTTAGATCAACCTCCCTTGTTTATTCAGTGTACCTACAGCGCTATAACCATAGAATATTTTATTTTTTCTCTCTTACTATGTTATTCATGCTGTATTTGTTATAGATATAATATAATTATTATTTATATTAGGTTATGAAGATACATATATTGTTATGTTATGAAAAACCAGGTATATTTTTAAAAAGAAAAAACCCATAAAAAGAATAATCAATAAATAGCTATTAGTTTCAAGAGATTGTTTTTACATAATCTTAGAAGTTCTATTTCCTTTATGAGCCTATGTATGATATGAATAGATGAAAATATCCAAATTATATAACACAATCAATTTCATACACTGTCATAATGATTACAACCCATAATTCTTCAAAAGACAACAAAAAGTCTAGATTTACAAAAATTTCCTGAATAAAATGTGATCTACAAATTTATGAATTTGAAACATACAGTATATGAAATTGTAGCTAACTAAAAGTAGCCAATGGTAGAACAGCAAACTTCTTGATGACAATAGCCAATCAGGGAACAGATGGTCACATGTAGAATTTGAAATTGTAAGAGAATAAGAGCGGGAAAGTGTCAGAGGCAATTATTATTGAAATTTGTACATAGTTAATAAGAATGAAAAATAGTTTTATGTATAAGTTATGACACATAACCATAAACAGTGAAAATGTGACAATTTAGTGCGCGAATTCAAAAATTCGAATCGGAGGGAAGGAACAAAATTGGTATCCAGGTGACAACAAACAAAGCCACAGAAAGAAGATCAAAAATGAATTTAAAACGAATGCCACGTTATATTATTTTGGGAGAAAGAAAAATTGAATAATTTCCACATTATAATCGGAAAACGAACATTACCTTATTTGTACACCATATACAAGTATCCAAAGCTGATTGCTGAATTTGTATGGTTCCTTCTATTTGGTATTGGAGTTCCTGATAGCATTGGAGTGAAAGGTAATCCAAATCCTGGCGTGTATTGAACAGCGACAGTTCCAGACAGGTATAAACCTTCCATAGTGCACATTCCGAACTGAACAATTTCACTAATAACGCATATTCCATCGGAAGAACTTTATTTCAATTGATTTCGAACTATCAAAGAAATTTTCACTTTCAAGGTAAAAGTGAGGTTGTGTATATTTTACCAATGAACTTTTCTCGTGATTATCCATGAATATTTGTAGATTCACCTTAGAGTAAGTTATCTTTCGTAGGCCAGGTGAAATTAAGTTTTCCTGAATAAAGGAAATAATTGCTTTTTGTTACTTTGTCGTTTGTTTTCTACAATGATCAACAATCATACTTATGACCATTGAATAAATTGAAATTTGACATATCAAGTAGTGGCTCAATTGCCTGAACCGGCTATCTGAGACAAGAGGCGTAGCAACTGTGCTTAGCTGTGGTAAGAAAAATGATAACAATTGGCAGCAACGTGACGAGAGAACAGTGACATAGCTAGCAATTATTATTTCATCATACAAAATATTATAGAGGGCGAAAATACTTATCTATATCATAACAATTTGGCTCACAAAGAATAGCGAAAATTATTAGCAATCTCCATTATATAACAACAACCATTATTATTCAATTCATCATTACATAACAAAATGGCGCCCAACGCGGTGCAAAAATATATTAATAATAATAATGATAACAAAATTCAATTATAAAATTCAATTTGATATATTAGCATTACATAACAATATATATATATATATATATATATATATGTGTGTGTGTGTGTATAGGTATATCTATAATTTGTGTTTATGTATAAATGTATGATTTCTTTCTTGATTTCTTGAATGAACAAACATTCATTCATTCATTCACTATACTTCAGTGCCTACAGTTTTTGAACTTCCTTAATTTTTTTAATTTTTTTTTTCATTTAAATACGTTTGTGAAACTTACCTATCTACCTACCTACTGCGAGAGGGTGATAAAATATAAATTTGCAATGTCATTAAACTATTAAACAGGATGGACAACTTCAAAGATGTATTGTTAACATGCAATGATACTTTTTAAAAATTTCGTATTTCAGTTATTTCAGATGTACACACCTCGAATCGATCCTAAATTAGGATCACCTTGATTTGCATAACAATAGAAAGAGGAGTTTCCTTAATGAAATTAATGTGACAGCGGCGTAACTACAGATAGTTTATTAAAATAATATGAAAATAAATAAATTGTATTAAATATTAATATTTATAAAAAAACTACTATTTACAAGACAACAACTTAATTATTTTATTTCAACCATCATATTCCGAGTAGTCCGAAGAACTATCGTCGTTGGGGTCCAAAAAAATAATGAGGGGCTCTACAGTGTTTCCGTTATCAACTTCCCACATTCTTTCTTCTATTCCAATCACATGTTCAACGCACTTACCCCATTTTTTGCTATCCACTGTCTTTATTCCCTCTTACAAGAGGTTTTCAACATCTCTTATTTCGAAAGTAATGTTTTGCCTTGCTACAAACTTTTTTACTTGCGCCCACATCAATTCTATGGTGTTTAACTCACAGTGATATGGCGGAAGGCGAAGTACCGTTATAATCCGTTTTGAAGCGATTCCGTCGACAACAAATTTTGTCAGAGAGATTCATGGAACTTCACAATCTCTAGTAGCTCCTTCTTCATCAGATTTTTGTGAAATGGCTTCCCATTTAAAGTAAGCCAATGAATAATTTTTTTGCAAGAAGACGTTGGTATTCTGTCGTATTTTCTTGAGTGGTAGCTGGCATTATCCAAGACTCTAACAGACCCAGGAGTAATAAGATCTAGCATTTTCTGCAAAAACATCAGCGTTCATGTCTTCATGATAGTCTTCAGTCCGTTTTGATTGAAATGCTAGAAAGCCACCATCGACATATCCATTTTTGCTACCAATGTGAGTCATTATTAATCTCTCACCTTTTCCCGAGGGTGCTTTTCATTCCAGTGATCCATCCTTCCATGAAAGCTTGCCTCGCGCATTTTATATTTTTATCCTGCCATATTTCACCAATGGTATATTCTTCATCTAACCAAGTTTCGTCCATGAAATCTATATTCGGTTTTCCTTCGAAACTGTCTAACTACGTCGTCGCCAGTAGATGATTCTGTCTTTCTCTATTAAAAGTGATTTTCTGTTTTGAATATTTTCATAACGAAAATTAATTTCCTTCACAGTTTTCCACACTTTCTACCTTCCCATGGGTGGAATGAAATCATCGTTTTTCATTTCAGGTATTCCTTTTTTCAAGTGAAAGTGTATGATTCTTCTGATGACAGTCTTTTCGTCCTCATTCATCACAGTTCCTTTTTTTCCTGTACTTCTCTTTGGTGACCTGATGGGGCTGCGTTTATCCTCGTGCACAAGTCAGTATATTGTTGATTGTTCGACTCCAGTCATATTCGAACACATTGCCCCAAAAACCATTAAAATTTATGTTTTTTTGGTTAATCCTCTTCCCCGTCTGCTTGTAAAAACTGAACTGCTTATAGTTGCGAAATGCATATAGTTTAATCAACTTAAAGTTTTCGTTGATAACGATTTCGAGACCTTTCCACAACCTCAAAATCTGTATATTCACTTTGAGATAATGGACTATTTCCGCCTATATGACAAATGTAAAATATTTATTTTCTACTTTTTAATTCAAGGTAGAGTTAACTTAACCTTTTTCCACTTTCAAGGGGAATACTCCTTCGAAGATTCATGTATTTATAATATCTGTCAGAGGTTCTGATAGTAACATTCCCCATTAATTATTATGAATATGCTGAAACCATAAATGTTTTCTGATTTTTAGAATTTCATACTGTTAATAAATGTTCTGGTATCACCTGTTACTGATGGTTCGAAAATAACTGTGTTTTGTCTAAAAGACTCAATGCATCTTTCTTAGTCTGGAGTGAATTTTCAATTAGGGCACGGAAAAAAAAGGATTTGTTAATTCAATCAAATTTATTTGGTCACTCTTATTGGCTTGACTTGACTAAATGAAATTAATCTCAAAACACCAAGTGTATTCCATTGATTGAATCATTATATTGCGGTGACAAAATGGATTTCTCAATGCAATGCTAAGATTTGTTCGATTCGACTATATGTTCATCTATCGAAACAATATCCAACTCATATTGATTGAATATTTGTTTCAACACAAATATATTATTTATTTGAATCGAACAACAGAAATGAATTGAAGAATAGCATATCGGTTGAATTATATGCGTTAGATGGCGAAGCTTTCGCACAACTGACTCTTTAGATAATGTTATGGAATGGCAAAGCCAATTTTTCATCATTGTGACTTCCGGACTCAAATGTCCGGTGTAAGCTCTCATTGCCATATTTGTCAATTCAATGGATTAACACAATGCTTAGGCCTGGTATTTTCACCTCCGGTTATGATAGGAATAAATTAACCAACGGTTAGAATATGCTTATGCTTAACGTTTATTGCTAAGCAAAAGCACATTCTAACCATTGGTTAATTCATTCCTAGTATAACTGGAGGTGAAAATACCGGAACTTACTCATTTGAATATATATCTTCAGTGAAGAAATCAATCAGCTGATTTTGTTGAATTGACATTATATTGAATTCATCAATTCGATATAAATACTTATTTGAATGAATATTTTTGTTAAAGCCATCAGCAAATTTTTTAGATCTGATTATTCGATTCAACAAAATAAATACATGGTTGAAACAACATTTCTGCAGAAACGAGTTATGAATACAGTTGGTCAAAGAAGATATTTGGTCCAAGCAAATCAGTTTAAGTTGATTGCAACTTTAAATTTTATCCATAAACATGAAATAATTTTACTCATTTTGAGATTATATTTTGTCGTACATATGCGACACTTTTATTTGATCGATTCAAATAAATTTTATTTGATTCAACAATTTTTTTTTCTGTGTGAATAATTCACAGGTTCAGATTCAGTGATTTCGTTTTTTGTTTTCTACCTGTTTCGTTATTAATGATATTCAAATGTTACTCTCTTATATGGTATATCAAAACGGATAATTGTGAATACCCTCCAATATCGTTTCGGAATCGAAAGGATCCAAGAGCGAGAGAAAATATCGAATATTTTCAATAAAACGAAATCCGTGTAGCTTATGTTGTTTCGAAAATGTTCCAATTTATTTCTACAATCTAGTTCCACTCGGACTTTATCGAATAACGAACTACTTCAGTTCATTCACTGTTATTGCTATGGCAGTTCAATCAGTTGAAACATCCAGGATGTGTTGAAAATCGATTCGCGATATATTGCCAGTGGATACTGAAAATCAGGAAGTGAAGTCGAACTCGAAATGGAAGTGAACCCTTCAATGACCTTTCGATGTCGTCACTCCATTGCGCACCGTGATCGTCCCTTGATCATTAGTTCGTGAATAATTTTCAATTCCAATGAGAGGCTGGAATTACAAACAACTTCTAAGAACTCAATTCAACTTTATTAAGTTCAATAATTATAAAGTTCATGATTAAAAATGATGAAAAGAGTTTCATGAACATGGTATAATACGTTTGGATAATGTTATCTACATAAAATTATTATTTTTTTAATATAAAAAAATTAGTTTCGAGTAGTGCGCCTCAACCAAATCGTCTTCCGCTTTGTCAGATGATTACTAGTCACTTTCTCAACAAAACAAAAACAAAAGTACCTCTTAAATGAAAGACCAATAAGGGATTTTAAAATAGGGGCTACGCCTTGACGCTTACTTGGAGTGGAAAAAAAAATGAAATGAAATTGAGAATTCGGTCCACGGGCTCCACCCGAACAGGCGTGCTAGGCAGGGGCGCAGTGGCTCGGTGGATAATGTTTGGTAACAGATTTGGGATTTTTTTATACGACGCACAGTGACCAATTTTTGGCCAAAATTCTAAAATTCACGGAATTCATAAAAAATTGATTGTTACCACAAAAAAAAATTATAAAAAATACTTTTCATGAATTGGGGTGGTTTTAAGGGGGTGGAAATGGAAAATACTGAGTAAAATTATAAGAATGTGAATTTTTGCATATTTGAACCACAAAAAAACTGGAAAAATACTGAAGAAAATATCTTCCTTGAAGTAGGGTGATTATTAGGGGGTGGAATTCGAAATATTCAAATTAAATTTGAATACTTTGCATTCGTATAGCACTCCACCTCCAAATGGGGGTAGAAATAGTAAAATAATCTCATTAATGAATTAGGGTGATTGAGAGGGGGTTGGGAAAGCACACAATAATTTGGTCTCATAATCAACGGATGAATAGTGGTCAAAATATCTTTCGAAGAAGTTGTAGTAGAAATCGAAAAAAACACCAACATATATCTTCTATTGATTATAGATAGTACATTCATTTACTATGAAATATAAAACATTTCTTCACCTTCAAACATCGGAATCATTTTCACTTGAAGATTCATTGTCTTCTCTTTCTTGGGAACAACTGACATTTGGCGCTTTCAGTAAAGCGACAACGTCTATTTCAAATGTTAGTGGTTTTCTTTTTGGCACCTTTCTTATGCTTGTAATATAAGGATCAGATGTGATAGGTAGCAAATTAAGGACATCTTCGTTGGTTTTAATTCGTGATATCTTGCGGGAATAACATTCTCTATATCTCTTGAATTATTTATTTCGTGCCTCTTGAGCTCCCTCACTCAGTTATCCTATTGGAAGCATGGCATATTTTATTGAGCTAGTGCCGTGTATCAAGACTCGGTGGCATCGGGTACCATAGATACTTCTCTATGAAAAGTTTTGCCGTCTCTAGAGCATAAGTATTATACTTGTCGACATTGATTTCAAAACCACTTGATATGGCTTGTAAAATAATTTTAAATCGTCTTATAATATCAATATCAACACCAGTAATATTCGCCGAAATTTATGAATTGCCGTTATTGGTGTTTAAAAAACCCGGCTTTGATTTATCTACCAATAGTCCCAACTCTGCTCTGAACCTGGCTTGAATAGATTTTTTTGTAGTCGCTGCAACTCTCTTGTTTTCATTTCCACGAGCTTGCCACATTTTCAGCGGTAGTTTATAGGCAAGATGTAATGAACAATCGAAAAATCCAACCCATGCATGGAGCACAGAGAGCCCGAATTCCAATCTAGAAATGTCCATTATGCTTGTACTGGATACTTTTTCAATGTCATTGAACTGTTTTGATGTGAGGCCACAAATAGAACATCTTTGCGTGGAGGTAGTTCCCGTGAGTGCATTACACACTTTCCCGTCAACGATTGTCATCAGCATTTTATAATTTACTTGTATATATGTGTTTTCAAATTTGTATATTAATGGTCGTAATTGTTGTATTTGTAATTCTACATGTTCTCTTTCTTGTATAGATAGATCCTTCGTTTCATGTTTGAATCGAAATCTAATGGGTCTGCAGTACCTAGTAGAAGAACATCTTTTGTTCTGCCAAACAATTATTTCCTGCTGTTTTTGAGGCTCTTCTGATATCAGCCTTACAGGTACAAGAGATGAAATGAAAATATTTGCATCACTACCTATGGTATCTATCACTTGTATCATTATCCCATTTTTGTTTATATTCTGCTGGTCCAGATCTATCAAAACCCCACTTACAAATCAAAGTTAAATTTTGAAAGCACTCGTGTTTTCCACTGGTTAAAACTTCTTGCTGGACATCCAAAAGGCGTGGCGCAGTATGATCGAGAAGAGCTTGTAATTTGACTTCTGCAAGAACATCTGTTACCATAATGCTCTCTTTTTGAGGATAACATTTCTTTTTCGCCGCTTGAATGATCGTATAAGATGGAAATCTCTCTTTATTATGATCCCTTATTACAAACATAGCAAGAGCCTCCGCGCCTGTAAGTTGTTTTCTTTTGGGAGCACCATATTTTTTGAAAGCTGTTCTATACTTCATTGCACGCGTGGGGGTTGTCGCAGTGACTTCTTTCACTTCTTTGATGCCTCCACTTGACCAATAGATCGTAAACTCATGTGCGTGGCGAAAGATAATTCTTCAGGTGAGTACTTTGTCCTCAAAGGTTCAGTTTTTTTACGCTTTGTCCTACCTGCAGACTCCTCGAAAGTAATTTCCGCTCTACCAACTTTTTTAGAATAATTTGTATAATCCGGAAAACTTATTGAAACATCTAACCAGTTTTTGTTTTTTGTCAAAAATTTATCATGTGTTCTGTTCGATTCTTGCCAATTTTGCTTAGAATCCAGAAAAACCAATGAAATTTTCTTGTACAGCTCGGGAGTACGTTCTTTGGGACACTTGGTACGTATTTTTACAATTTTTTTAATAACATCCAGTTTATCTTTCATTCTAAGGTAACCAGAACTTTGCATTTTTTCAAATAAGAATGTCCTTCTCAAAAATATATCCCTAGAACCCGACCCTGAAAGTAAAAGAAAAATATATGACTGAAAATGCCAACTATTATGCCCATTTTTGATTGAATGTCATCAAATGGGGCAAATATGAGCAATTTTTTTTTCTTTACGTCACGAAAGCAAGTTACTAAGCTTATTTGGGAATGAAAAATAACAACATGTTATGCCCTAATGTCAACTTAAATCTTTATTATATATCCTCGTTGAAATGTTCAATTCCCTTTTTTTTCAATTGAACGTTACATAGTATTATTCAACTCAAAACACCAGATATAATTATTGAATGGTGAACTTACCTGTAGGTGAACACTCCATGCTGAAACCAGTCGATTATTTGAGTAACACTGTAAAGCAGTAGCAGCACAAAATAAAAGTATTATTGTAGTACCACGAAAATAGACAAGTTTGGATACGTTGAGCTGTCAATACATTCGACACATTTTGGTACTGTATCAGGAAACTATTCAACTTTTGTTTCTGCATATTCATAGCCGTCTATTGGAAAACTTTCTATTTGGAGTTTTTGCCAATAATTGAGGTGTTTGGCCCCACTGTGCGACGATGGGAAATAATATTTTGTTTGATTGAAATTTTGAAGCGCCGAGACATATTTATATGAAATTTCGGGATAAAGTGAGTTTTTCGTGATTCAAAATGGGTGGTGTACTTTAAGTATGGGATTTTTATTGTATCGGTAGATCGAAAGGGAATATATACAAGTGTCTTTGAAACATGGGACAGAAAACTGGGACAACTATTTGAAAAAATTGGTTATTTGAGGCAACCATTGTTCTACAGGGTAAGTGCAAAGCTTTTAGGAAAAAAGTAGGTTAACGCCTGCTTTAATTTTATTGTTGGGGTGAACCACATGTACGAACATTTTTCGTATTTATGCAGGTGTATTACTTGTTCTGGTATTGACGCCAATGCACAAAAAGTTCTATTAAAATTAGGGAATTATCGGTAAACATAAAATTTGAGGGTTTTACGGAAAATTTGGATTTCATTTGTTTTAAAAATATGAGTATGAGCTCCTTTATTGAAATAAATATGGCGTTGATCGATGCTTTCAAAAATTATGGTTTTAATCTTTGGTTGAAGCTAGATATGATTTTATTTGTTTATTTTATTATAATTATTGTTTTTTTATGTTTTTTTTAAACGATGTTATATTTTGTTATGTTTTTATTCAATAGAAGTATTAAAGTTATTTCGTGTATTATTTGAAAATAGAGTAAAGCAAAAGATAAATTGAATTCAATGTAAAAGTCATTTTATTTGAGAGAAAAAGTATACTTAAATTTTTTTTCATAGTTAGAAAAATGTTATTTGAGGAAAAAATATACTATTTGATCCATTGGAAAAGAGAAGTTGTTCAAAAGAAGACCTCGCATGTTAGGCCGAGGCCGAATTTATTGTCCTGACTGAAATTAATCAGTGCCTTACAAGAACTTTTCTCAAAATCTGGTATACTAAATTATTTTCAAAATTTGTGGAATGTGTCGAAAAATTTATTTTTGGCGATTCCGCTGGTGACAGATGCCCGTATAATATTCAAAATATTATATGTATTCTTTTGGTTTTATTAGAATCAAAAATGGGACATCAGAGAAAGATAGTGTTGGTAAGCATGAATAATTTATTTTTGTTTGAAAGTACGGTATATTATTGACTATTTTTCCCCGGTGACCAGTGGCGGGATTGAAAAAGTATAGTATACATTTTTCTGAGTAATAAAATAATTTAATTATATATCTTCTCTGTTATTTTTTTTTTCAAACAGAGAGTATAGTCTAACAACTGGTGACATCGGCAAAATAGTTTTTTTTAGAATTAATTTTTTTCTTGAAAAAATTGAAATAAAAAAGTTGTTAATACCCAATTTAAAAATATGAGGGTTTTGAAGACTTTTACAATAAAGCACTTATAAAAAGAGTGAAAACATGATAAGAACGTATCAATCATCGAGAGTAACACGACATAATTGAAGTGTTATCACATAGATTTCAGAAAAAGTCCTGCACTATACAAAAGCAATTAATCAATTCCAGCAGATTCCATGCGCTCAGCTATACATGCAATAGTCAACACAGTGGCAATATGTTCGTCTATATTCATGATAACTTTTAATGGAATTTTTTGTTGTACCCGATGGGAAGGATATCCAACGAATGCCGGTTGGTCTGTTGGCAATTAAAGACAGTTGGAAAATTACTCATTTGGAATATACACACATCAGAAAAATCTAAGGATATTTGAAAAAAGTTTGAGAAATGTAATTGATATTGCTAGATTTCAGATGCTATTCATCAGTTCAAACATTTATGTAAATAAGTTTTTCTGCCAGACACATGTGGAAATGTTAACAAAAACTGGGTGTTCATGAAAGTGCTGCAAAAAATGCAAATTGCAATCTGCGATGAATTGTTCGATTTCAATAATATTATTCATTTCACTGTGACTTTAGTGGCGATAACGTGTGTGAATAATTTGTTGGCAATCGTTGTTTATAATGAAACGAAGTCAATTAATTTTAGAAAAGATGAATAAAGTGGTAAGTGTGCTTCCTTTTATCAAAGCTGGAATTTCATGTATAAATAGTGTGATATGTAGTTGATAGAGTATGCATGTTTGATAGCTTGAAAGCGGAACCCTTTTACAGGTAGGAGGTACACAATTACATAAAAAACTTCCTCACTTACGTTGAAGTATGGTAATGCTTTTGACAAATAATAAGTATCGTCCATTTAGCCGAGCGGTCTAAGCTGCCAGATGTGAGCTCTAGATCTCAAAAGTTAGTGAGGGTTCAAATCCCCCCACGCCTGACGATTTTTTTTTATTTTTCACTTCGAAATTGAGAAATGATTTGTTTTGAGACGAATATTCGAATAAAAAAAACAAATCATTTCTCAATTTTTTGCTGAGCATATATATATTGTAATGTTATGATGAATTTGTATAAATGAAGAATTTTGTTATTATTATTATTAATATATTTTTGCACCGCGTTTTGGGTGCCAATTGTTGTATAATGTTAATATAATAAATTATTATTTTGTTTTTATTAAATGAAAATAGCTAATAATTTTTGCTATTCTTATGAGCCAAATTGTATGATATAGATAAGTATTTCCACCCTGTATAATATTGCAATGATGTAATAATAATTGCTAGCTACGTCACTGTTCTCTCGTCACGTTGCTGCCAATTGTTATCATTTTTCTTACCACAGCTAGCACAGTTGGTACACCTCTTATCTCAGATAGCCGGTGCAAGGCAATTTAGCCACTACTTGATATGTCAAAACTCAATTTATTCAATGGTCGTAGAAATGATTGTTGATCATTGTAGAAAACAAACAACAAAGTATCAAAAAGCAATTATTTCCTTTATTCAGGAAAACTTAATTTTACCTGGCCTACGAGAAATAACTTATTCTAATGTGAATCTACAAATATTCACGGATAATCATAAAAATCAAATCATGGATAGATAGACACAACCTCACTTTTTCCTTGAGAGTGAAGTTTTCTGTTATAGTTCAAAATAAAGTGAAATAAAGTTCTTCAGATGTGAAATACGTTATTTGTGAAATTGTTCAGGACCGGATGTGCACTATTAAAGTTTTTATACCTGGCTGGAAATGTCGGTGTTCAAGATATGCCCATAAATCAGGAACCATACATATGCAGAAATCAGCTTTGGATATGTTGTATAATTAAGGTAATATGAGTTTTGTTCTTCAAATGTTGGAATTATTTCATTTTTTTTTCTCTCAAAATGTTGCGTGGCATTCCCTTGTAATTTATTTTCGATCTCCCCCGGCTTTGTTTTTTGTCACCTGGATACCATTTTTGTTCCTTACCTCTGATTCGAATTTTTGAATTTGCGCACTAAATTGTCACATTTTCACTGTTTATGGTTATTTGTCATAACTTATACATAAAACAATTTTTCCATTCTTATTAACTATTTACAAATTTCAATAATAATTGCCTCTGCCACTTTCCCGCTCTTATTCTCTTACAATTTCAAATTCTACATGTGACCATCTGTTCCCTGATTGGCTATTGTCATCAAGAAGTTTGCTGTTCTACCATTGGCTACTTTTAGTTAGCTACAATTTCATATACTGTATGTTTCAAATTTATAAATTTGTAGATCACATTTTATTCAGGAAAATTTTGTAAATCTAGACTTTTTGTTGTCTTTTGAAGAATTATGGGTTGTAATCATTCTGACAGTGTATGAAATTGATTGTGTTATATAATTTGGACATTTTTATCTATTCATATCATACATAGGCTTATAAAGGAAATAGAACTTAAAAAAAATTTTTTTTTTTTTAAATTTTTAAAATAAAATATATATATATATATATATATATATATATATATATATATATATATATATATAATACCTTCTTTCCCTTGGTTCCCACGATGTTCTCTGAACATTACAGGATATCCCTTTTCGTGGGAACCAGAACATAAAAAAAAAAAAAAATCGTAAAATTGAGAACCAGATTTATCCCTTCTCCATCGAAAAACAATCGCAAAATGGCGCAGGGTGATAGATTGTTCGGCGCGGTTAATACAACTTTCCAATCTTCGAAATCCTTATCGACCAAATCTTGCTTTTCATCGTAAAATTCTCTGACAATCGACATTCTTTGGTCTTCATTCAACGAATTCTGTTAGAGGTTTACCATCGGCACTATCCCAGAACATCCCAAGTTTCTCCTCTAATTCCAATGGCATGTGAACTTCAACTTCTGCTGCCAGTTGTGCTCCAGGTAAATTATTAGGTTCAACAAAATTATCATCCTCTCAATCTTCATCAGTATCAAAACCTTCATTAGCATTTTCTGGCCGAAAAATTATTATTTGTTCTGGAAGCACAGTATCCTCGTCAGTTTCTAATTCTTCCAGCAACTCGGAAAGGATTAGTGGAAAGAAGATCCACATAATATATTGAGAATGAAACAATACTTCGATTGTAGGGTGAATATAAAGACCTATAAAAATCGACCAGAAGGAAATAGAAAATAGCTCAATGAACTGTAGAAAATCGTAAATGCTATTAACGCAATCGAAAATATAAATCAATGGATGAGATATTCTGTGAGGATCGAACAAAAACAAGAGACGATGAAATAAAACCGGACCTATTCGATAAATTCGTTGGAAATGTGGGAACAAGACGCTGAAAAAATAATCAAGTCACGTTGAAAAGGGAAACATTCTCAATTGAATATTGAATAGAAATATTTTTTTGTGAATTGAAAAATCCACATCTGATTTTATGAACATCCTGTTCATATTTTCAACAAATCAATCAAGACACATACCGAAACACCAAGACAAAATTCCAACAAAATTTCTTTCTTTCTCAATCCGGTAACGGAATAGTAAACGTATGATATCATCCGCACTCTGAAGCTGGATTTCTAGTTAGACTGTAAATGTAGACGCAGTGTTTACGTAACAAATGGACTGTTAAATATTATTATTTTATAAATCGACGGAACGCAATTCTTGGGCATGGGTAGTGATGAGTGACATTCAACATAACCTACAAATTATACGAATCATATGTTGGTTTGGATTTGTATTTTATCCTGAATATTTCTCTATGCTTCGTTTCCTGTGTCACAATGGATTATGAAATACATGAAGGTATGCTTCTTTGTGCCGTGGTACTGTTATTGTGTGCAGTAGCATTGGAAAAGTGTCGACAAACTCAAAGAACAATAATTAGGCGACCAAGACGTTATAAAACAAGGCCCATAAACCGTAACAAAAAGTGCCTAAAATGATTTTTTTAAGATCGAGACTGCTGATCCAGATCATTTTTCCAATTATACGCGAATGACTGTTCCAGTATTCAATGAATTATTAGGTCTTGTAAAAAAATAAAAAACACCACACATAATTCTTTATTTTGATTGGCCGGACGTAAGAAACGTACTGCAAAAGATACTGAAATTTCATTCACAGATGAAGCCAAGTTTTTCTGAAACGCTATTCAAAACTCACATGCGATCTTGGAATCCCGTCACCAGGAGCAGTTTTTCGTTAATGTGTGGGCTGGAATATACGGTGATCATTTGATTGGACCCTATTTTCTTCATGCGAGGTTGAATGTACATAATTACCAGAAGTTTCTCGAAGAAGAATTACCAGCTCTGATGATGTTTCCATTTCAGTGAGAAATCGACTGTGGTTGATGCACGACGAAGCGCCAGCGCACTACAGTGCTCTGGCGCGCAAATATTCAAACCAAAATTACAATAATCCCTGGATAGGTCGCGGAGGACTTCAGGCATGGCCAGCTAGTTCCCCGGACCTCAATAGTTTAGATTATTTTCTGTGGGGTCATTTTGAAACATTGGTTTATAGCACATCAATTCACACTGAAGAGCAGTTGAGAAATCGCATCATAGTTTCTTGCGAAACTATTAGAAGCAGTTCCGGCATTTTTCAAAGAGTACGTGAGTCCATGAGAAAAAGAGCGGAGGCATGTTCATTTGCAAGATACCAGATTTGCTCAGAAAGAAATGATGATTTCAAAAATGAAATTACTTCGGGAAAAAGCAGTGGCGTATCACTTTTCTCTTTGAAATGATTCGGTACAAATCTCGCACTAACGCCACCAGCAAAAATGAAAAATTATGTTGTAAAGCAGAAAATACCTTTCGAAGCATGGGAAACAATTCAATTGTGAACATTTTGAAGAGAGGCTACTTTAAAATGCTCAAATGAGTCACCATCATGTTCCACACAAGCTGCAAGTCTTCTAGCAAGCATTGCTCCATCAGTTGAACAGAAGACTTCTGTGATCCCTAAAAACCCTATTTTTCACGTACCACCAAAGAAATAAATCTATGGAAGTGAGGTCGGGGGATCGCGCAGCCCAAGGAACAGCACCTTCTCTGTCTATGAAAATTCTCGCACTATCCTATGGTTATGCACTGAAGCATCATTGTGTTGCAACCACATTGTTCTTCTGGTATTCGAATCCACTACTTTTGACATTCTGGGAAAATGTTCGCGGAAAGATTGTGGATTCCTCTCACCATTCAGCACATTGTCAAAAAAGTAGTGTCCAATAATGTAATTTCCAATAATTTCTCTCAAAACATTAAGCAACCATCGCTTTTGGTTATCAATTACCCAAAAGGAATTTTCGATTACATCATAATGCATATCATGTCTGTTGGCTACTGAGTTCAAACCGATCTCTTTACTTTTGGAATGAAGACACCCGTGGAGCTTGCTTCTGGATATTTTTCATGGTAAATTCTGCTAATCAAGAATTTCTTTCAGCTTCGCCAATACACTAGACCATATTTACTGATTCTTCGCGAGTTCAATTCATTATTAACAGTCAGACGTGTACAATTATTGAAAGTGCACTGATGTGTTAAGTTTTACGACAGCGGCCTACTCGATTCCGTTTGTTTTCGATATCATAAAAATTTCTCATTTTGCAACAAATCTCGTGAACTTTACAAAGTAGACCGCACAAACCTAATATCGACAAAAAACTCTTGAGAAATGCCATGCAGTGATTAGAATATAGCGTGTATCATTTGAAAAAGTCGAGTTATTGTCATTTGTAATTTGTCATTGAGAAAAAATCGTAGTTGGCGATGGAACATCGACTCCGAGTTCGCCTTAATCTCAAAACATGCCTACGGGATCGACTGTAAAAAAGTTGGTTGAGTTGTCTTGAATGGTTCTGATGTTATGAATCTTTCTGTCGGTCTATGCACGACGCTTTTTTAACACATACATTGACATAGGTCGAACATTTTTGAAGGTAAGTCCTGGAAATCCGGATGCGTTATATTGAAAATTCAGCGACAAATCCAAAAATGTAACAGAAATGGGGGTTGCTGTTTAAAAAACAGAACATAGTTGTGTAACTTATTTTGAGACATCCCGTATATAAATAGAAATAATAATATAGATATTTATTCAGATCTTATGAAGACAGATACATGAACAATGAACAATGATCAATAGATATCGGATGCATCGATAAGTGTTCAACACACTTGTTCCGAAATAGACGTTAAATAAAAAAATTAAAAAAATTTGAATATAAGACAATTACCTAATAATAATAATAATAATAAAAATATATGAGCTAACGAGTTGAATTTCACAGTAAAACAAGATATATAAGAACAGTTAATCCAAATCAAAGAGTATATATACACACATGGATACATACATATATAGAGCTAGACTAAACAAAACATATTAGAACGTTACCAACGTTTCGGAGTATAGGGTTTTAAGAATATAAATCACATTACCATGTCGGCAACTTTTCCCCTAGCTTGGCTGTGAATGTAGACCTTCAACTCTTTCTTATACAGTGCTTTTCTGTAATGTCCCCCCTTTTATTATTTTAAAGTTAAACGGTCAACTCAAAAAATGTAAACTTGGTATAATGAAATTGATGCACGAATACTATATTTTGGAGTGAAATTGACAGATGAAACTTTCAAGATGGCGACTGGGCGCCATCTGGGAAAAAAAAAATTGAAAGGGGGGTCTTGTGACACATACTTTCGAAGCTCCTGACAAATACTTCACCACCCCAGAATATAAAGTCAATATCTTCACCTACTACAAAATGGCGGAACATTTAATAATTACCTGCATACAAACACATTGATATCGATACATCTAGAAATATTTGTTTTTCTCTGCCATATGGCAATTCCAACAACCCGATAAGGTTCGTTAGGTTATTTTTTGTTTAACCAAAAAATGACAAGAAATGTCAGTACGACAACGAACATCATTGTTCAGATAAAATATTCTCATTTAATTTTCGGTTTTACTAGTAAATAGGTACCACGTGAACTATCTCTAAAATGGTCAATTCCTGTCCATTGGAAGAAAAAATTGAATTGATTTTTATTTAAGGTGCGACGCGTAACTTTCACGAAACCGGACGAATTTTTAATGATCATTTCCCGAATCGTCCTATTTGTAGAAAATATTGAAGGGAACTTGTAACCAAATTTACAACTACCGGTAGTGTACAGAACAAAAAGCCCCAGGTCATCCGTCCATTCCGGAAGAACAGCAAGTTCAAAGAATTGGTGAGATGATAGTAAGTCCTCAACAGTCTATTTCCTCCGTCGCGAATGTTTGTGAGGTGTATCATCCATACAAAATCAAAATCGTACACCAGTTAACTGAAGATGATCCTGATCGAAGAACAGATATCTGCGAAATTATGACGGAAACCATTGTAAGGCATCCTACCTATCTCCACAATATTTGTTCCAGTGACGAGTCTACATTTTATCTCAATGGCAAGGTTCACAGACAAAATTGCCGTTATTGGAGTGACACCAACCCTCACATTTTCCGGGAAACTCATACTCAATATCCAGAAAAAATTAACGACTGGGCAGGAATATTGGGAAACCTTATTGTAGGACCTCTATTCATTGAACAAACTTTAAAAGGGGAACTGTATTTGGATATGCTGGAAGATACTGATGACCCTATAATCACCGAAATCGTCGAAGCGAATCCTAATGAATTCGTTATGGATATTGTATTCCAACAAGATAGAGCACCACCACATCACTACGGACAAGTAAGGAACTATTTGGATAATACTTTCCCCGGTCGTTGGATTGGCCATCGAGGTCCTACGGAATGGTCAGCCCGCTCGCCAGATTTGACACCTGTAGACTTTTTTATGGAGCTTTTTGAAGCAAAAGGTTAACGAAACTGAACCTGCTTCAATATTGGATATACGGCAGATAATAATAAATATTTGTAGAAATATCGACGTTACTGTGTTCGAAAATGTTCGGCGTGAAATATCGTATAGGCTGTTCTCATGTCAAGCAGTTCAAGGCAACTATTTCGAGCATCTTCTGAACTGAACTCAGCTTCTTTCCTCAAATTATGAAGTTAAACGTCGATGTATTCAGGCAATTATCAAATGTTCCGCCATTTTGTAGTAAGTGAAGATATTGACTTTATATTCTAGGATTTTGGGGTATTCGTCAGGAGCTTCTAAAGGATGTGTCACAAGACCTCCCCTTTCAATGTAATTTTTTTTTCCCAGATGGCGCCCAGTCGCCATCTTGAAAGTTTCATCTGTCAATTTTACTCCAAAATAAAGTATTCATGCATCAATTTCATTATCCCAAGTTTCAATTTTTTGAGTTGACATGTTCAAAAAATAAAAGGGGGGACATTAAAGAAAAGCACTGTATAGTATCAAGTTATAAATTTTTTGTATATGGAGAGGTGTGGAGTTTCGGTGGAGTTTCGGAGCCATATATTGGTATGGCCGCTGGCCAATAGATTTTTGCATTTGTGGGATCTTGTGATGATGTTTTTCCCGAATTTGGTAATTATGATTGATATGTTTTTCTCAGTGGTATTTTATATTGATATTATTATAAAAAAGTAGACGAATATCGGATACATGTGCTTCATGAAATAGTTTTCCAGATGTATATTTATAGTCTTTGGAAATAATCAGCTTAAGGAAACTTTTTTGCAGTATTTCCAGAGGATGGATATGTATTTTCAATGCTCCTCCCCATCCTACTATATAATATCGCAAGTGGCTCTCAACTAATGCATAGTACATTACTTCAGAAATATTTTCAGAATGTGCCTCATTATCAGACCCATCGTTAAAAAATACGATTATAGTTTTACAGTTTTATAATAGTATAGATTACCTAAATTACAAGACATAACGATCTCAAACAATGGAAGGGAATCGATGGCATGAACCCATTCAAGTTATCAGTATAATTTCCAGTTTTTCATTCTGATATTCCGAGAATAGAGACCGTTTCCATCAATTGAATCCAATAAACCCCAGCATTTGCCTTGCAATACAAGAATAATTAGGTGAATACAATCAAGTTTTATTTCATTGCATCAAATACTGGCAGCTTTTCTCCAACATATTTATTTGATTTTTTCAGTGCCGCGTGTTTCCAAGAGATCAGTGACTTATCCGAAACAAAGGTTCAACCAGCCCCCAACACAGCAACAACAATAATTTACAGCCTGTGGAAGCATTTCTCATGGAAATGTTTTGCCCAAGTACTCAGCCCCCACACCATAAAATTCCCTATTATCCCTAATGAGAATCAAGTTAGGACTAATAAACTCTGGAGAACCTTCATCCAAACTTGAATGGATGAACCCCACCCGCGTATTATTAATAAGTTAACGTAACGGTAATCCTGGCCATTAGAATGTTAATTGAGCAGTTTCTGGAGGACCATCCTGCGGAGAGGTTGTGCAGCAGGAAGTCATCTGAGTTCTTATGGAAAGGGCTCTATGCAGAAGAGAGATTAGGTAGAGATTTTCACAAAATAACCGTTGAATTGCAATTATTGATCTGTTCATTACCTTACCACCTCCAATATGTAACTATGGCAACAAAAATAAAACTAGAGAAAGCTGACAGGATTATAGGATGTGAACAAATCACTAACTCTCCAATTTTTTATCAACGTTTCGTTTATTCAACGCATAAACGTCATCAGAACCTGAAAGGGCAAATAGGTGTAAAAATTTAAGAGATAGGAATTTAACACATTGACCGACAAATTAGAGAAAAATATAAGACATCTGGGGTCACATACTTTTTTGTAACGCTAAGCGTTGGAAATGCACTGGAATCATAAATTCTCTTGGAAATTTTCAATACGGTTGTTTTTTCTCATGTTAACATCCGTGAGTTCCATGCAACTCAAAGAGCACCAATAACGTTCTTGGGCCAGGCGCATTGCATGCGAATCTCGCAATCACGCCCATTCATGTTTCAATCTGCAAGAATTTCAGTCTGTATACTTAGAAATGCTGCCAATCCCCAGAACGACGGGAAAAGTGGTAGGTTTTTAATTTTTTTCAAAGTATTTTTTTCCAAAATTAATTCCCATAGAAATATTCCTGTTCAAACAATGCGGAAACTGCGCCAATATGTGACGTAACAAGCTCTGAACTATCGCCGAGAACGCTGGTGAATTACATCATTGCCAAGCGTTATTCATTATATTTTTTTACAAAGTGAGCAGGCCGAAAAAATTATGACAGTACTCGGTATACATAAAGTAGTTTATGCATATACAGTGCTTCCCAGAAGTTCCCTCCCACCCTCTTATTTTTGGAACGATTATACATAAACAAGTGAAATTTGGAAACTGGATCTTAAAGGTTGTAAACTTCCCTACTAGTGATGATAGATGACGAAATCGTCAAAGATGACGTCACAAGGCCATTGTGACCAATAATTTTAAATGGAACCCTACGGCAAGCGACACCTCTTTTGAGAGGTATCGAAAGAACCTATTCAATGATACTAATTTTGTTTGTGTTTATGGCAGTTTTAATGGCTCATTAGTAAACATTAAAATGTAAATTCCATTCAGTATGATATTAATTACAGATTTGAGAATCAGTATCTACTTGAAAAAATTTGCTCGAAGTGACCTCCATTTACTTCCAGACAGTGAAACTCTTCTTGTACTTTTGCAAATGTGTCTGCGGAAACAGCCTCACATTCTGCAACAATACGTTGTTTTAAAACGTCAATATTATCAGGTTCAGTGGCGTGAACCTTCGATTTAAGGTACCCCCATAGAAAAAAATCCAAAGGTGTGAGGTCCGGTGATAGAGCTGGTCATTCCGTTGAACCTCGTCGTCCAATCCATCTACCAAGATACTCCTCATCCAAATACCGTCCTACTGCACCGTAATAGTGTGGAGGAGCACCATCCTGTTGGAATGTTATTTCCAAATTGCCGAATTCATCTGGATTATCTTCCAAAATTTCAAGGATTAACGGTTCTATTGCGTTTTGCAACAGCTCCAGATAAACCTCACCAGTTAAATAAGTATTTGAAAAAAGAGGCCCAACGATGTGGTTTCCCAGGATACCTGCCCAAACATTCACCTTCTGGGAAATTGGGTATGTGTTTCACGAAACAGGTGAGGATTTGCGTCACTCCAATACCTCACATTATGTGTATTTATATTTCCATCTAGATATAAAGTACTTTCGTCACTAAAACATATTGTTTTGACATGTTGGTTAATTTTAGTTTCTATATTTTAACAAAATTCTAGTCTTCGGTCTGGGTCGTCGTCTGAGAGTTGATGAACCATTTTTAATTTGTATGGATGAAATTTGTTTTTTTTTCAACACCCTGTGTACTGCACTTCGACTTACTTCACAGGTAGATGCAACGTGAGTTGTTGAAGAAGTAGGATTAACTATTACTTCTGCCAGTATATAAATTTTTTTCTCATCAGAAATTTGTGGTCTGTCAGATCGTTTCGCATCATCAATACTACCCGTTGTTTCAAACTTACGAATAAGCTCCCCCAAAAAAGTCTTCAACACGGGGCGATCGGGAAACCTCTCATTGAAAATGCGTTCTGCTGCATGAATATTTTGTCCAGTTTCACCAAGAATTAGGATCGCTGCTACTTTATTACCTAAAGCACGTACCATTTCGCTTTTCGAAGCACTAAAACGTTCGGCTCACAACAGTTTAACAAATTATTGAAATGTACAAACATATTAAAAGTACCAAAATCTGCTAAAACAGTTAAACGTTCAATCAACAATACACAAATTATTGAATGTACAAAAACTTGAACAATTACAAAAACGTCGAATCAGGAAGACTAACAAAAACGTCAGCTTATTTGACAGCTATCCAGTCGCGAAGCTTGAATTTGGAATTTTAGTATTAACTGATTTAATTCATCACAGCTTTGCGTTCCTTGAAAGCGAGTTGCCAAAACTGCCATTAACACAAACAAAACTAGTATCATTGAATATGTTTTTTCGATACCTTTTAAAAGAGGTGTCGCTTGCCGTAGGGTTCCATTTAAAATTATTGGTCACAATGGCCTTGTGACGTCATCTATGACGATTTCGTCATCTATCATCACTAGTAGGGAAGTTCACAACCTTTAATATTCAGTTTCCAAATTTCACTTGTTTATGTATAATCGTTCCAAAAATAAGAGGGGGGGAGCGACTTTTGGGAAGCACTGTATGTATTAAGTACCAATATTGATAATGGAGACAGCAAATGTGAAGCCAAAACAAATGAAGCATGACCATCGCTCGGACTCTTTCTAATCGGCAACGTTGAATTGATGCGCATGCGCGAAAATGGAGACGTGACATGTATTGGTTGTTGTTCGGTTGCCATAACTACGCGCTGCCAATATGACAAGGTAAGACATATATAACCCGATTTCACTTTCATTGCATTGCTCCTATGGCCAGTTATCAATATTAGTAGTTGATAAATATATGAGTTTATGTAACAAGTCAAAGCCATTTGCGTACGTGTTGCAAATAATATTTTTATGTATACATTTTCCAAAGAATGTTTCATGCAGGAACTATGATTTCATTTCTGCTATCAATACGCTAATGTATTTGTAGGCAGCACCGGCAGAAGGCCGTGTGAAATATCGAATCAGATTTTTTATTACCGACATGTCAAATGTCAAATATGTCAACTAGTCAATAACATTTGCGTTTGTTGTTGTTTTTTTTAATTGCCCTATTTATCGTCGGCCTATTTCTGCGACCAAGACGGCGGTGAGCTCATACTCCCCCCAACCGGAAATTTTGCCGAATCATCTATTGTTTCAGAGGTAGGGTTCTTTAACGAGCTCAACATCTATGAACTCGGGACCGCCATCTTATCGCCCCCTCCGAAGCAAGGATATCTATCGTCCTATCTCGTACTCATTGATAAGACGCCTGCAGCTGCGAATATGCTACTACGCTACAGTTGTTAGGGCATACACAATGAAACCGATTCATCAACATCACTATCTTTATTGAACTTCAATATTCCTCGTTTAGCCTCTAGAACGAACCTTACATTTTGTATTGATGTACCGAATTTCCAACATAATTTCTATAATCGTCTAAATCATATGTGTAGATGTCTAAACAATCTTTCCTCAGTGGAGATATTCTTTTCAAATGCATCCCGATGCAAACAAATTTTATATAGGCTCATCTCGAATTGAAATGTAATTTCAGAAAGTATTGTTACTCTGTCAGTTATTGTTAACATTTAAACCCAGAATAAGTATACTGTGTTACACAAATTTTACGTTATATACTCCTATAATTGGACTCTTTTGTCTGTTGGATGTATTACTACTATAAATAAATAAATAAGTTTTAACGCGCACCTTCCTTGTCAGGTGGTCACCCATTCAAGACTAGCCGTGCCCGACGTTGCTTGGCTCAGATATCATAAGGCTCTCGTCAACCTGAACCTCCCATTGATGAAACCGGTTTTTTGCAAGAGCCTTTTCCGGTGAATAAATCTAAAATATTTGCTACCAGAACGTCTAAAACTAACACAATCTCGTAAAATACATACCTAGCAAAATATCCGTATAATTTAATAGGAGACGAGGTATGTGGGGGTTTTCGGGGTCGAAGATTATGAATTTTTGGACAAAATGCATAAAATCAAAGTGGCGGCTTAAAGATGGCGGACGAGAATTGTGTTTATGGTCCAATTCGATTCAAAATGAAATTTTCAGTGTCGAAGAATAGGATTTTTTGTCAAAATGCATAAAATCAGAATGATGGCTCCGACGATCTGATTCTATTGAACATTGGTATGAGGGGGTTTTCGGGGTCAAAAATTTTAAATTTTTTGTCAAAATTCATAAGTTTGAAATGGCGGCTCCAATATGGCGGACGAGTTTGGTAACTATGGTCCAATTCGATTTAAAATTGGTATGTGGGTGTTTTCGGAGTTTTTCTTGTCGAAATTCATGAAATTTAAATGGCGTCTTCAAGATGGCGGACAATGGTCCGATTCTATTGAAAATTTGTATGTGGAGGTTTTCGGGATCGGAGATTATAAATTCATGAATTCAAAATGGCGGAAGAGTTTGGTAATTATTGTCCTTTTTTGGGGGTTTTTAAATTTTTGTTGAAAATCATAAATTAAGATGGGGCTCCGAGTGGAAGACGAGTTTTCTGATTATAATCCGTTTCTGTTCATAATTGGTATTTATTTTTTGTTGAAATTCATAAATTGAAGAATGGCAGCTCCAGGATGGCGGACGAGTAAATCTTCACTGAAGAACTAGATAGCTCAGAAGTTACAGAGAAAAGGCCTATCAATAACGATGCTCCAACAAACCTGCATAGATCAGGGCGTACTTCCTAAAAAGCACAAAATAAAATAATAAAAAAAAGCCTTTCCAACGACCAGCTTTCATTCAAATGCACTAAAACGTAAAAAATAATTGATTTGGATGGGTGACGCAGGTTCTTCTTCTTCTGTGCACATGGTGGGCTGGTTCCGGAGAACTCGTGCACATAGGCTTCTTCCCTTGGGCCCATTGTGCGCCCACGTGATCTGAGATCCAGATGGGCATGCCGATTTCTCTGACGAAGCTCAGCAGTTTCCTCAGCTGAATCTCTTTGACATCTTCTGGGTTCAGAATCATGCTACCCAGGTTGATCTCCCTCTGGTGCACCAGAGCGAGGCACTCAGTGAGGATGTACGACAATGTTTCGTCATCTTCCAGGCCCCTCCTTCATAAGGAATCATGTGTGATCCCGATGAGTTTCATGTGCCTGTTCAGGTGATTGTGTCCCGTTAGAAGCTCAGTCACAGTCCTGATATTCCGTCTGTTGAGTGACAGGATCTCTCTTGACAGTTTCTTCGAAGGCCCCTTTATTTGGAGCTCCGATTGCCTCATGCATGGCGCCTCCAGCCACGTTATGATGAACTGCTTCTGCAGCAGTCTCTCCATGTTTGAGATGGCCATGCTATTGGGTATTCCCAAGATTGGTTTCGGTCCGACTGGAGCCTTTTCCGATCGAATTTCGGCCACTCTGTCTGTCTCTTCGTTCCCAGGAATACCTGTGTGTCCTGGTACCCATATGAGGGTGACTTTCCTTGTTTTTTGCAAACTTTCTAGGGCGTTTCTACACTCCGACAACAATTTGGATGTGGTCTTGTTGAATCCTATCGCCATGATTGCTGCCTTGGTGTCCGAGTAGATGAGAATAGGTCCTCGACTTCTGTTGTCGAGGCTTCCCTGAACGCAGGTGAGTATAGCATATACTTCGGCGTGGAACAATGAGGCGTATTTGCCTAGAGGAACTGAGATTTCTCTCTTTGTACATTCCTTGTTCACTCCTGCGCCGGACATTCCCCCAAGTCTTGATCCATCTGTATACCAGGTTGATCCGTAGACAGGGATCCTGCCAAGCGCAGCGTCTTTCCATTCATCCCTCGTGGGGATGATGATTTTTGGTCCCTTTCTGAAATTTAGAACCGGCGGGATACTATCTCTTTCCATTCGTAGGATTGGACAGCCATCCTTTGTCTTGTTCCAAATATTGGAGTGTCCAAGGTCTGCCTCCGTGCCAATCCATTGGCCTGTACCTTGGAGTCTGTAGGCAGTACGCATGACTTCCTGTTTAGTGACTAGGTGCAGAGATGGCAGTCCTAGCAGAACTTCTAGAGCTCTGGTAGGCATCGTTCCTTTAGCACCCGTCATTCCTAGGCAAGTCAGTCTTTGTCGCTTTTGTATTCGATCTGAAAACTATGCGCGACAAGCTCTTGAATCTAAAACACACGGAATAATCTATGTCACACATCCAAGCAATTATTTTTAACTTTTTAGCGCATTTGAACAGAAGTTTGTATTTAAAAATGTTCTATCAATTATTTATTCTCTGCTTCTATTCATTCCTATTTCAGAACGTCTCGAATTCCAGGACATTTGAGAAACACCATATGGAGGAAAAATATCTCAAGCTAGATCCTAAAATAATAAAAAAACAAAGAAAAACGCTTATATAGCAATAAGGAGTCATCTATATGTGCGGTTATTTTTCAATTTTGTCCAATTTCATTGAGTCGTTTCCTTCTCTAACCTATAGGAAATCTCACTTATACACAATAACCAGCCTCGAATTGAAGTGAGTGCGAAAACTGCCAAACTCGACCGCTCATTACACCCACATACAAACGTTGTTATTTGCCAGAAATGAACAATTATGATTTCAATCGATACTGCGAAAATACTCGTCTTCTCCAGCGAATCACAGTCGTTGCTGATTATGACGAATGGGTGGGTGAGCGAAAATTCAAAAACAGACTGGGTCAATCGAATCCAGGATTTGTTGACAAAATCAGTTCTCAGAAATAATCTATTACCATAGCGATTTGATATTTACGCATATACAGAGATAGTTAACTACCTTTAATATGTTTCAAATTATTCTGGGAACAGTAAACGAAACGGGTGAACAATATCAATCAATTAAACGACAATTAGTTTATTGAAAAATGCTGATTTGGTTGGAATATACTGTAAATCCACAAAACTAATGAAAAGTATGGGTGTGTATAGATATATTTTATTAATCCTTGTTGCTACATATTATGTTGCATAGGTTTGAACATACATAAAAAATATATTCTAAGTCTGGGTGGAATGTGATTGAAAGACATTTCACAGTTAAAATAAACAAATCACCACATCGTCATTAAAAAACCAATACAGAATACACCAAATCCAGATAAAATGTGATTAAAAGACATTTCACAATAAAAATAATCAAATCAACACATCTTCATTTACAAAAACAATATAAATATAAAAACTAATCAGAAATAATTGATATCAGATTTTTTGTTCGAACAGTTATTTTCTTCATTAATGTGAATCATTTCCAGAAATGTTCTCTTATGGTAGTTTCTTTCAGTCGTCAATATTGTGGCACTTTCATAATACATTACATGTTTCGTTGTAACGACATGTTCTGCCAATGAATAATATTTTTGTTTTTGTTTTACAATCAGTTTTATGTGAGATAATTCGACCATTTAGTCTCCTCGATGTCTGACCAATCGATTTTGTAAATAATATTAGATTTGTCTTTAATTTTCAGGGGGTCCTTGGATTTCGTGAAAAAAAGAAAACAGTTTTCAAGTTTTTTTTGCTATTTTCATTATATTTTGAATGTATTTATCAATTTGGGAGTTAATTCTTCAATATAAGGTAATGGTTTATATTCGAATGCCACCAAATTTAGGAGATTTTTCATATTTTGCGTGATGATGTTTCTGTGTTGTGATCATATTTTTACTCCTCATACTATAATTATGCATTACTACTCTCATTTGTATGATACCTTCATTTTCATATATATATGTCAATTTTTTCAAAATCAACAAACTTGTTAATGTCATCTGACATCTTGAATTTATGAATTTGCAGCCGCCATCTTGAATTTGTGAATTCATGATCTCCGACTCCATACCAATTTGAATCGTCGTGAGATCGTCGACCATCTTGGCGCCGCCATTTTGATTTAAAAATTTTTGACAATTAATTCATAATCTTCGACCCCGAAAACCCTCACATGCCAATTTTGAACCGAATCGGACCATAAACATAAATCTCGTCCGACATCTTGGAGCCGCCACTTTGTTTTTTCTCTAACATAAATTCCATAATGCATTGTCACGGGAACTATGAACAGCTGCCAAATTTCACGGTAATGAATCGGAAAATAGAAAGTGGATCAAATTTAACTTGTACGATTTGATCACAAACATCGGGACAGGAGAAACTAAATAAAAGCTTGTGAAAAGACATCCTGGTAGCCAAAATTCGTTAACAACAACAAGAATGTGATTGAAAATCGTGGCATTGCAGACAAATTTTCAAATTAAAGGAAAAAACCATCCTCGAGCAAGGTTCGAACCTGCGACCTTTGGATCTGTAGTCCATACTTTAACCACCTGAGTTATCGAGAACACAGATTCCACTGCATTTCGAAAAAATATTTTTTTCTTTAATTTAAAAATTTGTCTGCAATGCCACAATTTTTATTTACTTATACAGAGTGGGCCATTGAAAACGAAACAGCGGCTCTGTAGGTCGGCAGAACCGAATTATATAAAAACGCTCGGACACATCAACTACATTTTCGAGGGAGACATCGTTCGCGATGAAATTCACTCGAAATATATTCCATCCCTCGGAGCTGTGACCGCCACCCCTACATTTTTAAATGGCAACATATGGCAAGTGATACCTCATTTCAAAGGTATTTTCCTTCTCAATATCAAACAATGAAAATAAATTAATTCTATCGATTCATTTTCGAGATATAGGAACTTGAAGTTGGGAAATCACTTTTTATTTACTCAATCAATAAAAACAATATATAATAAAGCAACTATCGCAATAATTATTATTGTCAATGAAGTACATGTTCAAACTGTCAACCACCCATTTCCATACAATAGTACAAGTTCTGTTCAAAACGAGACCTCACATTTCGTAGCATTTCCGGCGTTATTCGACGGCATTCTTCAATAATTCTACTTCGTAAATCTTCCAGAGATTCTGGTTCGGTTGCAAAGATTTTGTTTTCCAAGTGACCACAGAGGAAAAAGTCGAGTGGGGTTAAATCTGGAGATCTGGCTGGCCACTCTATAGAGCATCTTCTTCCAATCCAACTTCCAGGAACCATTCTATCCAAAAACGCCCTACCAGGCTGTGCATAATGTGGAGGTGTCCCGTCTTGTTGAAATATCAAGTGGTCTTCATGGTAACGATCGTCAATTTCAATTATGTCTACTAATTGTGGATAAACAAATTCATTCAATAATTCCAAATGAAATTTTCCTGTCAGGTTACCGTCGAGAAATACTGGTTCAATCAAACGGTCCCCAAAAATACCGGTCAGAAATTGAGTTCTTGGGGAGTTTGAGTATGGACTTCGTGGAAAAAATGTGGATTGGCATCTGACCAATAACGACAATTATGACGATTTACAGTCGAATTCAAAAGGAGTGTAGACTCGTCAGAAAAGCAGATGTTGAAAAGGAAATTCTCATCAGCATCTATTCTCGTAGTCATATTTTCACAAAATTCCTGTCGCCTATCAAAATCATCTTCACTCCATTGGTGAACCAAATGTATTTTGTAGGGGTGGAATTTATGATGTTTCAGGATTTTACTGATATTGGTAACACTAGCCAATTTCCTTGTTCTTAATGTTGGGTCTGCATGAACTTGTCTCAAAAGTGCAACTTCAACAGCTTTATTTCTCATCGGAAATTCACGTTCTGGGTCTCATTCCCTATTGGCTACTGATCCAGTTTGACGAAATTTTTGCATCAATTCTAGAACGTATTTTCTAGCAATAAGTTTATCTGGATGCGTTTCATTGGACAAATCAGCTGTACGGTTACCGCACTCATCATTCTTAAAAAAAATTGTTATTATTTCAACTCTTTCCGCGATCGTATACACCATTATTGCGGAAAGATATTCAGCAGCTTTAGTCAAGTAGTTCACTATAATGTCTTCAATCAAAGATCAGTTTGACACTGATAGACGTCCACAATTGCGATTTGGCGAAAAAAATCATCTCATACATGTTTTTGTTGTACTCGCGTTTGAGTCGAATTCGAGAAAACGTCTTTTCATCAATTCTTAAGAACCTTGAAAATTTTTCGATCAAGTAAATGAGGATGAAATAAAAAATTTAAACGGAATTGCGGGTTATCTGTTGGTGAACAGTTAGATCATTCAATTCCTTGATAATGATAATTATCTCTAAACAGTTGCATTCTTAGATGTTATTGTTATTGATTGAGTGAATAAAAAGTGATTTCCCAACTTCAAGTTCCTATATCTCAAAAATGAATCGATAGAATTAATTTATTTTTGTTGTTCGATATTGAGAAGGAGAATACCTTTCACATGAGGTATCACTTGCCATATGTTGCCATTTAAAAATTTAGGGGTGGCGGTCACAACTCCGAAGGATGGAATATATTTCGGGTGAATTTCATCGCGAACGATGTCCCCCTCGAAAATGTAGTTGACGTGTCCGAGCGTTTTTATATAATTCGGTTCTGCCGACCTACAGAGCCGCTGTTTCGTTATCAATGGCCCACTCTGTATATATTCACAAACGCTATATTTCTCCTTTGTAACAACGAGAATGGTATTGTACTCCAAGGAACATATTATTTTCCATTTTTTTATGCCAAGAGGAATTTAATAGCTATGTTTCTTGACATGTTTTTGGGTAACCTTCCATAGTCTGAAAATGGAAATATAATCAGGATTATCTGAAAAGATCAAACGAATTGGACATAGGTATGATGTGAGAACATCATTTAGAACAACAAACACACTGAGATCTATACTAACACAAACAAAACCAAAAAACGCAGAAGAAAGTACCAAAAACTGTGTTCACAACATACCTTGTTCGAGTGGTGATAGTTATATAAGTGAAACGTCGAGACCATTGGAAGTGCACCAAAGTGATCATCAGAGTTACATCAGAAATCGACAAATAACCGGATCAAAAATTGCAGAACATATCCTCACATCCAATGGCGATCATACGATTGAATGGAATAGGACAAAAATCTTGATGAAAGAACCACATCAGCACAATACTAAAAATGCTGAGGATAAAATTGAAAAAAAACGGCCTATATTCTTTTTTCCAATAACAACTGCTTTTCAACAAATTCTGTTGAAATGGATCATACATGGTTACTTACCTCTACTCAGAGAGGAAGTGAGATATGGTAGAATGCTAATAAACTGCTAATAAACAACCCATATATCAAATGAGCAATACGTCACTCTCAAACTTTTTTGGCAGATCTCAATTGACATCCGTCAGTTAAAAAAGCGAAAAAGACTCTGAGAGAAAAAATCCAAATTATTAAAACAATTGAAGGAGATTTAGAAGATTCTGAGAACGGGGGCAGATATAGTCCCCGAAACGTCAAGCAAAAACTATAAAGAGAAGTATGTTTTGAATTAAAAAAAAAAATATTTTGATAGGCAAATTCAGAAAACGGCAAGTTATTGACTAATTGAATCATTTTTCTATGGGAAATATAATTTGGTGAACGCAATAACTTATCGGGGTGAACTAATTAGTTTGCCATTTCTACACTTGTATTGATTTTCCTGATTATATTTTCATTTTCAGACTGTGGAAGGTTACCCAAAAACATGTCAAGAAACGTTGTTCCTCCACAAAAAACCACATTCATTCAATACTTGATGGTTATGTCTTCATAATTTCATGTACTTACTCAATTTATTGGCGACACCTGGAGGAATTCCCATACTTTATTTAGTTGCATTTGATTTTTTTCCATACCTATACTGATAAAAGATAATCGTGACTAAATTTTTTTGTAAAAAGTAGGATACAATAGTCCACCAACATTTTCCTCGACACACATTTTTTCGGGCAATTGAGCCAACAGTATCAAACCATCCTACACTGATTGCTGATCTCAACAGTACGTCAAGAGAAGTTTCTGTTTGCCGTTTTCTGAAATTTATTTGTATCGGCATGAAACGGACGCGGAAGGATTTTCACGCCATACGCCGTCCACTCTAACAGCTGTGATCATCTGACATTGGCACAGCAATAATCTAAGCCCAACACACCGCGACAAGCTCATCATTGAGTGTCGATACAACATCTGGCGTGATAAATTGTGTCCACACAACGTTGCCATGTCGTAAACATCCCCAATGACGTACGTAGGGGACTATTATTAATGGTGATCAAACAGAAATATCCTTCGTCCTGGCTTGTCAGACGTCAATCAAGGGCGGTATGAGAAATGAATGGAAATCAGTTTCAAGTACGAGAACAAGATTGGACTATTATCCAATATACGATTGATATGAAATTAATGTACACAATGAAGAGTGTCACTGGGTCTGTTGAATGACTTGAAACTTTATGACCGTGTAGCCTAAATGTTTAGAAATACACATGTTTTTGTTTCATTTCAATCAAGCGAGTAGTGTTGAAGTTACGACAATTTTAGTTTCCGTTCTATGCCATGCTCGCGTGACGTCATTTCACAACGCAATGTTCTCACCGTACACTAAATCATTGCTTTGCTATCGGATGTTCGACCACAATAACGTTTTTAACTTAAGTTTTATGTAAATCAGTGTTACAATAGTGTTATAAGTATAATATTAGATATGGATGACGGTTTTGAAAAAGGACAATCTGATAACTTGACTGAAATAGACGGGTTGATGGCTGCCCACTATTTTTCAAATAACTCCGATTTCTTGGCCGCCGAGATGCGAGGAGTAAAAATGCAAAAGTAAGTATTACTTAATAACATTTTACTTTTTATCATAGATCTTTTGATCCTCATAAGTGAATATTTCTCATTACTAGTGTTTTATAAATGTACGTCATACGTCATATTGATACTATGAACATCTTACTTGACATTGAGTTCCTGAGAAGGTAGAATGCGTAGATATTTGTAACAGGGAGGGACTTATTAAAAACAATACTGTGTTATTGTACATAGTTTCATGACATACATTTTGTATTTTTTTAATATGTAATGTAACAAAAAATTAACATAGTAAACCAAACCTGAACATTAGGTACCAGAGGTACAAAACTTTTTAAAATTTGAACCCATGAAATATTTTTTTCAAAAGTAGGTTATTATCAGGAAGCACGCGACTACACCTATTAAATATTATTAAGCTAAGATGGAAAACCTCTCATATTAATTTCCTCTTTAATGTGATCGTGGATAAGTGAATTCCATGTATTTTAGGTAAATATAAAGTTACTCTACACATGCACTCTGAATATAGGGAAAAAACTTTTATTATGTGTTTTTGCCTCCTGAACACGAATCCGAGAGAAATATGCAGCGGTCCCATACCATTCCCGAGTTAGAGAACGTTAAAAAAAATAACCTAATTTTCAAGCACCGTTTTCTCGCACAAAAATCACTCAAAATGTCTCCTTCTTCCAACAGCATAAACAAATCACTTATTTCCGGCACAACTTATCGTCGTTTTTATGGAAAAAATCCTCCTTCTTACACAGTTTCAAATAAAGAAATGTTACCCTTTGACAGATGGAATTTAGTAACTTCGCCTTATTTTTCATGTTGGTAATAAATGAATCACCGCCCACAACAATTGCACACATACATGAAAGGGAAACTATTGATCACATTTGAATTCGAAAAGTTGGCGGGGATTCATTTATCACCAACATGAAAAATAAGGCAAAGTTACTAAATTCCATCTGTCAAAGTATGACATTTCTTCATTTGGAACTGTGTAAGAAGGAGGATTTCTTCGATAAAAACGACGATATTTTGTGCAAAGTTGTGCCGAAAAGTAGTGATTTAGGGTGTATTGTCAATGCTGGTAAAGTTTTTTTTAAGTTTTCTAACTCGGGAACGGTATGAGACCGCCGCGTTTTTCTTTCGGATTCGTGTTCAGGAGGCAAAATCACGTTGGAAAAGATTTTTCCCTATATGCAGAGTGCATGTGTAGAGTAACTTTGTATTTACCGTATTTTATTTTTTATATATTAGATCAACTTACGTTTATTTTATTTTAGATCGGCTAGAAACAGCTTCGGCGACGACGCTATTGGATATGTGAAAGTTAAAAGAGATATTTGTACAGTGAAATGCCGAATCACCCCAGAACATCATGATTTGCATCCACTTCTCTCGACTTTTAGGTTCGAAATCAACAATGAAAAACAGTTGTAGTTTCGATTCAATTTGTTCATAATCTATATCAGCAGATTCCCTCTAGAATACAATCGTTGATATCTCGTGAATTCAGAGTATTCCGGTATATCGAGGAAAGATAAACATTCAAATGGAACGCCACGGCATCCGATCCCAAAAACCTTGGCCAATCCCTTCCTACTCTCCGTCTCCTAATTAGGAAGGCATGTGGGGGACATTTGATTCCAGCTCGCGATAACAATGTTATCTCAAACACTAACTGAAGTAATCCTATTTTCCGACATAAACGCTTACATTGTGAGTGCCAAGTCTTTGCAGAGAACAGCTCAGGCGTTGCTGGAGGGCGTGTTAGAAACGGTTGTGAGTAGGGGATGACACTGAGAAATGGTGTTTACTAATACTAATGAAACAATGACGAATTTTCCGAGGAAAGCATGAAATGAACCGTTGTGTGAAAGTGTTGATAGAGAAATGCTAATGAGGTGATACCAGACGGCAGAGGTATCCGGCGGAACGGCGTGCTCGTGGAAACAGAAAATACGAAGAAATATTGTGTTTATTTGAATACAAACTGAGTCCAATTTTCGGTCACTCTCGGAGAACTTCACAAATGAGGATGATTCTGCACTGCTGAATTCCCGCTAATGAATTAGTAGGGTACGTGCTAATGATGTTATGAATATGGGGATTGCTGGGGAATATTTCGTCCAGTAAAGGGCAATTATACATATCATGCAAAATTATGGTATTTTTGTTCGACTGGGCACGATTCCAATTATTTCACATGAGTGGGGACTTCACCTTGAAGGTAATCAATAACCCAGTTCAACCATGGTTCAGATGGAAAGGAAAAATAGGAATGTGTTTCTTTCCCCATAAAAAAATCGCGATGGTGAGTCTTCAAATAATTGAAATACAGGGTGATTCAAAAGTACTTTGACAAACTTCAGGAAGTGGTTCCTCACAATATTCTAATATGAATTGTCCAAATAAATATATGTCCGGAAACGCTTCGTTTCCAAGATTCGGGGTATTAAAGTTTTATTTTAATTTTTGTTTTTTTTTAAATAACTTTCTAAATACTGACCTTAATCACACCAAAATTGGTATTGAGAGGTTTTGAGAGGTGTCGAATTCGAACCTGATGTTATTATTGCTCTTACTCGTGGGGGCGCCACCCACACGTCTTTTTCTTCTTTGAAGACCCATAACTTTTTCAAGCGTACTTCTAACACCTTTTTCAGCAGAAAAATCAATCACTCTATCATATCTACGTAAATAAGCTACCCTTGTTACAAGTCGCTATAAGCAACCGTTTTCTAGATATTTGGACTTGAAAATTTCAAGTCGATTATTTGATAATCGATGCGTGTTGAAGTTATTACCATTATTTTGCATTTTTCTCAAGAATGCTCAGGAAATGAATTTGACGTTTAAGTAAGTAGTTTTGGTAATTACATATTATGTGACAGTTAAACGTTCTGTTGTTTTGTTAAAGATTCTGTAAGTTTTAAAACACCAATTGTGAAAAAATGGATTATTTAAACAATAATGCTCATTTGACCGATATGAATTTCGGATGGCAATGCGCGCGAAGCAAGACGTATTTACCAGGAGCGATTTTCTAATCGAGTACTGCCTTCAGCTCCAACATTCACCAGTCTCCACCGTCCTTTGGCAGAAACAGGTACCTTTAAGAGGGTAGCTGATATTATTGGAAGACCACGAGCAGTCCGAACCCCAAAATCGGAAGAAGCTGTTTCGAACGCTCTCGAGAAGAATCCAGAAACAAGTACAAGAATAATTGCTGAAGCTCTCAAATATACTCAGTCCACAGTTTGGAGAATTATCCACGATCAACAAATTTATCCATACCATATTCAAAGGGTACAAGCTCTTTTGCCACGAGAGTTTCCCCAACGCATTTCTTATGTCTGTTACTATTGTAATACTATGGCTGTGAATCTTCGCTTCCTGTTAAAGGTTATACGTGAGTAAAGATCATCTATCTATCTATGTGGTTTTGAGGAAATTGGCTGGAAATCCCCAATTTTTAAGATATGTACTCTTCATGGACGAGGCAAACTTCTCCCGAAATGCTATCACAAACTTTCATAGCAACCATGTTTGGGCTCTGAAAAATCCACACGCAGTTCGTGAAAGACATTATCAGTATCAATTTTCTGTAATTGTATAGGCGGCAATAATTGATAATTACTTGATAGGTCCTTTCTTTCTTCCGTTCCGAGTGAATAGCGCAATTTACAGATACTTTTTAGAAAATGAATGACCGGGACTACTTCAGAATGTTCTATTAGAAATTCGTATCCGCATGTGATTTATGCAAGATGGGGCTCCGGCCCATTTTAGCATTTTAGCCAGGGAATTCCTTAACACTGTCTATCCAAATCGACGGATCGGTAGGGGTGTAGAAGAACCTAACCAGGCGTGGGCACCAAGGTCCCCAGATCTGAACCCGCTAGATTTTTATTTTTGGGGACATTTGAAGTCGCTAGTATATAAAACTCCAGTAGCGAACGAGGAAGATCTAAAAAACCGAATAGTAGACGCCTGTACGAGATTCAATGACAAGAAGACTGAATGCCTGTATCTTCGCTGAAGGTGGAGACTTTGAACAATTTATTTGAATACAATTTAGTTTCCTTCATTTTATCTTATTCTACATATTCAAAATTTCTTGAAATAAAATGTTGATATTTCTTGCAAATTTTAATAAAACAAATACAGATTTTGCACCCTTGATACAAAAATAACTATTTCAAACGAGTAAAAATAAATGGAATAGGTGGCGCCCCCTACAAAAAATCAAAACTACTAACTTAAACATCAAATTCATTTCCTAAGCATTCAATTCAATGCAAAATAATGGTAATAACTTCAACACGCATCGATTATCAAAAAATTTCTAAGTCCAAATATCTAGAAAACGGTTGCTTATAGGGACGTGTAACAGGGGTAGTTTTTTCACGTAGATATGATAGAGGAATTGAGTTTCTCACTGAAAAATGTGCTAAAAGGACGCTAAAAAAGTTAAGGATATTCCAAAAATAAAGAGACGTGTAGGTGGCGCCCCCTACGAGAAAGAGCAATAATAACATCAGGTTCGAATTTGGCACCTCAAAAAACCTCTCAATACCAATTTTAGTTTAATTAAAGACAGTATTTCGAAAGTTATTTAAAAAAAACAAAATAAAAATAAAACTTGAACACCCTGTATCTTGGAAACGAAGCATTTCCGGACATATATTTATATGGACAATTCATATTGTGAGGAATCACCTCCTGAAATTTGTCGAAGTACTTTTGAATCACCCTGTATATAGAAACGAAAATGTGTTTGCTTATAACTATAGCTCATGACTGAATATGAATATAATAATAATAATGATAAATCGCCTTTATTCATATGTAATATGAAAGGGTGAAGTGTCAGCTGAGAGCTGTTTTTCAACTTTACCAATTTTTGACAAACAATTTGAAAAAAACCCAGAAGAAATCGATCAGATGAACAAATGCAAATAGAATATAATAGTGGTAGGAGAGAATAATATTTCATATATATATATATATATATATAACAATAAATATACATCAATGCAATAAATACAATAAATATACCCACACACATATCACATAAATTAACATAAATATTCACATATATACGCATATAAATAACTACTAAATAATAATAATATCTATACAAAACATGATTCAGATTGGGTTAACATGGCAAGGTTCGTGAAACGTTGGGTGACTAAGATTCCAAATAAAAAAAAAAGTTTGAGTCGTCTTTTGAAATTAATTATTGAATAATCCCTAAAAGGAGTCGGAAGATCATTATAAAGCTTGGAAGCAGTGTAAATGAAGCTTCGTTTATAGAGTGAGGTGCGATGCTTGGGAATCTGTAAAGTCTATTTATTTCTAGTATTAACATAATTATGCTTTAAGAACCTGAGTTTACCATATATATATCCGTTTTTAAAATTTTATGCGTAAGAGGGAGAGTGTGAAGTTTGAACATTTTATCTATTTTCAACCAACCCAATTCTGTTATTTTATTAGATATTCGATCGTATTTTCTGAGACCAGTGCAAAAACGAGCACGAGAGTTTTGGATTAATTGTAATATGCCGTTGGTAGAAAGTTCAGAGGATAAAGAAACTATAAAGTCAGATATTACAGGAAGAGATATATTGATCTTTCGTTCGGAATAACACAAAAAGACCGTCAATAGATTATTTTGCAATTAACAAACTAGTTTGAGAAAATAAAGAACATAGGAAAATTATATAAAACTAATCGAAACCTTTTTTTTTTTGGTGGAGAAATATTCATACATGAATCGTTTTTTTTTTATTAAACGGTTTCATTTAGTTTGCCTTGTTTGTGTCTTGTGTGGGTCAAATCTAGTAATAGAAATTTTGCCCCCTTCCTGTTGACCGATTGATCTGAAATTTGGTACACACCTTCAGTTCTGATGACAATATTATTATTTACTTTGAGAGCTTACAAATTGTGGGCAATCAGAGCTACCTTTTTGAACTCACCTTCCAAGAGATGATTAACATCGTTAAATATGATTCAGTCAACTATAGAAAAGATACCGAAAATCTAAACAGTGCCTATCTACCGATCGAAAGAAATGAGGCGCACCTGTTAGTTTTTGTGCCTGTCAAACAATACACCCGATTCACTTCAGTAGTCATTCGAGCGTCGAATTAAATGGTGAACAAAACCATAAAGAGAACACTTACTCAATTTTATTCACTGTCACGTTACATTTATGTTGTTTTTATGCTGTGTTGTATTTTTGACGAAGAAAAGCCAAAATCACTCATGTAAGTCTACAATAAAATTCTTTCTTAAGACTGGTTTCAGAATTTGAGCTGGTATCAATATTCAAGAATTATAATTTTTACTCTAAACATTTACACGTTCTTATTTTTACTTTTACTTTTATAAAAATTGTTCTTGTGCAATTTTTCTTCTGTAATGGTCCATAATTTTATAATTTAGAGTTCTGAGGATGGCGAAATATATTGCAGAAACGTTGGCTAACTGAAAAATATTGGTTTTCTATAAGAGACCTAGCCCCCAACAACTTCCTGTCAATATAATTATGTGTATCCAGTATCATTGTAAATGCAAGATGGCCGCCGTCACAAAATGGCGGACTACATATTTGTTAACAACCCCCTCATATGGATATCAAATGAAGGGGCTTAACTTGTCAAATACAGTACACTATGGTAAAATTCCAAATCCAAGATGGCGTCCGAAACAAAATGGCGGATCATAGAGTTCAGACAGACAATACAACCCCCTCAATATGGATATCAAATGAAAGGGCTTGATTAGTAGAATACAGTATAACATGAAAAAATTCCAAATCCAAGATGGCATCCGAAACAAAATGGCGGATCATAGAGTTCAGATAGTCTATACATTGAAACTGAAATTCTCTGAAATGATCATGTATTGGGGAGTTAGATTGCAACAAACTGACAGGAAAAAAACTTGTAATAATGAGGCACTAAATGAACTAAGTAGAATGAGAAATATTAAGTAACTATATAAAAACAACAAACTTGTAAATAAAATAAGGAAACATTTTTTTTAAGTTAAACGGTTTTATTGTAAATAAACATAATAATAATGCAGATAATATACTAAAAGCTAAAAAATTCAATCAGTGTTTTTTTTTTAAGTTAAACGGTTTTATTGTAAAGAAATATAATGATGCAGATAATCCACCAGTCATCATACCACTCTCCTCATCGATATAGGGCATTGATCAGACTATATAAAATCGTGAGGCGCGTCGAATTTCTATTATCTACAGTCAACCGCTCGTATCATTATATGCTTTGGATGCACCTTCTCAATAGACAACTAATGCAAAATGTTTGTAAAAGTAAACCCGTCACTATCATCGTGCGACATCACAGAACGATCATTTACATATTAACTCAGGGTACGCTACGATCCATGATTTTATTTTAGTCTGATCAATGCCCTATATTGAGGAGGCGAGTGTTGTGATGACTGGTAACTGCCTAATTAGTTTCTAGCTTTTGGTACATTATCTGCATCATTATTGTTTCTTTAAAATAAAACCGTTTAACTTAAAAAAAATTGTTACCAATTTTATTCCGGGTAATAGTCATTCACGTAACGAGTCCGGAAAATGTTTTTTTTTAAACAATATGTTCAGATTAACAAAAAAAAAATGGGGAAACAAAACGTTGTAATTAACAGAAATGCATCTGACATTATTTCAACGGAGTTAAGGGTTCCACTGGGGTCAGTTCTGAGCCCAACATTGTTTCTGTTTTATATGAATGATCTAGATGAAACAATTGCAACAACATCCATAACTAATAATAAATAAAATAATCAATGAAATTTCACTCAAATGCACTGAAAAGTAAAAACAAATTGCTTTGGATGTGTGACGTAGGTTCTTCCGTGAGTTATAGATTCAAAAGCTTGTCGCGCAGAATTTTCAGTTCGAATACAAAAGCCACAAGCTTTTGAATCTATAACTTCGGAATAACCTACATCACACATCCAAAGAAATTATTCCTTACTTTTTAGTGCATTTGAATAACCTTGATTATTCTTGACATGTTTTTTGGGTAACCTTCCACAGTCTGAAAATGAAAATATAATCAGGAAAATCTATACAAGTGTAGAAAGGGCAAACTGATTAGTTCACCCCGATAAGTTATTGCGTTCACCAAATTATATTTCCTATAGAAAAATGATTCAATTTGTCAATAACTTGCCGTTTTCTGAATTTGCCTATCAAAAAATTATTTTTTTTAAATTCAAAAGATACTTCTCTATATAGTTACCCAAAAAACATGTCAAGAAACGTTGTTCCTCCACAAAAAACCACATTCATTCAATACTTGATTATTCTATTATGTGCTTTTTAGTACTCAAGTACGCCTAATCTATGCATTTTCGTGAGTATGAGGCCTTTTTCCTGTAAGTTTTGAGCTATCTAGTCCATCAATGAGGAGACCATCTAAAGATTAATTAACTCATCCGCTATCCTGGAGTTGCCATTTTAAATTTATGAATTTTAACTGAAAATTAATAATCCTGGACAAAATTCATGATCTCCGACCCCAAAATCCCTACATGCCAATTTTGAATCGAATGGGGTCATAATCACAAAACTCGTCCGCCATCTTAAATTTGTGAGTCTTGATAAAAAATTATAAATGTCGGACGCCAAAAACCCCTACCTACCAATTTTAAATAGAATAGGACCATAAACACTGAGATCATCGGCCATTTTGAATAGAATCGGACCATAATCACGAAACTCGTCCGCCATATTGGAGTCGCCATCTTGAATTTATGAATTTCGACGAAAAATTCATAACCTCCGATTCGAAAACCCCCCACATTCCAACTTTGAATCGGATCGGACCATAATCACAAAACACGTCCGCCATATTGAAGCCGCCATTCTGAATTTATAAATTTCGACACAAAATTCTTAACCTCCGACCCTAAAACCCCCACATACCAATTTTGAATCAAATCGGACCATAATCACAAAACTCGTCCGGCATCTTGGAGCCGCCATCTCAAATTTAGGAATTTTGACAAAAAAAATCATAATCTTTGACCCCGAAACCCCCACATACCATTTTTGAATCAAATCCGACCATAATTACAAATCTCATCCGCCATCTTGGAGCCACCATTTATTTTTTCTAACAAATTCCATAACGCATTGTCACCGGAATTATGAACATCTGCCAAATTTCAAATCAATCGGACCACTGGAAATTGGTCAAAATTCAACGAACTAAATAAAAGCTTGCAATAATTAACTAGTTTATCGTAAAAGAAATCCCCGTGTATTTATGGTGAACTCAAAACGCTACAAGAGTTACTTCCGTGGGGGAGGGGGGGATAAATGACACCAATGAAGTTAGTAACAAGATCCACAAAGGAGGGAACATAAAACATCAAATCGAAATTCGTTGCCCTATCAGATAACCGAGTCATCAAGCAGTCGAATGACATCATGAGAAAGAAGCAATCCCAATAATGTATCCTCCAAGTCAGGGAGATACATTACCCTATATCACTTCCAGATTGAAGGATTTCTGGCTGAAAAACGTTTCCTTTTAGCTGAACACGGACATTTGTGGATGCTGTATTTTCTTCTATTCATCCACGAAAACAATTTCCTCTTCACCTTCGGAAACGGTTTTACGACGATATGGTGCGGTTTTATAAAAGGATATTTCGTCGTAGGAATAAATCAACAACTTTTCGTTTGATGGGCTCCATACATGTGCCAGATATTCAAAATGAATTGTTTTTACCATGCAATATCACCGATTATTTCATTCACACATGGCTGCACCTATTCGCTGTGTGCACGACAGTGGCGCCGCCTGGCGACCGTGAATTATTTCACAGTTAGATAATGAGCCATGTTTTGATAGTTTCTATCAAAATCAAGTGTCGATATTTATAATATTTACTAGCTGACCCGACAGACGTTGTCCTGTCCAAATTTCTATATTGCCTAATTTGTTTTTCCTGAAAACTCTCGTTTGCGTAGAATTTGTTTTCCTTTGTTTTTCTTTGTGTTGTTTCATTCAGTTCATGCCTATGACTTGGTCCATTTCCCGTTATCCAGTCATCTCTTCTTCCCGTTATCCCGCTACCTCGTTATCCCGCTATGCCGTGATCCTGCTATCCCGTTATCCAGTAATGCCGCTCTCCCGTTATCCAGTTATCCCGTTATCTCACTATACCGCTATCCGGTTATTCCATTATCCCGCAATTCAGTTTTCCCGCTATCCCCTTATGCCGCTATCCCGTCATCCCGCTATCCCATTATCCCGCTTTCTCTTTATCACGCTATCCCTTTATCCTTCTATCCCGTTATCCCGTTATCCCTCTATCCAGTTATATCGCTATCCCGTTTCCGGTTATCCCGCTATCCCTTTCTAGATACCGACTGCAGCGCCATCTGCTGGGCTGATTTGTGAATCTTCATCATACAGGCCCCCAATGCATTCACAAAAATTCATTTAAATCGATCCGCCGTTTAGTAGCAGTATAGATAAATAACCTAGGTACCGACTGCAGCGCCATCTGCCAGGCTGATTTGTGAATCTAAATCATCCAGGTCCCCACTTGAATGCATTTACAAAAATTCATTCAAATCGATCCAGCCGTTTAGTTGCAGTATAGATAAATGACCTATATATCAACTGCAGCGCCATCTGCCGGGCTGATTCGTGAATCTAAATCATCCAGGCCCCCATTTGAATGCATAAGCAAAAATTCATTCAAATCGATTCAGCCGTTCCGTTGCAGTGTAGATAAATAACCTAGATACCGACTGCAGCGCCATCTGCCGGGCTGATTTGAGAATCTAAACCACCCAGGGCGCCACCGAAATGCATACAAAAAAATGCATTCAAATCGGACCAGCCGTTTAGGAGGAGTTCAGTGACATACACACGTACAGTAGAATTATATATATAAAGATAAGTGAGAAATGTTGAAGAACTGAGAATTAACGGCCAAAGTTATCCAATGCGAGCCCATATTATAAGGTAAACTGCAATAAATCAACACCCCACAAAACATCTTTGAATGTAAGTAACCCAAATTGTACCTTAATTATCAATTTACCCCGCGACTGTGTAATTGCATTTATTCAGCATTATTTTTTAATAGAACTACACCAATTCCCTCCAGTCCCTAGAGAATTGTTCAATCAACTTCATATTTTTCAGATGTCAAATATCAATGAATACTGAAAACCGAAACCAGCAACAATAATAAACCATGATTAAGCTCCAATCCGATTTCCCTAACCGCAAAATGACCAAAGCAAGTTTTTTTGGGTAACCTTCCACAGTCTGAAAATGAAAATATAATCAGTAGTAATACTATGAGTACTTCAAAATAATCAGGTTATACATCGATAACCTGTTGCATAATTACAAAGAGTGTTTAAACTATCAAAGTGATACTCTTTGTAATTATGCAGAAAGTTTGAGATGTATAAGCGTATTTATTTTGACGTACGTATTGTATTTGATACGATTATTTTTCGAGTAAATTGAGTAAATATAAACAATTTATCAATTTAAATACAAATTGGTACAATGAAAATTACAATTATTACATACTACGTTTTTTTTTACTGAGTTATTTTCTGCACTGGAAACGTGCTGGAAATACCGAAGGTGTTATTGCTTAAACCTGTAGCGTGTTTAAAATTGGATCTCATCTTATTTATTTTGTTTTGGTGATGTTGTCATCTAACTGTAGGTAGGGTTTGATAGAATTGCTATTACCATGTCCTGTTATTTTAATAAGTTTTTGTTCCGATACACCTGCTTTTGCCAATTGTGAAACATCAGTGGCTCAGTGAGAATGATTTGAAAGTGTTTTGTTTGTCATATTTAAATTTGCCAATTCTGCAGAGTTTCTGGTCCATTTACTAATTTCATGCACTCCAATTGGCATATTTTTGTACCAGCCAGGGGTTTTTTGTTTCCTCCAGTTAGGATTTACTGTCAGAAATAACCTATCTGTTTCAATATTGATGTTTTCGCTTCTTTTTATCATTAGTTCATCTAGAAAACTCACTGGACAACGACTCACTTCATCATGATTGAGTACAAGCCATTTATTATTAGCACACGGTTTTGCTCCTCCCTGTGTGGTTTTGGTAAAAATAGGATCAAATTGTATTCTACCAGTTGGAGTATCATCATTCCCAGTTTCCTTTTGGAAATAATAAGTTAAGCATGACGCTCCTTCATTTCCTCTCCACGCAAGTTCTACATAAACAATTAAGATTTTTTTTATTTGTAATCCTTCCGGTGTATTTTCATCCCACGCTTCTATCATTGCTATGTACTCGGTATCTTCAAATGCTGATGCACTAACCATTCTCTTGTCCGGTAATATTTGAAGTTCCCTTATTTTTGAATTTCTTGCATTTTGTGCGGCTAAAAATATGGGACCAGAGAATGGATCAATTACTCTATTAAACTCCTTCATATATTTTTCTTGTATTTGTTTTGCCGTTACGTACCACATCGTTTCAACCACATTTTCTCTATAATTTTCTCCATTACCTTTTCGCATATTGAAATCCCAATCTTTCAAAATGGAAGCTATCATTTCAGTAGAAATTGATTCATTTAGTACAAAACGTATGAAATTGTTTCCATAGGTACTTTTTGTTTTCACTGTATTATGAGGCTCAGTTCTTTGTATACTTTCGTCTATTGCATTTAATGATAAATCTCCGAATCGACTCATTTTCGAACAATTATTGATAAACGTCAAAATTTGACGGTCCTGTTAGTTTGTGTATTGTTGTATATTGATGTCGATGTGGTCACTACGGAAATGAGATTATTGTACAATTTTCAATTGGTGGAGCTACTCTATGTATAATCAGGTACTATCAAAATTATACAAAGTAACTCAACTGAATTGAACGTTCTGATTGGTTAAAAATTACACGAAAAAAATAATCAGGAAAATCTATACAAGTTTGCCCCTCCTACACTTGTATAGATTTTCCTGATTATATTTACATTTTCAGACTGTGGAAGGTTACCCAAAAAAATATGTCAAGAAATTTTGTTCCTCCACAAAAAATCATATTCATTCAACGCCCAAAGTAACTTCTAATATTGAGGATCGAAGTTTCCTCCAAGGTCGGGGCTAAATGTCATCACATATAATCAAAATCGTGATTATGTCACTTTCTTTTTATCTATATTTTCACAGCATCTATACTATAATTCTCTGTTTGCTCAAATTTCCAGGCCGTTTTTGGAAAATTGTGAAATTTACACAAAGTGTCAGAAACTATGTTTTTCATCATTTGTGCAGTTCACAACACAACAAGTATTGTGACCCATTTCCTTCTTGAGCTCATAAACAGCGAAACGATAAGACAGGGAATTTGACGTGGAATCATGAAAATAAATTGACAGTCCCGATATGTTGCATATTTCTGCCACTGCGATCGACTTGACTGCCCTCATCAAGTATTTCGCACATAGCAAATAAAAAGTCATGAATTCAGTCACATGATATGCAATATGATCGACTATTCAGGTAAATGAAGAAAAACGAGCAGCTATTTTGTTCGATTGTATAACAGGCTATGATGAGTCTCGTTTTGGTTTTTGTTCCACCACTCAAATTAGAGAAAATCTATACCAGAAAATACCAAAAAAGTAGAGAGTCTGTCTGGAGACAATTCATGTCATTTTGTCGGCAGCAGAATCATGGATTTTGTGCGACTACCCCAACTCTCGTGATAGCCAAAATGGTCAAATATTGGGCATGGAATATGCGTAAAGAAAATAGCGTAGAATATAAAGAGTATACAATTAACTTGTGGAATTCAAGAGAGAAATGGAAAACGATGGAACCTTTCCTGGCAGGATCGAATTTAATCCTGTATTCACAAAAAATTGCCAAGGAGAAAACCGAAAGTGCGCAGATAGTAAATGGCTTACAGCTAACATTCAAAATATAAATCGTTGTCTTGTACATATTTTCTTGAAACTTCTAAGCCATCGAGCTAGACACCAACCGTACTGGAAAAAATAGAGATCTGCATGGTACAAAAATTGTCCTATCGGCAAAAAATAATATTCGAAATGGATGGAAACTGGTGCAGAACGTATTGGTTTGGACGTAAAGAAAAGAAAAATCACGAATCATTCAAATCGCTCCAAAGCCGTTTCACAACTAGCAAAGGCTGGCGTGCAGGAACAAGAACTTATACAAATAACGGGCCACAGCAATGCATCATCTATCAAACCTTACCTCCAGATGGTAAGCACAACAACAAAATTATGAAGAGTATGCGACAGTTAGAAGAAACACAGGCTCCAGCAACACAGGTCATACAAGAAGAGATAGAAAAGGATTTATCTATGGTGCTGGTGCAAATGTCACTTGCGTTTTCAAATTCAAATGATCAATTATTATATATTTGAGTTCATGTTGTTTGAGTCATTCGTGGTTGTGAAAAGTAAGATAAATTAAATGTTGATAAACGTAAATGAATGATTAGCTTGATTTGTTGAAAATATAAACAGGATGTTCATAAAATCAGATGTGGAATCATCTGCGACTGAAAGATAAACTTTAGTCACTATCTTCCATCGTCAAGATAACCTCTTGTGGGGTATTCATGTTGAAAAGGGAAACATTCTCAATTGAATATTAATAGAAAGATTTTTCTGTGAATTGAAAAATCCACGATTAAAATGAAGTTATTTTTTGTGAATGTCTAACAGAAAACAACTACTACCCCGGCTAAAGCCACGCTGGACATTGAACTACATCTGATAGATGTTCTGAAAAGGCCCTAACTCAAAAGAAAAAATCTGAAATTGGAAATTTGCATTTTCATTCAGATAGTTATTTGATTTTCAACATGATTAGCTTGCTTTTACTTCAGCGGAAGAGACAAATATAACTGGAATCTTACCGAATGATGTGGTGTTCACGAAATTGTCGTCCTGAATATCACTCGACTATGACAAAAAAGACTACTATTTTCTTTAATTTATCTCGAGCCACCTGTTTTCCGAGACAATTCAATTCGACCATATGAACATTAATAATCAGAGAATAACTCCCTCGAGCTAAAGATCTCGGGCGTTATTCAGATTATTAATGTTCATATGGTTTCATCAAATTGACTCGAAATACAAGGTGTTCTCGATAGAATTATTACGAAAATAATAGTCGGCTATTTGTCATAGTCTTGGGATATTACCTGCAAATATTACTAAATGTGAACTCTGTTTCATTTGTTATCAACTACAAAATATTTAATTTGATAATTCAAGAGGGTGTATTTTCAAATATTAGAGCTGTGTCTGAAAAAGCCAATTTAGTGGTGAGATGTTATGCGACAATTCTTTTAGGATCTTGCAGTTTGTTCCCACAATTCCTATTATTTCAGACTGATTCGGTAGCTGACTGCATTCAATACTACGTTTTGTAGCGCTCACAACTGCATCTCTGATGTGAGAGATGGCAGAAACACATATGCCATTTTCAAGTGATGTCTCGTTAATGATTCGAAATTGGCTGATCTCTTCTGTCTCTTCATGGCATGCTCCTCCTCCACTATTAATAGTGGTGGATAGTCATAGCTGGTTGCGCATATATGTCACATCTCATCGCACTTCTGCGCACCTCTCTTCGTATATATCCATTGTTGCCGCATCTCAACGCAGCACACCGCAAAAGTTGAAAAAACTCAAAACCGCACTCGTTCAAAGCGGTTGAAATTACACACAAAAATGTGTAGATATCAATCCACCACCAATTCTCCAAACTCCCAAATCCCAACAGATAAGCGACCACACAAGGCTTGACTTCTCTATATCAAAGGTGCCACCAATAGCTCCATAATATGTAACATTGTCTTCATTTATTTACTTATTTTCACACATACTGAATTCTGTCCTATATTCAACCTTGCCTATTCACCACACTTTGTACCTTTCGGTCTGCACGTCTTGAATGTATATGTATATGGCGTATCTTAGACAATGTCTATCTATTTTTATATTGTTACCCATTTATTTAGTTATATACTAACTGTATGTGCATAATCTCAGATTATTTTTACAATTTAATAATTTTTACAAACCTATTACTAATATGTTCAACTCTGTACCTAAGCTTTGTCTTTAAGAATTTCATTTTTTGACAATAAAGCATATCTTGATTGATTGATTGATTGAACACAATTTGCAGAATCTTGGAGAAACGCGACATAAGAACAATTCTCACAGCGAATAATAGAATCTCTAATTTTCCCAGGTCTCCTGAAGATAAAACTGCTAATGGGTTCCAAGGAATACATGAAATACCATGCATGGTCGTACATAGGACAAACTAACGGGCGAGTCACCAGTCCAGTTTACAAACATCGACTTGCTGTCCGACACGTAGACCTTCCTTCGGCACTTTTTCAAGCACAAGCACCATGAAGAGACAGGTCATAGAATGGATTTCGACTACACCAGGATTATTGCATCTGAGAGAACAGCGCAAGTAAGAGTCATTCGGCAAGAGCTTGGAATCGAAAGGCGACCGGACTGCCTCAATAAACGCGATGATGGCTGCTGACTACCCAGTACTCGGCCCATAGTTCAACTAGGATGAATGCTGCACATCCACCTACTTCCTCAATACTTTCGAAGGAGTGGACAGATTGGTTGGAAATCACTTCCCTCTTTTAATCCAATCAGTATTTTTTTTTCACTAATCCTTTCGAAAAGGGCTCTTGAGTGTGGTGGTTGAATCCGATATTTCAATATTCAGAATATATGTATATATATTCTATATATATATATATATATATATATATATATTGTTATGTTATGAAATGTTGTTAAATAATTAAACTTATAATTATCATTATTATTATTAGTTATTTTTATTATCATCGTTAATGCTATGTTATTTCACAATTTGCTTTACCTTTTTCACTACTATAGAACCTTGAACTATGCTCCAGTCGATACATATGTATAATGAGAACATTCCTGAAGTAGTTCTGGTATCAAAAATACATATCCAATGAAATATCTTATAAAAATCCACGATTAAACCATATCAAAATTGAAATTCATAGCAAACATTGAATTAAAGTAAGATCAACGTATAGATGAGTTTTGAACATCCTGTATGACAATTCATATCAACAGAAAACCCACCAATGAGATTCGAAAGAGTTTGTGTGGGAAAAGTGATGATATACAATAAAATGTAATGGCAGAAATTGAAAAAATATAAATTTATATGAATTTGTGAATAGTATGTATGAGTTAGAATTAAATATCATTCATAAAATCATTAATATCAATTAGAATAACAGATAATTCGGTAGGAAGTGAACAAATTCGAAAATCTGAAAAAAAAAATTGTGAGTGTTGCTATGGATCAGGATAACAAGCTCTCGAGAAGATTGAGAAAAGTTCAAGAGGTGAAGCCACGTAGAAAATTTCAAGAGAAGCATTATAGATAATACAAGAAAACCTATTATTAAAAATTCCCGAACGAGAAAAATTCTCGAAAAGCAGAACTGAAGAAGTAAATAGTCAATAAAAATTCCACCCACCTGGTCCGGGGGATTAATCTTGGAAGGGGTGCAGGTGAGCTGTCATTGAGATCGCAGAAATACGTCTACCGGACTGGAAACTTCAATCGAAAGGCAGCAACAGGGTACACTAATATCCAAACTCATCAAAGTGCAACTTTCACATTAAACTAATAACTTTTAAGTGCCTAAACCACTGGTTAATTTGTTTTGGGTTGAAATTCCATAAAATTCCATGCAAGAAGACTGATAATAAGTTCGAACTTTCTTCCTCAAGTTTTCATTGTCACAATCATCCAAACTGCACTATTTTATATCATTGTTTTGCTAGTATAAGGTAGCTATCGCAGAGCAGGATATTTATAAGTTTCGATTTGAACAAAAACCAACAATTCGATTATTCTCTGCAAAACTGGTGTTTATTTTTCAATTTCTAACCTCACTTTTCTCCACTGAACAGCTTTTCTTATCGAATCGTCAGTGCCATAGAAGGCAACACCAATTACAGGAACCGGCTACTGAGAAGGAGTAACTCATGTTCATAGGCGTACCTGACTGAGCTGGGATAAGGTAAAAAAGGTTGAAAAAGATAAAGGTAACATAACATAGCCGGTATTTTTCATTTGCTATGATAGGGTTTCAGAAATATAATCTATGAAATAAATTCACAAAACAAATATATATATATATATATATATATCTATTTCTTCATTTGTTGACCATCAGACAGTAAACTGTGCCGTTACTGCGAGAACTTCGCTGAAACTGCAGAACACCTGCTTTGCGGCTGCCGAGCGATGGTTTGCAAAAGGCTCAACTTCTTCGAAGTGGTTTCACTAACGCCCTCAGACATCAGGAACTTAGCTTTCAGGAAACTGATACTCAAGGTGTCTCGGAATCCCGGGTCTTGGTAATGTACAAAGGTTTCAGGTCGAGATACGGAGAGGCTGAAGAGCCATATCGAGCCCCCAATAATGTACAATCTAATTTGTTGACCACATATATTCATTTTCTTTATGTTCTTGGAATGAGGGGCCTTAGTCAGGCTTTGTATTTTTCATTCGATACGACGTTTCGACATTGTTCATCCGTGAATCACTCTGTAAGAGTCCGAACGAAGAGAGGAGAAATAAGACTAATTTTCAAATGTTGACCCTTCTGTAGATCACTTCGCATACATTTACCCTCGATCGTTGGATAATGAATTTTTTTCGATGAATTTCAGTATCCCGCAATAGGAGTTACCCTCAGAGTCGTTATTAGAAAAGTTCAATCGAACATCAACAAAAGGATTCTTTCCCTTTTTACCATGCCTTTCCTTTCTGGCCGTTGTTGATTCATTCCGTTATATTTTGCTGTGCTTCACTCCAACTACGTGGGTGTTTCCATCCTTGTGTGATCGAGTAACAGAAAAAAACTTTTTGGGATGGTCGTGATGTGACAAACACATATTCATCGAGAACATCAGAGATAAATCTGTTTTCCTTTGGAAGATTCATATTCGGTTTCACATCGATGAACAGCACACTGTGAAGAAAATCAGACGTTTTTCCGATATATTGTTTTCTATAGTGGCAATTTGTATTTTGTTTTTGACAGAAAATGAAACAAACAAATGGATAGATACGCATCTAAAAAATATCGATTCCCTTCGAGTTCCTTTTCACTTGCTTTTTAAACCACCACCATTCCCTGAATCGTTATTCATTTCTGACTGGCGAATATCCGAATATGCGGGAACGAATGCCATTATACGACTTTGCGTAAGTGGGTTTTCGGTTCAAACATACATTTTTGTACCAGTGAATTTTGATTTTCAAGGTTGAATATAAATTATGAAAATAGAACGATTTATGAGGGACTGCTCTTTTCGAGACAAGACAGAAAAATGCCTCTTTTCCAGACAATACCAGAACATGCCTCTTTTTGTCTTGTCCCATCCCAACCAAAAGAAATTGTTCATCAAGACAAGACAAAAACATTTTTCTTTCGACACCGTTTGTGGAGTTTTGATTTCATTGGCGATTTGCTTCAGAGTTTCGGTGCGGATAATATCTCCTGGAGATTTTCCAATTTTCAGCTGCATTATAATGAATAATGGTACTTCATTCAATATGCCATATTACAAATTTAAATAAAGGATGATAGGCGTATTTTGACTATTGAGCATGTTGAATTGATCTACATTCATCGTCTGAAGAAATGAAACTCAGGCTAGTTAAAACTCTAATTTACCCCCATATCGAGTATTGTTGTTCGGTGTATTACAATTTTTTGCCGCAATATAACAAATTGAAGTTACAACGCATACAAAATGCTTGCACGAGATTCGTATGCTGTATCCCATATGGTGAACATGTCACGCCATTTTTGTTAAAAACGAAGGAGTTGAATACAGAGTCCAATATTTGATAACAATTTTTCTGTTTAAGTTGCTCCAAACTGAAACTCCTAGTTATTTATATGTCTATTAAGCAGGCATTCTGACATACATTTGGTCAATTTGAGAATTAACTCATTCAACATACCTAGGCACCGTACTTTCAAATATGAAGGATGTTTTTCAAATATTGCCCCTAGTTATCTGAATGAAATTTTACCCATTTTACATCATAATATTCATCAATTCAAGGAAGAAATAAAACCACAGCTGCTTACTGCCCAGTGCTAATGTAAGATTCAATGTATAATATTGTAATGTATTCGTTGAGTTGACCAATGGAATGTCAAGAATATTAATAGCTATTAGCACCTTTATGATTGTATAATTTTTTTGTTTTGTTTTTTCTTTCTCTCTTCATTATTGATGTTTCTTTTTTTCTCTAACATTTTTTTGGTAGTAAATAAGTATTTTTCTTTTTTATTTTATCATTATTTTCTTAACACACACTATATAATTTTTGGGAGGGGTGGAAGATAGCATTTGGCTAACCCTTTTCCTTTTATGTATAAAATGTACTTTTATGCATAACAAACGATATTATTATTATTATATAGACCAATCAATAGAAATTTTTTCGTGAGAAAAATACTACCAGGAAACCGACTGTGTCATCATACGGAAGACGGTCCGTAGTTATCCTGGTATGTTTTCTACTCCCAACTGTCATCGCTAAATTTGTTATAAACATTTGAAAAGCATTTTTTTTATTTTTCTTAGTTTTGACTCGTAACTTGAAAACCAATAAAGCAATCTCGATACTCTCAATGGACGAACTGTGGAGAATCAAAATGTAAAGAAAATGAGCCACAGCACAACTTGATTGGATTATTACTAACGAGGAAAAAACGGAAAAAAAAATCTGAAAGATTTTTAGAGTTGAAGTATATTACTACAAAATGATTATTCTCGTTTCGTAATAAAATGCTGCAAAATAGGTGAGAAATACTTGCAAACATGACCGAAAACCGGCGAGTGCATGAAAGCGGCTCAGGAGTGGGGGTAGAGCCCCAGATTCATAACGGGCGCAGCGCGCTTGTAATAATATACATACGCTTCCCCGCGTCTGCTGCTCTACCCCCACTACTCAGCCGCTTTCACGCACTCGCCCATTTTTTATCATGTTTGCAAGTATTTTTCACCTTGTTTGTAGCATTTCAACGCAAAATGAGAATATACGTTTTGTAGTACTATACTTCTACTATCGAAATCTTTTTGAAAAAGATCGTGGAAAGTTGGCACTATAACTTAAAAAGTGGCAGAGTTGGGAATTTTTTAAAAAAAGGAAATTTTTTCCGGTTTTTTCGGTTTTTCTCCGTTACCATCAGTCCGATCGAGTTGTGCTAGAGCTCATTTCCTTTGCATTTTGATTGCTTTATAAGTTTTCAAGATACAAGTCAAAAATCCTAAAAATAAAAATAAATTGCTTTTAAATGTTCATAACAAATTTAGCAATGACAGTTGGGAGGGGGAAACATAACAGTATATAACTACGAACCGTCTTTCCTATGATGGCACAGTCGGTTTCCTGGTAGTATTTTTATCACAGAATCAATAGATTGGCCTAATATGACACAAGATATAATGGAGGTGGTTCTCAATATTGCCTAGAAAAAGTATAAAAATAAAGTATATTCCTATACACCCATGGGCACACGCATATACCGGGTGATAATGGGACTAGGGTCATGCCTATATCTCCTTCACTTATCAACCGATTTGAATGAAATTTTTTACATAGATAGATGAGACATAATTTCGGTTTGACAGACATATAAAAATAAAATGGCCGACTGAATAGATGTCATGTTAAATAACAATTTTTTCAGATTGATTTCATTTTGTTAGATGTCTCCCTACATTTTGAACGAAAAGAAAGTGGTACATAATGCGTATCGTTGAATTGGTAATTAAATTCTCTATCGAATGGCAAGATGGCCCTCGTTAGGTATCATTTGAAAAAAACGATTTTTTCGTTAAAAATGCGTTTAGAAAATTTTTATTCCTGCTGTAGGATTCGTTACTGATCTTTTCGATAAAAGGACAATTACAATGCGTTACTGATGTAAATTAGTATAGATTTTAAACTGATCAAGGCCTCCTGGGAAAAAAAGAAATAAGATTGTTTTTCCAATTGTGAAATGAAAATTTGCCCACACTGCCGTATGTAATTTGAGCCGTGGAATCCGAAAAACATCAAACATACAGGGTGTTCCATTTGAAAAATCGAAGTTGGTGGCTATTTTGGCGAAACCGAAAGTCGACCTTTTTGTTTTCATATGTCTGTCAATTCGAAATCGTGTCTCATATCTACGTACAAGATTTCATCCAAACCGGTTGATAAGTGAAGGAAATATAGGCATGGCCCTAGTCCCATTATCACACGGTATCCTTACAGACGCATATAGTCCCCCCCAACCTGTTAACTTTTGAACGGTTCGACGTCAAACAATGAAAAAAAAACGTATTGAATGATATCACCGATAAGACTTTTTGAAATGAAAGACATTGTGACTGCCCGATAGATGGGGCGGGGGTACATATCAACTTGAAGATTTCAAATAGCATGGGAGGTCAGGTGGCACATCGTTGAAAAGATAATTCAATTCTCTCTTCGACCATTCCATTTCTTTTGAATTCAATTCGAACGTTTATTCACAATATGCATTTGAAATGTCAAATATAAGTGCGGATCTGAATCGTACCATTACCTCCATAACTTTTGATGTAAAACAATGGGACATGAATTTTATTGAATGGTATTGTCCTACTTTTTGAGAGAAGATACATTACAATTACTCGACAGAGGGCGTTGGGGACACATCAATTTGAAAATTTCGAAAGGCATAGAGGTCGATTTGCACAAAGTTGAAAACGTAATTCAATTTTTCTTTCAACTATAGTTGTGCTACGGCATTGCGAGTGCGGCTTCTTATAGGCTCTCCCCTTCCACCTCACCGTTAACTTTTGAACGCTTTGACAAAGAACAACGGAACCAAGACTATTTTGAATGATATCACCGATATTACTCTTTGAAACAAAAGATACTGTGGTTGCTCGATAGATGGCGTATAAGGGCACATCAACTTGAAAATTTCAAATTGCATAGAGGGCCAAGTGGCACATCGTTGAGAAGATGATTCAATTATCTCTCCAACCATCTGAGTTTTTTGAATTTTTTCAATTCTTTTTTCACAATATGCATTTTAAATTTTGTTATATTAGACATTTCAAATGCATTTTGTGGAAAAACGTGTTAACGAAATTGAAAAAAACACTAGATTGATGAAAAGAGAATTCAATTATATTTTCAACGATGTGCCACTTGACCCTATTCTATTTGAAATTTTTAAGCGCCCCCCGCTCAATATATCGAGCAATCACGATGTCTTCTATCTCAAACAGTAGTATCGGAGATATAATTCAAAATAGTTTAAGTCCCGTTGTTCTATAACAAACCGTCAACAGGGAGGGAAATACTATAAAACGCCGCACTCGCAATTGTGATTCCGTATAACAACCATAGTTGAATGAAAAATTGAATTACTTTTTCAACGATGTGCAACTTGACCTCTGTGCCTTTCGAAATTTTCAAGTTGATGTGCCTCCAGCGTAATGTATCTTCTCTCAAAAAGTAGGACCGGTAATACCATTCGATATAATTCATGTCTCAAAAAAAGGGGCTGTAGAAACCAAGGGACTTTGGAGTTCTCTCCACAACTAATTCAATATAAATTCAAACAAGTGGTAGACCAGAAGCAAAAAACAACTTCTTTCCTGGCAAATACCACGCAAAACGTTGGATGATATTCACCTGAAAATCTACGCAAACTTCCATTGAAAATAAACATTGATTTCAAATGTTTTTTTCTGATAAACTTGATTTTGTTTGATTTATGCCAAGTCCGCCTAACAATCGGCATACCGGTTACAGGATTTCGGCCCTCATTAGTACGGATAAGTCACCAGTCAGAGATTCGACGACCAATGGCCGAAGCGAGACCCAACACAAATGAAAACACCATCAAGTTCAAATCACCTGTAGGTACGCCGGAAATAGTAACTTTCAACCAGCGGCACCTAGTGACAGAAAGAAATACTACATAATATTCCCTTATCTCAAAAGGATTCTAACTCAATAGGATTCTATTTCGATAGAACCGGCTGTATGCCCGACAAGGCGTATATATCAAACAAGAGAGCCATGTGAAGTGTAATATTAGAAAACAAAGGAATTTGAAACAAGGGTAGACCATGGAGTGTTTTTTTTCTGTCACTAGGTACGGCCGATTGGAAGTTACTTTTTCAGGCGTGCCTACAGGTGATTTAAACTTGATGGTGTTTTCATTTGTGTTGGGTCTCGCTTCGGCCAGAGGTTTTCGGATATCTGTCTGGTGACTAATCCGTACTGATGAGGGCTAAAAGCCTGAAACCGGTATGCGGATTGTTAGGCGGACATGGCGTTAATGAAACATAATCAAGTTTATCAAAAATAAACATTTGAAATAAATTTTCATTCACAATGAAAGTTTGCATAGATTTTCAGGTGAATATCATTCAACGTTCTGCGTGGTATTTGCCAGGAAAGTAGTTGTTTTTCGCTTCTGGTCTACCACTTGTTTCAATTTATATTGAATTCGTTGTGAAGAAGACTCCAAAGTCCCTTGTTTTCCGAAATTTTTAAATCGATGCCCCCCCCCTCATTCTAACGACATTCATAATGTCATTAATTCCGAAAAGTAGTATCGGTGATATCATTCACAACAGTTTTTGTCCCATTGTTCTATATCGAACCGTTCAAAAGTTAACAGGGCTGGAGGACTATAAAAAGCCGCACTGTATATGAGTTCACGGACTTGAAAGTTATGAAGAAAAAATTGGAAAAGAATCGTAAAATGAACTACTGAATCAAAATTCACATTCTGAGAAAATTTCATAAACCTGAGTTGGTCCACTTGATAGTTATGGAGAAAAATTTTAGAATTCAATACAAATTGACTTATTGTCGAATTCGCTATTTTCTTATCGAAAAATGAGAAGAGTAACCGAAAAATGAACTACACAGCAGTACCTACTACTGTTCTGCTCACATTCTGAGAAAATTTCATTCACTATGGTTTTTGCGTGTGGGGGTTATGAAGAACAAAATAGTGGAAATCAATAAAAATTGAGTTATTGTGCAACTCGCAATTTTTTTATTGGAAAAGGAGCAGAGTACCCGGAAAATAAACTACATAGTCTCATTCAGTGATATTTCTACCCACATTCTGTGAAAATTTCATATGCTTCGGTTCGTGCGTGTGTGAGTTAGGAATAAAAATTAGTGGAAATCAATGTGAACTGACTTATTATTTTCAAATTCGCAATTTTTTATTGGAAATTGAGGAGAGTAACCGAAAAATAAACTACCCAGTTTCATTCAGTAATATTCCCGCTCACATTCTGTGGAAATTTCATATATCTCATTTCATACCTCATAGAAAAATAAAGTTGATCAATGAAATGTCCTAAAGCGTAGAATCAGAAATTATTGGAATATCTTTTATATTCCCAATCTAAAATTAAATATATAGCTAAAGCATGGCCACATATTTCAGAAAAATATCTAATCATTGAATTATTATTCCAAACCCCTATATATTCTTGCTTCCATATCATTCAAATGTATATACGTAGGTATACGAAATGTTATTGTTTTCCATTCGATATCCACGGCATCGAGTTTCTCTGTGCGGAAAACATTTTATTTTGTGAATGTCCCGAAAAACTTTTCTTCCACATGACAATAGGGACGTCGAAGACTGATGTCTTTAAGAGTGCGAACCCTCACAGGGAAAGCTTTTTTAAACGAACAACTTTTGTATTCTACTGACTATCGATCAATCAAGTGGCCTAATGTTGTCAAACACTCAATATTCAAGGAAAAACCGTAACATGTGTGACGTCTTCTCGAGCTGTTGAAAGAACAATGGTGTTTGCATCTTGTCGATATTCGTTTGAATTTCGAAGCCATGCCTTCCTTGGGGATGCCACTCCAAAATAATATACGATGATGGAAAATAATGGCTTTTGGCGATCCGAATACCAACTTTTGAAAATGAATTCTCTGTTGAATGATCAATTGGTGTGATTCGATTCGAGTCGATATCCATCAGTCTTGACATTTTCCATGTTCCCAGTAAATGAAGACTGAAATAAAATCATTCGATTTATTAGAAAAGACGATATACCACAAACCGTTTCGTTGAATTTTGTGAGGATGCAGTCAGGTGAAGGGTTGATCAGAAATGGTCTTTGAAATACTTCAAGCTCTCAGCAACGTTCATTGCCTTCCTCAGGACGACTGCTTATGTATGGTTTGAGGATATACAGTGACCGGCAGAAAGTACGCATCATATGGGAAATTCTTTTATTAATAAATTTTGACGAATATCGATACGTGCAATCGCTTCTGCATCAAAAGCAACCCCAAAAGACGTTGTACAGTGCCGTTCGTCTTTTCGTGTTTGGGGGGAAATTTAAAAAAATAAAAAAATATGTTTCAAAACACACTTAGTTTGGAAAATATCGAAAAATGTTACTCGAAAAAGTTCTTCAGAACGTTATTTTATAGCTTTGTACATGTTTTGAAAAAAATCTGAGGTAAAAAAATAGAAATCAATTTTTTGCCATAATAAAAATTTCAATTTGGAAAAATACATTTCAGACGAAGAAACTCATTAGTGAGGCCAACAGTAATATTTTAAATGATATTTTGTAAATATTCGCAGGCTACTTCTATTTTATTCGGAAAAAATTGAAATCTATGGATTTGCCATGTATTCAGCTGCTTCATAAGAGGTCACTGAAATATCTCCAGGACATTATAATCCCGATACTGTTCATTATTCATAAAGGTCCTTGTAAAAAATTTTTTTTTATATATTAAAATATATAATTAAAATTTTAGATACATGGTTCTTTGTCAATTATAAACAGTATCGGGATTATAATGTCCTGAAGATATTTCTGTGACCTCTTATGAACAACTGAACACATACAAATCCACAATTTAATTTTTTTCGAATAAAATAGAAGTAGCTGGTGAATCTTTTCAAAATATTATTCAAAATATTACTCTTGGGCTTTTCTAATGAGTTTCTTTGTCAGAAATGTATTTTTCCGAATTGAAATTTTTTTTATGGCAAAAATTGATTTTTATTTTTTCATCTCAGATTTTTTTCCTAACTTGTACATAGCTATAATAAAATGACGTTCTAAACAACTTTTCCAATTAATATTTTCTCAAATAAGTGTGTTTTGAGACATAATTTTTAAATTTTTCAAATTTCCCGCCAAACAAGAAAAGACGAACGGCTGGTTGGTTGGTTGGTTGGTTGGAAGCTGACGAGCCAGATACAGGGTTGGCACTTAGCTTTCCCTTGACACTGCGACCAGCTGGGGTCTATTGTATCACTCTGTCGTCAGTGGTTCCTCATTCAAACAGGTTTGTGCCTTTAATTAGGTTTAGAAGCCTGTTGATAAGGTTCTTCGGATTCATGCCTGTTTCCGGGCTGATCTCTCCGAAGGTTCTGTGTCGCCTACTACTTAGGGCGTCACAGTCGAAGATTGAAAGACAAGAGTTAGACCCGGGGCCTCCTCTTGTCTCTTGATGACAAGCCATTCTTCAGTATCTATCCCCATGTCCTGGGTTTTGATGAGCTGAAGAATCTTTTTGGTTTCCATTTTACCAAATGGCTTTGGAATCCACTCTGTTTCCGGGAGTTTCTCCGTAGGTGTTCGACCATCTGCTGATCCTCCTCGGTTGGGTTTACGGTTTCTGGTGCCAAGTGTGATTCAACTGGAATCTCCTCGACTTCCATACCCGCTATCGGTGTTGGGTCTTCTTCAACTGGAAGTTCCCCAGGGTTGTTTTTCTCTGTGGTTTCCATTTCGTTCCCACGAGTGTAGGGGAAAGGGTCGTCCACACCTGCGGTGCCCCCTGCGCAGGTGAAAGGCAGATTACTCTGGGAGGTCGCCATGTATCCCAGAGGCTCCGTTTGTGATACCTGACTGGCTCAGGTATCATCCATCCCTCGGCACGGGTCGCTTGACGCCTTGGATTAAGCCATGTTGTGGTGGCATTTGGTTTGAGATTGACTTAGAGATCCGCAGGTTTTGACCATTTCTGGTCATTCCCACTGGATTTTCCTTGTCAACCCCGTTATCCAGCGATACCACTTGGAGGTAGCCACCTAAGTTTCCGCAACACATCTTCATCTCTCGTAGGAGGTGAACATGTGTTGACGCAAACTACTCGCCCTAAGACGAACGGCACTGTACAACATCTTTTGGGGTTTCTTTTGATGCAGAAGCGATTGCATGTATCGACATTTGTCAAAATATTATATTAAAAAAAATTCCCATATGATGCGTACTTTCTGCCGGACACTGTATACGTAATTTATACATGGGTACTCACTTACGTGAGATTTAAACGAAATGTTTATAAATTTGATCGAAATATATACATGAACTAGATGCCATTTTTATTTTTAGATGAATAATTCATCGTCCGATGAATTCAATATATTTGGATTCAACGGGAATAATTAGGATCGGGGAGTAAAACTAATTTTTTATCGCTGACGTTTCGGAGAAATTGTATCCCTTTCTCAACGCTCCAGAGCTGAGTTTTTCTTGCTCATGGATTCAAATTCGGAAAACTGTTGAGTATTCGATACAAACTCCCTTGATTCACATGTTCAGATAACGTATATGAATTTATATTTCATTTACAGTTACTTCTATTTAATTTAATGCGACTCTTTAGATTTCTCGATGTTTGACCAATATATGTTTTGGAATAATCCATACAATGTAAATAATAATAATAATGGTCTTGAAAAATGTCAAGCAATGAAATATAGGGTGTTGCATTCGAAAAAGTCCAGTTAATGCCATTTGTCATTTCCAAAAATCGTAGGAGGCGATGGAACATCGACTACCAATCTCAAATGTTGAGCCTAAGGAATCGACTGGAAAAAAAGTGGTTGGGTTATCTTGAATGGTTCTGTAGTCGTTAATTTTTTTGTGGGCCCATTTTGACACATAAATATATATAAGTCCAACACTATTGATATGAGTCTAAGAAACCCGTGTGCGTTATACCAAAAATTTTGTGGCAAATCCAAAAATGTAACAAAACTGGGGAGTTGCCATTTAAAAAAAACAGAACTTATTTGTGTATCTTATTTTGGGATATCCTGTATATGAATAGAAATATTCTATTGTTGGACCTATGGTTTAATAAAAATCACGCCGGTGGCTTGGATTGAAAAAAAGTTGTGGCTTGCACGCACCCATGGGTCACCCTGTATAAAGTTTCCATTTTTTCCTATTGATGTACCCAACCTCAGAAATAGCTCATTGGTGAAAAAGTATTTCGTCAAACTTGGAGGTTTGTAACTGTTGTCCATATTTTTTTTCAATTCGTTTAGTCATTCATAATGAATGAAATTTTATGTATGATAACAATTGTCATAAAAAATATTCTAATTAGAAAAGTAGAAAGAAAGCTACAATATTTGATTTGGAATTTGAAATAATAATTTATGTCCGATGAAACCGTAATGCCCGAAAAATAACAGTTATCTCAAAATGTTATTTTCATCAAGTCATATAAAAAAATGTCCACCTCTGTGAAGTTTCCAAACAGGTTGTGGTAATATGTAGAAAATTGAAATATTATTTGTTTCCAGAGGGATAATCGAAGTTGAACAAAATCATAACACTATAAACAAAAAGAAAATTAAATCAATTCTTCAATCATGAATTCAATGTGTAGGGGTTTTTGCCTACAAAAGATGAGGTAGAAATGATTTCGATATATTTTCTTCAGTTCCGGGCCATAATGAAAAATCCTCCAACTGCTCGTTTTTCTCATTTCAAGGAATCATTTATAGCCTTCAATTATATAATTATAGTTTTGTGAATTCAAAGTCAACTCATTTCCATACAACCATAAGAGTAGAGTAAACGGCGGATCGGTTGATGTTGATGCCTTCATAATCGTCTTCGTTTTCAGTGTTATCCTCTAACCCATTTTCCGCACTGAGAATATGGGCTTCTATCCATGTCATTGCCTCATCTCCGTCGTCGCTCTCGATGATGACCTCTGGTGCATTCTCGCATGATTCATTGCAGCTTTTCTACAGCCACATGCTCTACTGCATCCCTTTCTTCAATTGCAAGAAATGACATCCAATGAGGTGTCTGGGGCAGGTTTCTCTGACATTGTTACTGGAGTGAACCCATTGGTACCCAGTTTCCAGCTCCCAGTCGGATGAATTTTTTTGGATTCCACATTTTGGACTTGGTGGTAGGACCTTAATGCATGGATTGGAATTTACTACTTCATTCATATCTGATTCATATTGTGTTCTGCTCTTCAAAATACGCACGAAACAGCTCGGTATTTAGTTTTAAGAGCCAGAAAAGACAAAGGAAATAATGTTCAGATTATTTCCGCCGCCTCCTGCACATCGCGTACTATTTTCTGATTGGTTGCTAATTGGGATCTTTCATCCACCAGCCAATCAGAAAACACTAGTAGAATCTAACAAACTTTCGTTCGTAGACAGCTTTGTAAACCGTGCACGCGAGAAACTTGCTTGGCAACAGTGTTCAGTTCACGTGTTCTGAATCACTACAATGGTCGTGTATTACTTTTTTAAACAATATTAAATTGCGAATGTTTCCCTTTTTAATACTGTTTGTGTAGTATGTTCCTTACGAATGACTGTGATAATTATGAAAGGTGTCTCAAAGCATAGTATGAAGTCAACTAGTTCTGACTTTATCACCAGTTTGGATATAACAGGGTTAGTTGTTTTCTCTACTTTGAAATTGAATATATATCTCAGACAGCCTGCAATGTATACATTTACCACACAATCAGTTCAACATTCGAATGTCGAGTTGAATGTTCATTTCATTCGGAAATTGATCAAGTTTTTCTCTGAGTACATTATCTGAAATTAGGCGGGTGGCGCTACCTGAACTTTTGTCGAATTTTTCAAAGAACAAAATATGTCTTCAATTTTTTTTCAGATTTTCAACACTCGTCACAGACGGGTGTGCAATAGGTTAGATTAAACCCTGTATATAAAAATCATCGGTTTAACGTTAACAACAGCGTGGCGACCCGCTAGTTGCTGGGGGCCTACGAGGCGTTAGGAGACAGGAGACATGGAAACATGCTGAGGCTGATGCAAATACCCCACACAACTACCCCACACAACTACCCCACACAACTACCCCATGCCCCATTCTCATCCTCAAATCCTTGCAGGTTCTTTTGAAGAATTCTAGTAATATTCAGGGATGAGATGATTATGTTTGTATGAGATGTGACCATACTGAGAGGCAAATTCATTATGTGGAATTCGAATATGTCAACAACCAGTCTGCCAATACACTAGATCTTTTTCTCACCACCAATCCTGACCCGTATAGAATAGAAGTTTGTGCCCCACTTGGAAACTCTGATCACACCCTCATCTCCACAACATGCTCTTTCCATTTACCATCGAGCTGCACAATACCACCCCGTCTCATGTGGCATTACAATTCGGCCGACTGGGAAGGTCTTCGTATGTTTTTCTCAGCGTTTCCATGGAAGAGAGTTTGTTTCTCTTCAATAGATCCAACACGATGTGCTGAGACAATTTCTGAAATCATCATGTTGGGGATGCAAACTTACATACCGAATACCGGAAGAAGAACATCATCCGATAAGACCTGGTTTAACAGAAACTGCTCTAGAGCTGTGGCTTCCAAACAGGCAGCATACCATCGATGGCTAAAAAATCCGGGCCCTGAGACCAGAGCAGCATATGTCGAGGCTACAGGCATATGCAAAGAGATAATAGAATGCTTAAAAGATGCCCACAATGCCAAAATAAGATCAAAACTTGCTGAATGTCCTAACGGATCCCGTTCATTTTGGTCTTTCGCCAAAGCTGTGGGAAGAAACTTCACTTCCAGCTCATTTCCTCCTCTAACCAAAGAAGATGGAACACTAGCAACGACTGCCCAGGAAAAAGCCAATATCTTTGCGCACCTATTTGCTGGAAATTCCACTCTGGATTCATCGGGAAAACAACCCCCGACCTATTGACAGTCACATCCCCGAGATCACCTTTCGCCAACGTACTATCAGAAAGATTTTGCTGGGTCTCAACACCAACAAAGCCTGTGGATCTGACGGAATCCCGCCGATTGTTCTCAAGAAATGTGCCCCCGAACTAACACCTGTTCTTTGCAAGTTTTTCAACCACTCTTACAATTTGGGGGTATTTCCGTCCAATTGGAAAATTGCAAGAGTACAGCCAGTCCCTAAAAAAGGCAAAAGGCCCTACCTAGCAACTACAGACCTATCGCACTGCTATCTATTATTTCAAAGGTCATGGAAAAAGCCATCAACATCGAGCTCATGAAATATCTGGAAGACTCAGGAATTGTCAACGATAGGCAATATGGCTTCCGCCATCAGAGATCAACTGGTGACCTGCTCGCTTACGTCTCACATATATGGCAGCTATCTATTGAAAAGTATGGAGAAACTTTAGCTGTGGCATTAGATATCTCCAAGGCGTTCGATCGAGTTTGGCACCAGGGACTCCTCGCCAAGCTTCCGTCTTATGGCTTGCCCCTCAGCTGTGTTCTCTGCTTGCTAGTTTTCTCTCAAACAGGTCTCTCCATGTAGTGGTCGATGGAGTTTCATCTGACACTCTACTCATAAATGCTGGTGTTCCGCAAGGATCTATTCTCGCACCAACACTATTTCTATTTCACATCAACGACCTGTTGAAAGCAACTTCATGTCCAGTACACAGCTTTGCCGATGATAGTACCCTCCATACCGCTTTCTCTTCCAGGGCCCCTATATCAGCCCGTGAAACCAGAAATGAACGAGGAAAAAATGTTAATAATATAAATATGGACTTAGCAACAATTCTCGAGTGGGGATCTAATAACTTGGTAGAATTCAATGCAAACAAAACACAAGCATGTCTTTTCTCTAGAAAAGCCGATCTCACTGTGCCTAACATAACTTTGTCAGGAGTAACCATACCACTGAAGTCATCCATATCGATGCTTGGTATTACTATCAGCAATAAGCTTTCCTGGGAAAATCACGTGAGGTCCATTGCCAAAAGTGCATCCCAAAACTTGGTTTTTTGTTTCGTGCCAAGAGCTATTTCACCCCCACTCAGCTGCTTATGATCTATAAGGCACAGATCCGACCTGTCCTGGAATACTGTTCCCATATTTGGAGCGCGGCACCTAAACATATCCTGAGGCTATTGGATTCGGTCCAAAAAAGGGCAATTCGTCTCGTCGGTGATGCGTCGCTTACAAACTCGCTCACAAAAGTTGGCGATTTGTCTCTATTTTATAGATATTTTCATGGGCGATGCTCTTCTGAAATATCAACAATCGTTCCTGCTTTGGCAGTCTCTTCGAGACTAACCCGCCAAGTTCAGTCATCACACCCCTTCGTGGTCACTTTGGAGACCTGCAGAACATCACTTTCCAAAGACTCGTTCATCCAACGAACAGCGAGGCTTTGGAACTCATTGCCTAGGGAGGTGTTCCCCGAGGCATACAACCTCCAGAAATTTAAGAAGAACACCAACTCCTACCTTCTTTCCCTTGGTTCCCACGATGTTCTCTGAACATTACAGGATATCCCTTTTCGTGGGAACCAGAACATAAAAAAAAAAAAATATAACGAAGTCGATGTAATGAACTGAAAAAATAATCCAGCATCAAAATATTCATCGAATTCCATATTCCAAATTGTCTTTCGATAAAGTCACTTTTTTCTCATAATGCGAAATATTTCCCAACAATCACTGTTAACTGAAAATATTCTGCATACCAGTCATGTCCCGCACCCTAATAACCTAAATATACCCAGCATGTTCAGCTCTTTTATAGGAATAAACAAACATCGACATATACGTTGAGGTAGTCACCAACCAATTTTGTTGGCCATTGAAAAATTAATGTGTCTTGCCATTATTCGACTTTGAAAAAAGATAACCCTTGCGACGAACGCAGTTATAGCCGGGAGCATTTCCCTATACTCTTGACCTGTTTTCAAGAACATGTGGTTGGGTGGGAGATTGAAAGAGCGCGTGAAATATTCGTCGAATACTTCATTGTCAAACACAACGGGTGTCTGGAATCTCATTTTTCCACCACGGAGGTTTTTGAGATGTTTTTAATTATATGAATTCAATGTGAAGGATCATATGTTCAATATTCACCATGAATATTATAATTACAACAACCTGGATGACTAGAATACATTTCTAATAGCGCAAAAATGTGAGATGAATATTTGTGTATCTTCAGTGGTAAGCTTGTCTCTACTGAAGCAGCTTTGGATATAATTGTGAACATCTTATCCTCTGTTAGACGTAAGCCATTCTCAACTCCCATTGAATGTCTACTAGTTGATTCATTCCGAATAAAGTTGATTTTATGCTCACTTTTTCGATCCAACCCAAGAAAATCCCAAAGAAGGATTTGAGCAATTATCCACATCGTGGTCGTGAAAAAAACATCTTACGTATTTGGAATGATTGGCAATACGTATTGTACACCTGCTCCTCGAATATGACATGAGAAAATTGATAACTTTTTCCCAAAATAAATGTAGAATGAGTTCAGAATATGTTTCGAACAATTCATCCAGGATCTTACGCATATTTTGCTCGATGTCCAGATATTTCTGATATTTATAAATCTATGATGGTCCATTTGGAGGGGCGTTAGCAAGATGTGGTCTCCAAGGGGGTCACCCGAAGAAATTAATCACTCGTTTGGTGTACCTCAGAGGTCCATTTCCTGTCTATGTTTGATAAATTTATTGCCGAATTGTAGGAGATCATCCTTATGTTTGATCTCAAAATATACAGAAAAGTGAATAATATCGATGATATATATATATATATATATATATATATATATATATATATATATATATATATATTTTTATAGAAAGATTCAGAAGAAGTAGCAGCCTGGCCAGAGAGCAACAAACTACTTCCAAACATAGGGAAATGTTTCTCATTATCTTTTTCGAGGAGAATACATTCAAAACGAATATACTATAAACAATAATATCCTGACTGACAAATATGTTGTGGAAATCCTAATCGTTTAATTTGACAGTGAACTTAAGTTCAACTTCCACAAAAAAAAACATATGGGATATTAGTATTCGTATGAAGAAAAGCCTGTAGATTCGAAGATATGGAAACAATGATGTACAACTCTTACGTCAGGAGCATACTGGAGTATGCTTTTATCATCCGGACACTATACTACGGAAAATTTTCAAAATAAAATTGAAAAAGTTAAAAAAAACATCATTAGATATCTCTGTTATGAAGAATCGGAGTGTACTACTTTGATCTCCTCTACGTAACACTCCTGAAGGGATTCAATTCCATTAAATTGTAGCAACGGCGAGAAATTGCTTCCGTACTATTTATGTATAAATTAGTGAAGGATAGAATCGTTTCCTTGTATCTCATAGGAAAATTAATCTACTGGCAATCAATCCAATTAGAATCAAAAACGAAGTCATCTCACATTATCACAGATCAAAATTTATCGAGAACATTGTAGACTATGCACCTGTCGAAAAACTGTGTCAGGTTTAAAGTGATTCAAATCCCATTATAATCTCTTCATTCAGAAAGGAAGTCTTTTCACTTCATGAGATAATTTCGACTAATAATATATCAAAAACATACCTCTTCATTGGTCAGTTTTTGACAAAAATTGTTTTGATAATCTCACTGGTAGAGACTCCTACAATATAGTTACAATCTTTTTTTATATCAAGATAATCGTCACTTATAGTTCTCACTGGATATATTTATTGTTGGAATTGTGATCAACTAATGGAATATATATTCTGTAGATTACATATAAATTGAATAAAAATAAAATAAAATTACCGTAATAATTCTCAAATTCTATATATTGGGATATTTGCTCATGAAATTAAGCAATACATTACCTGTTTTTTACCAAACTTCTTGCAAAATATATGTGCCAGCAGGATGGGGTAGCTTGACGACAATTCTTTTTTCTCACTCACCTGAAACAAAAAATACATTATAGAATTTGAAACAAATAGTAATTTTTGTATTAAGTGCATAAAATTAGTGTTTTTTAATAGAATATGGGAGTGTTAATTTTCTCGAATATACAAACAATATTTTTTGTACAATGTAAATTTTAATAAATAAATATATTCTGAAATATGTCATAAATAAATACTTCCTATACCTCTTGATATGGTTCAAAAATAACTAATACTTTATTTTATGTCAATTTGACAACATCCAGTCATCTTTCTTTGCCGTTACTATAGAAACGGTTTGTTGGCACGCCGTGTGTTTGACTGTCATACATTCATAGTTCATTCGTATTTGCTTCAATTTACAGTTATTTTCAATTAGATGGATGTTAATCATGGTATTGGCAGCGATACCCCTTCGGATATATCCGATAGCAAATGCGATAGTATCCAACATGTTAACGGCCAAATCCAAGCTAGTACATGAGAAAATATATGACAAATTTCATGAATGGTGCGATTAAACATGTAAAAAATCTGTCTAAAAATGGGCTTACTTGCTCTTTTGGGAAAAAATAAAAATTATTGAACCTGGTACGTTATATAGTGCTGAAATGTTGAAAGATACATTGAATGTTGAAGAAAATAATGCCATTCAAGTTTTCAAGATTGGTTTCCCTCATTTAGAACAGAAGCGTCGGATACCGTGGAAATAAAACTGAATTTTTATAGAGGGATGATATCAATTGATTTATTCAAGATGCTGATAAAGAAACAAATCTACTTTATGAGGTACATATATTCATAATTTCGTAATATTTCGGTAATTTCAATATTTTCTCAAGTGGTGTTTGTCGCCGTGAAGAATTATCAAATATAACTATTAATGCCATTGAACATGCTGGGTCTATATTGCTTGCTGAAATACCGGAACACTACGGCCGCCCCATATAAAAAGCAATAGATTATTCTAAAAATATTCGAGAGGAAAATAAATGTGTGACGCAACATGTGGGGATAAATAAAATAGGAGAAATTCCCAGCTTGATTGTAAAATGGCTAGGAAAAAATCTTCATCAGAGCTACACAGGTCACTGTTTTGGGATTTTGGATTTTGGAATTTATATTGATTCCTTTGTGAAGATAACTTTGTGCCTTTATTTCTTAATTAAATTGTTTTTTAGTAAATAGCTATCAATTAATAAACTTTGTTGAAAAATATATTCTTCGAAAAGTTGTTTTATATTTTTTCTAGGAATCATTTTCGCAGTGAAAAAAATCTTATTTCTTGCGTAAATAAAGAACTTCTATTCACCGTGAAATAATCCTTTTTTTGTTGTTAAAAAAGTACTTTTTTTCACGGTGACCGGAGCAAGTGGCCTTCCCATGGTAAACAGAAGGTGACATCCCAGACAACCGGAAGACCATAACTGGGCGGTGGAATTTGATTTTAGAGGAAAAAGGCCATTACAATATCAAGATCAAAATTTGCAGTGTAATCCGTTTTTTTTTGTTTCCCTGAATCCATGGATGCACCCACATTCCATTGACCAGTGGCTCAGTGGCATTAAAAAAAAGCAGTTTATTTCCAACAGGGGTACTCACTTACAGGAAATGTTATTACAACAATCAATTAGATATACATATATATTGTGATGATGGGTTTCAACTTTGTATATATTTTTGTGATCAAGATTCATTTTTGTATTTTGTACCACCTGACTTTGTTTATCATCTTTTTCTAAAATTTTAATTTTTACCTGGTTTCCAATCTTATTTGTATTCAAATTGCTTTTCTCTTTTATATTGAAAATTTCATTCTCTACTGTAATGAATTTTATATTGGTATCCTTTTGTTGAGTATCTAATTTTTTATGTATCATATTTATATGTTTGTTAACTTTTTCATTATTATTACTTATATTTACTGTGATATCTTTAATTCGTTTGTTATTTTGTTTTACTTGATTATTGAAAGTAGATATTTCTTGAGTTATAGCTACATACAATTCTTCATTATTTTGTCCTATTTTTGTCTCTAATTGTTTGTGCATTTCTAAAAATCCTTCTTTTTTTGTTCAGATTTAGTTTGTATTTTGTTTTCCATTCTCTCCATATTTTCTTTCATATCCTTTATATTTGCTTTCACATTTTCTCTCAATCTTTCTTCCATACTCGCTGTGTTTTCTTTCAACTCTTTCATTTCATTTTTTAAACTTTCTTTCATTTCATTTTTCATATTTCCCATTTTTTCTTCCATTCTTTCCCCCTCTTCCCATACTTTCTCGCATTCCATCTCGCATTTTTTTTTTTCATACTTGCTTTTTTCATTCATTTTCTCTGTTTTTTCTGAGTTTTCTTATATTTCATTTTTCATTTCATTTTTCATTTCTTTCATTTCATGTTTCATACTTGCTGAATTTTCATTCATTCTTTCCATTTTTTCTTCTATTCTCACTGAATTTTCATTCATTCTACCTTCCATACCTGCCATATTTTCATTCATTTTTTCTACCACGACCTCCATCATTTTCAGAAACTGACTGTCTATTGCTGTTCTTTCACTTTTTATTTCACTCCCTCTCACATTGCTACTCTCTCCTTGTTCCTGATCACCTCTCTCTCTACCTTCAGCACCTCCTTCCAAACCAATTTTTTAACCATCTCTCAAATCCATTTTCCCCACACTTATATAAATATATCAATGCAAAAATTCCAAAATGTCAACTTTTTATTTTCCCTGTATAATATTATTTGACTTAAAAAAAAAATTGTTTTCAATTTGAATTTGCTTCTAATTCTTAATTTTACAATTCAGCTCCGCGTTGGGCGACAGTTGTAATGATGGGTTGATTATATGATTTTAACTTTGTATATATTTTTATAAGAATTTATATCATAGATTATAATTTCTGAAACCCTATCATAACAAATAAAAATACCTCCGGCTATGTAATGTTACCTTTTTCAAACCCTTTCACCTTATCCCAGCTCAGTCAGGTACGCCTATGAACATGTATGACTCCTTCAGTAGCAGGTTCCTGTAATCGGTGTTGCCGGCTATGGCACTATCGATTCGATCATAAAAGATGTTCAGTGGAGAGAAATAAAGTTAGAAATTGAAAAATAAACACAGGTTTGCAGAGAATATTCAAATTAGTTGACTTTATTCAGATGAAAACTTAAATATACCCTACTCTGCGATAACTACCTTATACTAGCAAAACAATGTCAAAAAAAATATAGTGCAGTTTGATGTTTGTGATAATGAAAATTTTATGGAGAAGGTTTGAACGTATTATCAGTCTTTTGGCTATGGAATTTTATGGTTGTTCAGCCCAAAATAAAATAACCAGTGGTTTAGAACACTTTAAGTTATTGGTTTTATGGTTGCACTTAGGTGAGTTCGGTTATGAATACCCTGTGGCTGCTTTTCTGTTGACGTTTCCAATCCTGTGGTCGTATTTCTGGGATGTCATTGACAGCTCACCTGCACTCCTTCCAATGATTTATTTTCTGGACCAGGTAGGTGGAATTTTTATTTACTATGTGCTTCCTCCAATCAGCCTTTCAAAAAATCTTCCTCGTTTGGCAATTTTATATCAGGTTTTTTTATATTATGGGTGAAAGCTTCTTCCTCAAATTTAGTAAGCGGCTTCACTTTCTTGAACCTTTTTTCAATCTTCTCAGAACTTGTTATCCCGTTCCATGGCAACACTCACCAAATTTTTATTTTCCACAGATTTCCGAATTTGTATCACTTCCTACCGAATTATTTGCTATTCTAATTAATGTTAATGATTTTATGAATGATATCTAATTCCAACTCTTACATTTTATTCTATATCAATACTTCTCCCACACAAACTCTTTCGAATCCCATTGGTGGGTTTTCTGTTCATGTGAGTTGTCATACAGGATGTTCAAAACTTATCTATACGTTGATCTTACTTTAGTTCAATGTTTGCTAGAAATTTCAATATTGATATAATTCAATCGTGGATTTTTGTTAAATGTATTGTTGGATATAGAATTTTGATAGAAGAACTACTCCAGGAATGTTCTATATATATATATATATATATATATATATATGGATGTAAATGCTGATAAGGAAATTTAAAATATTTAACATAAAATCAAATTCTAAAGTTCAAGAGAAAAGTTTGAGTAAACAAATAAACGAGAAAACAAAAGAATACATAACACCAAAGTACTGTAAGGTTGCTGTAGTAGACTTGAGCATTATAGATACTCAATAATACACGATGTAACAGCATTCAATGAGTCAAAATGGATGTCAAGAATTTCACTAATTTTGTTGAAACTACCGCACATGAAATTCACCGGTGATCGTAGCATAATGTTTGTTCGTGATGCTCCGCAATGAAACTTGGCATTGTGCCGACATCATATTCTAGATACTAGGAAATTAATTTAGTTTAAAAGAGCAGCACAATCAATATTGTTATTGATTAATTTAAACAAAAATTTCATGCCAAGAATAATTCTCCGTATTTCCAAAGATGTCATTTCGAAACGTGACAATGAAATATCATGATCGATGCCTCTCACGGGATATTGTCCATCAACTTTCAAGCATGAATATTTCAAAAATATCCTCTGTACACTTTCGATTGACATTTTTTGGTAATCGTAGGATGGATTCCATATCAAAGAGCCATACTCCAACATTGATCTGGCAAAGGCAAAATATAGCAATTTTATGGTGGCAACGTTTCCGAAGTTTTTGCTATTTCTGTAAATGAAACCAAGCATCCTATTTGCATTCGCAACCATTTTTGTAATATGTGTTGTAAATGTGTATTTGCTGTCGTATGTTATCAAAAGGTCTTTTATCTCATGTACTCGGTTGATCGTGTTATTGTTGATAGTATAATAATACATTATGGTTTAAGATTTTCTTGTAGACGATATAATATTGCATTTGGATACATTTGGTTGTAGACGATTATTATTACACCAAAGTTTAATTAAATCTAACCCAGACTGTACACAGTGACAATCAGTAATGTCATCGATTTTGTAGTATAATTTGAGGTCATCTGCAAATAGGAGGATGGGAATTTTCAAGGAGGTTGCCAAGTCATTAATGAAAATTGAAAACAAGAGTGGTCCAAGATTAGTACCTTGTGGCACTCCAGACGTAACTACGTATAAAGCAGATTTGAAAGATTCGTATTCAACAAATTGTTTTCTGTCAACTAGGTATGACTCAAGTAGAGTGAGCAGTTGCCTGGAGAGTCTCAATTTTAATAATTTGCTGAGAAGAACATAGTGGTCTATTTGATCAAATGCCTTTTGGAAGTCCAAGTAAATAACATCGACTTGATTCTGCTCGTCTAAATGAGTACAGAGATATTGGTTTAAACATGCAAGGTTTGTTGTTCACGATCTTTGGTGTACAAAGCCGTGCTGGGTGCGGAAAATAACTTTCTGAACATGAGAGTAAATGCCTTTTGAATACATATTTCAAAGAGTTTGGAGAAATTACATAAAATAGAAATTGCCCTATAGTTTGTGATGTGACTTGAGTCGCCTTTTTTTTAAATCGGACATATTCGAGATGTCTTCCACAGTTCAGGGAAGGCACTGGTCGATAAAATTAGGTTGAATATGCCCGTAAGAGGTATAGATAGTATGTCAATACAATATTTTACTACAAAACTAGGAACATTATCGACTCCCGCAGTAAGTTTGTTTCTTAGTTTTTTTGAAGCAGTAGCTATATCAGTTTCGGAAAAAACACCTATGTCTAACATATTGTAACGTAAATAAACTTAACTTGGTTAAACTAATTTATTTCACACTTAAATATACAACTTAATTTATATTACTACGCCACTGTATAGCTCGATGGTATGGGCTCGTTCAGATTGTCCCGACTCCACTTGAGGGTCGCCTATTTATCTCCGATACAGCATTCTCGATCTTTCGAATTCCGGCAGTTGGCGATCCAGCATGTTCCAATCGTTTCCAATATCGACCGTTGCTCTCCAGGGAAGAGCGACTGGATGGTTCTCGAATATCTCCGGGGATGATCTCATCGCTGTCGACGGCAACACGCGAGGCGACAGGTCCGGCCTAGGTTCGTTACATTGCCCCCTTCTTAAAGACATTTCGTCCCGAAATTTCATCCTTGGAGTGTGACGATATCTGCATGACTCCCCATATCTGCACCGTGAAGTTCGATGGAAGTAACACTCCACGGTCTTCATGATCGGTCGTGGAAGAGGGTTACAGCAAACCAAAATCTTGACGCCGCTGGATCTGAATATCGCCTCCAGCATATTCTTAGGACTCTCCAGTCCAACCCATCAATACCACAGGACAATTTTGGAATTGCTAGATCCACCAGATTCTGGTCCACCATAGTATCTCTTAGTTTGGTGAGACTCTTCCAGACATCTTCATAGGACGGTTTATCTTGGGAATGCCTCTTGGTAACTAGGTAGTAGATGTTTCTCTGGCCTTTCTTCAACTGTAGCACCCCACCAACTTCTGGATTCTGCTCCCGCAGTGTTTGGAGTTGACCAAATTTCTTGGAGAACACTACGGCGATGCCCCTGGACATTCGAAGATCTTCTGCCACACAGTGCGCTAGTGCGTAGTCAGCAGGCACCTCGAAAAGGTCTCGTGACTCCTCTCTAGTAACCCCATGTAGAACTTTCTGCCCGTTTGAATACAAGGACATAAACTTCTCGAACGTCATATCATCCTCCGGTGGCTTGAGGGTGCGAACTTGGTCATGGTTTCCAGCGTAAGGGGCCAACCTGTTGAAATGGACGACCCTTGGTTTCCCTCGGGGTGGCTTATGGATTCGGTACACGAGGTCGTTTATCCTTTTCACGATTTTATACGGGCCTTCCACGAGTTCCGCAACTTTGGTGATAGTCCACGACGACGTTTGGGGTTGTACAGCCAAACCAGGTCATCAACCTTAAATCCTCCAGCGTCGGCCTTGATGTCATAGGTCTTCTTCATTTTATCGCTGGCACTCTGGATGTTCAACCGGACTCGTTCGTGGATGTCGTCCATTCTCTGCCGAAGTTTGCTGACGTAGTCCTCTCCCGCAGTGTCTTGTCCTGGCGGTATCCCAAACTTCAGGTCACAAGGCAGTCGCAGTTCTCGGCCCATTATAATACTAGCAGGAGTTTGACCGGTTGACTCGTGTACTGCGGATCGATAGGCCATCAGGAACAAATGAAGATACTGGTCCCAGTCTCTTTGATGGTCAGAGACAACCTTGGACAAGTGGCGGTTGATCGTCCTGTTCATCCGTTCCACCATTCCATCGGACTGCGGATGTAGGGCCGTGGTTCTTGTTAGATACTGGTCCCAGTCTCTTTGATGGTCAGAGACAACCTTGGACCGTTCATATTTCTTGGAGAAGGTTGGATTCGAAATTTCTGCCCTGATCCGAGTGCAGCTCCATTGGAATACCGAATCGACATATCCACTCTTTCACCAAGACGTCGGCGACGGTGATGGCTTCCTGGTTGGGCGGGGCATAGGCTTCCGCCCACTTACTGAAGTAGTCCATTGCCACAAGGATGTATTTATTCCCGTGGTCGGATACGGGAAACGGGCCGGCGATGTCAATGGCGATTCTCTCGAACGGGCTGCCTACGTTGTACTGACGCATCGGGGCCTTGGGTCGTATTCGAGGTCCATTGCTAGCAGCGCATACAGCGCACTTCCTGCACCAGTCCTGGACGTCAGCTTGACAATTGGCCCAGTAAAACCGTTGCCTCACTTTCTGCAGGGTCTTCGTCACTCCCAGATGTCCTCCGGCGACTCCATCATGGATTTCCGCAGCACTTCCTCTCTTCTGTTCCTGGGAACAATTATTTGGCGTCTGTCTTCCCCACCAATATCGGCCTCAGCACACGTTTCAGGATCCCATTGTCCAGAATAAGAGAGTTCCATTGTGCCCAATAGGACTTAACAGCCGGCGAGTAACCTGCGACTTCCTGCCATGATGGTCTTCGATTGCCCTTCTTCAGCTGACGACTAAGCCAAGGTCGGGGTCTCTCTTGGTCTTTCTGGATCTTGCTGTCATTCCAGTTGTCATCCATTGCCGCGGTTCTACAAAGTGTTGCTTCTTTCTCTTCTGCTCGTCGGCAATGTGAGCAATCATCTGGACATGGTCTTCGCGACAAGGCATCTGCATTCTTATGGCTAGTTCCGGCTCGATGTTCGATCTCGAAATCGAATTCTTGGAGTCTCTCGATCCAACGTGCTACTTGACCCTCAGGATTTTTGAACTGTAAGAGCCATTTGAGAGCTGCATGGTCAGTTCTCAACAGGAATCTTCTTCCATACACGTACTTGTAGAAGTGTTCCACTCCTTTACAACAGCTAACAGCTCTCGCCTGGTGACACAGTAATTGCGCTCTGGTTTGCTAAGCGTCTTGCTGAAATAACCAATGACCTTCTCCTGTCCCTCCTGGATCTGAGATAGGACAGCTCCAAGTCCCACGTTGCTGGCGTCTGTATCCAAAATGAATTTCCCTTTGGGTAGGGATAGCTCAGTATAGGTGCGTTGATCAAAGCTCCTTTCAGCTTCCTGAATGAGTCTTGACATTCTTCGGACCACTGGAACTTTGTTTGGCCTTCCGTGAGCTTGGTCAGTGGTTTAGCGATGTTGGCGAATCCCAGCACATATCGGCGATAGTATGTGCATAAACCAAGGAAACTTCGAAGTTGGTGAATGTCTTTTGGGATGGGCCAATCCTTAACAGCTTTGATCTTCTGGTCGTCCACTGCTACTCCTTCCCCAGAGACAACGTGGCCGAGGTATCGTACTTCTTTTTGGAACAGATGGCATTTCTTAGGGCTCAGTTTCAATCCGGAGTTCCTCAGTCGCAGGAATACTTCCTCCAAGTTTTCACGTGGTCCTCAAACGATCTGCCGACCACAATTATGTCGTCGAGATACACTAGACACGTGTTCCATGAGAGTCCCTTCAGTACTGTTTCCATCAATCTTTCGAATGTGGCGGGAGCATTACAGAGCCCGAATGGCATAACGGTGAACTGCCACAATCCTGAGCCGATGGTAAAAGCAGTCTTTTCTCGATCTTCCTGAGCCAGTTCTACTTGCCAGTATCCACTCTTCAGATCAAGGGTCGAGAAAATCGTGGAACCAGCCAACGTGTCTAGGGTGTCATCTATTCTCGGAGAGGGTAACTGTCCTTCTTCGTGACATTATTAAGTTGGCGATAGTCTACACAAAAGCGTGTCGATCCATCCTTTTTCTTCACCAGTACGACTGGAGAGGACCAGGGACTGTCAGATGGTTCGATAACTCCTTCTTTTCCCATATCGCTGACTATTTTGTCAGCCTCTTCCTTCTTGGCAAGAGGAAGTCTTCTTGCTGATTGCCGGATCGGTCGGGCACCCCCAGTATCAATCTTGTGCTGGACCACATTAGTTCGACCTCCTTTTCCTTGTCCGGTATCGAAGATGTCTTGGTACTTCTTAACTAAATCTCTTAGTTTGGGCTGTTGAGCTGGTTTTATATCTTTAGAAGAGATGGCAACTAATTTTTCTAGTTCTGTGGGCAAGTTGTTAGGTTGGCTAATCGTACCTCGTACACTCCGGATCACTGAGGAAACTGGCGAGCAGTGCCCCAATATTGTTCCTTTCTTCAAGGTCACTGGAAAATAATTGACATTCATGACCCTTACGGGCACAAATTGGTCAGCACGCAACAAGGTCTTCCCTAGTGCAATCCCTCGTCCAATTTTCTCATCATGAAGTTTGGGCTCGAACATCACCACGTTTCCACTGCTCGTACTCCCGTCCAAGCGAGCCTCCAGAATGGTTTCAGCCCTCTCAGGTACGCTTACATCTTCAGCCAACAACACACGGATCAACCCTCACTTCTCCCATGAAGCACCAGCTCTTCTCCGTTGACACGTAGGACGCCGTCTTTGAAATCCAATTCAAACCCTCTGGAATTCATGATGTCCATTCCGATGATTGCATCGTCTTCGATGTCCGCTACAAGTGCCTGATGTTTCACTTTAGTGCTGCCCAAAATTATTTCAATCGGTAGCTCGCCATATACAGTAGCTGGCTCCCTGTTGCTGTGCGTAGCTTCAAGTTGTCGGTTGAATCCGTTCCGGTGTTCTGGCAAAGGAAGGCCGAGAATTGTCCTAGTCGCACCTGTATCTAGCAGCATGGTGCAAGGCTCGTTATTGATGAGACCGTCTACGAAGACACCTTTGTTCTGTCGTTGAAGGATAGCGACATATGCGTTGTTAACCGAGGCTTGCCGGACACATGCCGACGGTTGCCCATTCTCGTCGACCTTTTAGTTTTCCTGCATCGGAGTCGATGAATGTTGGACATTTGCTACGCACATGTCCAATTTTTCCACAATTCCGGCATCTTATCTGTCTTTTCTCAGGCAACACTTCCTTCATCACTTTTCTTATGGCAGCTTCCAAGTTAGCAGGCTCCGGTGAGTCTTCCTCAATCGTTTGAACTTTACTTTGGGTTTTGCAGCATTGTTTTGCTGCTTCGAATTCCAAAGCTCGTGCCAGTGCGTCTACAAGATGTGTTGGACGAGCTAATATCAACGCTTGTCTGGTTTCTTGGTCACGGAGTCCATCCAAGAATGCCTGAACCGCTAATCGCTCCATTACATTTTCCGGTATGGCTGGATATGCGAGACGAACCAAGCGTGCAATGTCAGTTTCAAATTCTTGTAAGGATTCGCCCGATTTCTGACAGCGATTTTTCAGCTGGGAGTGGTATACGTGTTCCAAATGGGCGTGGCCATATCGTAATTCTAGATGTTTAATCAGCTGATCATAGTCCTCCTGTTCTTGGGCGGTGAGAGTTTGTAGAATATTTGTCGCTTCTCCACGTAATGCAAGTGTCAGTGCTACAGCTCTTTCCCCTGCATTCCATCCGTTTGCTTTGGCCGCTGCTTCAAACTGCCGGCGGTAATTTGCCCATGGAGTTTTTCCGTCGAACTGAGGCGGCTTCATGGAAAGCTTTCCCTATTTCTGAAATGACCTTGACATCTTTTATACCCTCTTGAACTTTATCCACGTTCAAACTCAAGTCCAGCATTGCATTTTCGTTAACCATCTCTGTGGAGGACGCACTATTAATTTGTTTTTCCAGCTTACTGATCGTTTCCTTTATTTTGTCCATTTCTGCCTCGATTCCGTCTTTGATTCCATCGCTGATTATTTCCTTCATCTTGTCCATCTCTGCCTCGACCCCATCTTTGATTTTATCTACCTCCGTGTTCATTTGCTCCCTAATTTTATCTATCTCTGTCTCAACGGTTCCCATTCTTTCTTCTAGGAAATTAGCCACACCACACAATTCTTTTTTTAGGCCTTCTGTGTTTTCCAGGAACTTCTCTTCCAGGCTTCTTGAATTTTCTAGAAGCTTCTCTTCCAGATTTCTAGAATTTTCTTCCAGGCTTCTTGAATTTTCTTCCAAAGTCCTCGAATTTTGTTGCAGTTCTTCTTTCACGGATTTAGTAGTTTCTTCGAGTTTATTCATTACCAAACTCAAATCACCTCCGGGAACTTCGAATAAAAATGTTTCGGGGTCCTCACCTTCTTGTATAAGTCCTTCTGCAAGTCTTTCCTGGAGTACTTGCTTTTTACCCGTTGTTTCCAGTTCCCTTTCCTCCAATTCCTGTTTCAATTCCGCTACCTTCAAGTCCGCAAGGCGCACTTTTCTTGAACACATTTTGTCTTTGACGAGGTATCAGTCTGTTTCACACGAAAAGTTTATCAGTTTGTTAAAAATTCACTTCGCGAATTCTTTTCCACGGGCCACCAGTCTATTGTCTGTTTCACGCGAAGAGTGTATCAGTTTATATTCCCACGCACAATTGTCCACTTCGCGAAAACCGGGCCACTGTCTATTTTCTGTTTCACGCGAACAGTGTATCAGTTTATATTCCCACGCACAATTGTCCACTTCGCGAAAACCGGGCCACTGTCTATTTTGGGCGTACAAAAAGGTCTATCAATTTATTTTTCTGACTATCCACTCCACGATCACTTGTTTATTTTCAAAATCTCACTTCCGACACCAATTGTAACGTAAATAAACTAACTTGGTTCTACTAATTTATTTAACACTTAATCTACAACTTAATTTATATTACTACGCCACTGTATAGCTCGATGGTATGGGCTCGTTCAGATTGTCCCGACTCCACTTGAGGGTCGCCTATTTATCTCCGATACAGCATTCTCGATCTTTCGAATTCCGGCAGTTGGCGATCCAGCATGTTCCAATCGTTTCCAATATCGACCGTTGCTCTCCAGGGAAGAGCGACTGGATGGTTCTCGAATATCTCCGGGGATGATCTCATCGCTGTCGACGGCAACACGCGAGGCGACAGGTCCGGCCTAGGTTCGTTACAATATCTTAGTCAGTATCATCAAAGTTTTCACGGAGCGTGCTCTCATCAGAAACCAGGTTTACACTTCTGACATACTCTGCGAATCCGTTGACAATGTCCACGGGGTTATCAAATACTGCATCACCAAATTTCATTATACCCGGAATACGTGAGTGCCCTTTTTTACTATTTAGAATGACCAAAAATTCGAGCTGTCAGTTAAAATATTGTTCTCCGCTGAGTTTGTGTATTCATTATACGCCAAGTTTATTTCCTTTTTTACAATCTTTCTCAGTTCCGAATATCGATTGTGATAAAAAGCTGTTTTATATTTCTTGTAGCTTTTAAATGCTTAATATTTTCTTTTTATGTGGCTAATAACATCGGCGTCGAACCAGGGGGGAATTGACGAATTCTCATTGTTTTCAATGGGGCTGTTTGACTGAAAATGCTGTGTGATTTTTGATACAATAAAGCATACGCCGAGTCAACATCTGAACTTTCGGCAACATCGCGCCAATCAGTTGTCCTGATCAGCGCGTACATAACTGGGAAGTTCGCTTTACGAAAATCAAATTGCTTATTAGCATCTGCTGCATTAATGGAAAAGTTATTGATATGAGGAGTTCGGCAGTTCAATGAGATAGAGAGCGCTGGATAATGGGCGTCTATGTTAACGAGAGGTTGATCACATTCGGAGACAATGCAATCTTTGCAGTTGGTTATGACAAGATCAAGTTTGCGATTGTTGATATTGGTTATAGAGTTATTTTGTTGAGATTCAGTTGCTTGCATGAAGTTGAGTATGTACTGAAATTTAGTGTCATTAAAGTCTATGTCATACTTGGGAATATCGAAGTCCCCTACCAATAGGAAGTTCACGTTTGTAACTGAGTCGGAACTCTCTAGTAACTCGAACAGTGTTTCATAGTTAATATTATTGCAACTTGGGAAAATATAAATTACAATAATGCACAAAGGAGAGTTAGCATGTACTAATTTGGTACCTACTATATCAATTCCAGGGAGTATATCTCTTAGATCTGAGAACGAAATTGGTAGTTGTCTATAATTGTCTCTGGACGCCATTAGGACACCGCCTCCTTTGGTGAGATTGTTAGATCAGATCACGGTCACGGTCACTTCGAAATACATTATACGTTGGTGGGAAGATTTCATGGTTATATACATCATCCTGAAAATTGGTCTCTGAAAGGCAGACTATATCCATTCCAACACTGGAGACGGAATTGTAGAAGGCGGTTGTTTTTGTTTTTAGTCCTCTTACGTTCTGGTAGTATATGGAAAGACTATGTGTATTGTGACTGGGTACCAGATCTAGTTTAAATTGACGATTTTGGGGTGCCCATTGAAATAGTCAATGGTTAGCTTATTTTCTCCGTTATTCTTTTTTTCGTCTAATTCTTTGCGTAGCTCTCTATAGTATTGAATTTGGCGAGGAGTCTTATCGAAGGACATGAAAACATTCTTGAAGTTGATATTTTTCAATTTTTTTGAGTTTCTTATGCATGCCAGTACTGTGGCCTCATTCTCTAAAGTGACTTTATTAGGACAAGGAAAGGTTCTATTGGCATCGTATTATCCTAGACACATAGGTCGAATGACATCAGTGTTAATATGAGGGTTCACGTAATTTATGACCTTTGTTACATCATTTAATTCCGGGATGAGTCGATCATCCTTAGATTGAGCTGATTCTTGTGGTCGGATATGCCAAAACTCAAAAGGTTGCATTTTCTAACATTTCTTTCTTGAAATTCATGGATGATGTCCTCAAACACGCTTGGTGGAATGGAAGTAGGTGGAGCTTTAGCAACTTTTTTCGATTCCTGTACCTCGTCTTGTGAGCACATGATGACCGCTCACAATGCATTGAGGTGAGAGCCAATCCATTGAGTACATGTCCAAGAGACTGATTGTATGATATGAGCGTTAGTGTTGTATCCACTGTTTGTCATGCCCCAATGAGTTCAAGCATAAGAAACAACCAGATAGTCATAAATATGAACTCCACCTAATTCACTAGGAATGAAAATAAATTCTGAGATCAAGTACACGACCAAACAAATACACAAAGGTACGCTGAAATCAGAATAGACAACTGCGTGCCCGGAATGCTTCAAAAAGTCACCCTTTGCTCAATAGAGGCATTAATAAATCGTCACCTCCCAGTTACGCATATCTATGGAATTTCTTAGTAAATAAAGACACTATAAATTATCGGTTGTAACAGCTCGCTAAGTGCAATACGAACACGAAATAGATGAATCATTTTTTCATAAATTCTTTCGGTGACACTAGCCGCTGATTCATTATGACAGGTAACAATTAACTACGATGGTAGGAATTTGAACCGCGAACGATCAAAGCCAATTAGTGAACGGGTAGCTGATATAAAAGGGCGTGACCCCGCGGACAACTATGATTCGGTGTACACACGTCGCTCAAGTAACATGTCCTCCCAAAATGAGATTAGTTTTCATTTGATTACCATATAGCGAAATGAAGATGAGAAGTGTACGAATATAGTCGTTCTGCAGTGAACTTGCGAAGCTATTGAGTTAAACCGGACTACACGAGTAATTACCGCACAAATTCACAAGTAAACAGTATTTACCAAAATTACCTATTATTCATCAACGCTTCAAGAACGAGATAAGGCAAGGAAAACCTCTAGTCGACAGTTCACGACTTAATAGAAAAACAGTATCCATACAACTATAGTCGAATATACAGTAAAATTCAAAAGTAAATGAACAACTTGCGCAGAAATAATTAAAATAATAATCCAATCAAACTATTATCGTGTAAAAGTGTTGGAACCTGGTGGAATGGAGTAAGTTCAAATATTTTTCTGCATCTTATGCTTGGGAAAATTGAACCATTGGAAATTTGTATGTGTTTTCAAATGTATCTCCATATTTCATGTTTCCATATTTTTCAAATAATAATTATCAATAGTCGTTTCCAACATTTGATCTCATTCCTACGCATATCCAGTCTACTTCACTTCGAGACTGACAAACACGCACTTAATGTAAACTCTCTACTATTTTGTGACTATTGCATCATTTTATTCGTATATAGAACGGATGAAAGGCTTTTGTGACTTTTATGAAATATATATGTATATTTCTAATGCATTTCCAAGTGTATTCTTCCACCATCTTCCTGAGAAACGGTACGTGCTCCCTAGATAAAAGCCCCATACTCTCAAATATAGAGAGAAAGAGATATTTTCTCGAAGCCGCTCTCGGGATTAATCTCGGTTCAATTACTTACAAGTAATTGATGCTCCCTATACGTAAAAGTAACAACGTTGGCGAGCAACTTACAACAAGAGGATTATTCAAATATAGTAACCCTAGGTCCGAAGTCGACCTTAGCGTTCATTGGTATATAGTTGAAGGAGTGATCCCTCAATAATAGACCAGTAGCGTATCAATGGTGGTCAGGTGTGTGGTTTTCAAATAAATAACATTCTGTACAGTCTCATCATGTTTTCACACAGCGCGAGTTCGATTCTCGCAGCCGGCGAAATAAATTTCAAGGCCCCAAGAGTGATTTCGGAACCCACTATAGAAGGTAAGGCCCCCATGATCTTAACTCGTACAAGTCATCATTAATTCCAGAGGAGTGGCGAAGCAACTGAGAAAGCGGTAAAAAAAATAAAAAAACGTTATAACAAGATCATTGTACCTCTAGACACAATGAATGTGTATTGAATTGAGTCATTCCAATACTGCTTCGAACGCCACTGCTCGGATGAACGTCCGAAGAAAGGAAACTCGAGCAAGATGGCGTTTGATTAAACGCGCCATAAATCTCACACGATCGGCAGAAATCAGAATAGTCAGATTAACGGCGATGCCCGCCGCTCCGGATGCTATTAAACCATTTAGGAATTTATAGATTTATATACGGCGAACTACCAAATCATTCATGGCCCCTCTTCAAGTCGCGGCCAGATTTTCCTTATATTCGGAGGAGATTTTCATTCAGTCAGTCCATTTCCAACTGAACTAGTTTTCAACAATCGTAACTCATTGGTGTCTCTTTTCAATGGTGTCTCCCAAACGTTGAAACCCCTTCGAGTGTATGAGATGAGGAGCAATATTATGTTCTCAACCACTATCATTTGGATGAAAAGGGATTGCATATTCTTCAGTTTTGGTGGAGGAAGGGATCGGTGGAACAGGCCAAGACAGATTCAAGCGGAAAAATTTAAAAAGTGATTGATATGGAAAATTATCAGGCATAGGCAAGGAGGAGACATGGAAATTATGAAAATTTTTCGCAAGCATTATTCAGTATTTCGAGTGCTGAATTAGCGGAAACTGATTCGGAATGTAGAAAAAAAAATCGACAAATAAACTTTTCGGAACCTTCATTGCTTCATCTTTAGGAATGTCGAAAACAGTTCCAACAAATAAACGTTTCGAACTTTATTGTTTCATCTTCAGGTACTCTTAGGTTCCCAATATCGGATCTTTTATTCACGCATTTTCCTTTCATCCTTTGAATAGTATTTTTGGTTGCTGGTCAATGATGCTGACATATTTGTTACCAATGGCATCAACGAGCATATGCTACTTGATGAAAATGTGCAAGCAATGCAATTTACGCACAAGTCAGCCACATTCTGAGAATCAATAATATATTCAACTGATATCTATTGAAACATTGCCTAATATTGTAGGATTGAGAAAAAGTTATTTTCGTTCAGTAGGATTTCATGAAAGATACAGACAGGATTCGTGTATGAGTTATCAAAAACTGTTATTCTTGAATCTTACATCTTTAGGAAAATTTCAATAAATCAACAACGCCCTATCCGAATTTAAAAAAATGTAGATAATATACACACAAAATTGAGAACGCGACTGTATGGAGGTGTTATGTTACAAAATTAAAGTTCTTGGTGAATTGATTTCAAAGTTTTCATGTATTTTTTTCAGGGCTAGCTGAACAACGGTGTGTGTCCAACTGGTTATCAGAGATCACAGATTTTCAAGATATGTAACATGACATCTTCATCTACTCGCGTCTTTAATTCTGAATCTGAATGTGTGATGATATACAGTAACTTTGAATGAAGAATAATATTCAGGAACATTAATTTTTCCAATTTGTCAATTTTGATTTGTTATTCTTGTACTTCCAATGTTAATCCTTCAAACTGGATTTGCTGTATGAAATAACTTCTTTTATCAATTTTTACGGTACTATAATTCTCATTGTTATTGCTGCCACTAAACCAAATTTGATTGGAATAACATTCGATGAAAGTCGTAGATCTCTGGAAACTCTTACAAACGACATAGTTTGCCAATATTTATAAGAAAAACTAAGATTTGGAGATTTTGAAATTATGCGACCAATACTGAACCCATGCGAGATATTTATGAAGTTTTTTTCTGCCACTGCTACATTCGGTTGAAAAATTTGGCCACCAGTTTGTCTACAAATTCATTATATCACACACATGCACACACATACCCAATGCACCAATATATCCTCTGAATTGACAGCTTCCTGATACTCAAATGTTTTCTCGAAACAAAAAATATCGTCTGTCAATAATGTTCCTCATAAGAACAGCAATGCACATCTGGGTTTTTCTTTTGAACTCCACCTCCGTCCTTCGTTGTTTCAAGAACCTGACTATAGCTGATGAATGACTTTGGTCGCCAAATGCTGCCACTGAATTTTGATGACTTTTCATATATAAATCGTGGAAGATGACAGCTCTAAAAGTATTCTGGGTTTGACTCTACTCGAACATCAACTTGTGTATCTCTTTATATTTCAACTTCAATTTTCCAACAAAAGAAGATCTGTCAAAGTTTCCATCTCTCACCACTGAAACTTTTCTGGATTGTCCTCGTATACTGTTGAAAAATCGTTGTTCGTTGAGCTGCAGGAACTTTTTCGAATAATGAGAATACGTTTCCTTTTCAGGACAACTCGAAGTACATTCATTCGTTTTCGAACGGATGTGTATCCTTTTCATCGACCACTCCAATTGCTTTTCGTGCTGGCCATGCAAAATATATCTGAATGGACGGCATTCCGAAATCAATCAAGTTGATAATTTTGAGAAGAAGCACGTTACATATTCTATGGAAAGCCGCGGATTTCGATCGATTTTCGGTACGGTGTAAACAATACCTCTATTGTAGCCTTGTTGCTTTTGTCATTCCGTGCGAAACGTGAAGTAACAATTGATCATATTCCTACATAAAGCAGCGCTTTTAGCGGCAGACACTTCGTGAATTATATGGCGTCACATTACGAGAATATACAGCGCATTCACAAAAATTGATTATGATAGTTTTTGTTGGTGTGTGGGAAAAAGGGGTCTGTGGATTATAGAATTTATAATGTTTTGTTTCGAGATTGCAACGCATTGCGTGGCAGGTTTTCCAATTACAGTGTGAAATATGGGTTTCCGCCTAAATTGTTTGCCGGCTTCTCTCATTTTCTTAAGATTGTATCACTAGGCACGAGATGGAAAGCTTCAAACAAATGTAATGGACTGACTCCGATTACAATACGAGCATTATTTATTCAGGTGATAGGGGGCTTGCAGTAATGGGATGATACGATGTAAAGTATTTTTTGGTGTATGGAAATGCAAATTCGATGTGAAGTGAAACAAAAGCACTCGATTCATCTTTAATCCTCTCAACTGAGTATATATATATATATATATATATATATATATATATATATATATATAGATTTGTGAAGGTTAGGTTGACGACTGTCTAAGATAAAGAAAAATCGGAGTTATATTCGGAATGCAGTCAATAGGGCTGAAGTAAAGTGAACTCTCTTTCTGTTCAAGTTTCGAGTCTCTATTGGCTCTTCTTCAGGAATTCTACAATTGTTATATTACAGTACAACTGATAATGAATAGAAAATATTTTTAACTTATGAAAATTGAGGTTAAGAGAAGGCATTGCTTTTCACATACATGTAGCACTAATGTAGAAAACATTCAATTTCAGTACGGTACTATACTGATTTGTTAAATATGAACAGGATGTTCATAGAATCAAATGTGGAATCATCTGCGACTGAAAGATAAACTTAGTCACTATCTTCCATCGTCAAGATAACCTCTTGTGGGGTATTCATGTTGAAAAGGGAAACATTCTCGATTGGATATTGATAAAAAGATTTTTCTGTGAATTGAAAAATCCACGATAAAAATGAAGTTATTTTTTTTTGGTAATGTCTAACAGAAAACAACTACTTCTCCGGCTAAAGCCACGCTGGACATTAAACTACATCTGATAGATATTCTGATAAGACCCTAACTCAAACGAAAAAATCTGAAATTGAAAATTTGCATTTTCATTCAGATAGTTATTGATTTTCTATTCCAGTCTTAATTAAGAACTCATGAGATGAATGAGGCAAAGAAGAATGTTTTCCAAGAAAGAGTACTCACCAGAAATCATTCGTAACATTGACGCAAGAGAGACATCGCATTCACTAGGTCTTCAATACATTTTTGTCGACGAAAATCTATTTCACGATTCCACGATCATCAGGAAGACCGGAAGAAATAGAAAACACATTTTCAAGAAGCAATCTCACTTTGCAAAGATGGAAAAAGTTAGAATCATTTCTTTTGGAGAGACACTTTGAAATTAGTGTTTTCTGACATTAAAACCTGTCATGGGGTATGATAGATTGATTTGTTGAAAATATGAACAGGATGCTCATAGAATCAAATGTGGAATAATCTGCGACTGAAAGATAAACTTTAGTCACTATCTTCCATCGTCAAGATAACCTCTTGTGGGGTATTCATGTTGGAAAGGGAAACATTCTCAATTGGATATTGAACAAAACGAAACGATACGATAGGATACGATACGGTACTATACGATACGATACGAGACGAGAATGGCGGCTCGTTATAGGTCGGAATTGTCAAAAGGGGCGTAACCCTGCAATTCGCAATTACAATACTATATTTCGAGTGATTTGTTGAAAATATAAGCAAGATGTTCATAAAATCAGATGTGGAATCATCTGCGACTGAAAGATAAACTTTAGTCACTATCTTCCATCGTCAAGATAACCTTTTGTGGGGTATTCATGTTGAAAAGGGAAACATTCTCAATGGAATATTGATAAAAAGATTCTTCTGTGAATTGGAAATTCCACGATAAAAATGAAGGTATTTTTTTGTGAATGTCTAACAGAAAACAACTACTTCCCCGGCTAAAATTTTCAAATTTTCAATTTCAGATTTTTTCTTTTGAGTTAGGGTCTTTTCAGAATATCTATCAGATGTAGTTCAATGTCCAGCGTGGCTTTAGCCGGGGAAAGTAGTTGTTTTCTTTTAGACATTCACAAAAAAATAACAACATTTTTATCGTGGATTTTTCAATTCTTTTTATCAATATCCAATTGAGAATGTTTCCCTTTTCACACGGTAACTATACATTGTTAAAAAAGGAAAACATGAGTTTTATTTGTAAAATAATCATTTGATAGAGAAATAAACTTTTTATAAAATTTTACCACTAAAAGTCAGAAATGTGTGGGAATGGCATAAAATGAAGGAACAAGTGAATGAAACAATAGCAATGCTGCCAACTGTTATGTGGGTTAACAGAATTGGGAAACAGGTGTACCACTGTCGAATGTCAAAATTCTGGGGAATTTTGTAAACTATCAGAATGTTTTGTAGGAATGCTTAATAGAAAGAATAAATTATACTAGACAGTCAATATCAGTTTTGGAATTCATAGACTCAGTTCATTGAATATACAAGTCATTTCTAAGAATGTGCGTCTTGAGATTCATGCTCCAATATGTTCACATTTTCATAATCAGGCTCGTGATCTTTTGGAAAAGTATGTTCAGCTGAACTGCAGGTTTTTTTGAGATTTCTTATGTCACTTTTATGTGAGCAAAGGCGGTCTTTAAGTTTTCTTTCACTTTATATATATCGTATTCAGTAAGGTTTCAATAAAGAAAAACATTCCTTTACTTTTCCAAGCTTTCCACAAATTTATTTTTTCTTTATCAAGGGTAAAAATGAAATATATTGAATATGAAAAACGGTATGTGAAAATAGTTAAATTAACGAATATATGTATATAAAGTATATCGACATAACGACTTGTCACACTGATAGACTAGAGTAGGCTATGAGGATTATAATTGTCTCTCAATATTTCGTATAGATTTTATTTTAAATTTTTATCTTAAAGAGACGGTGTACTATTTTATGTATTATATTCTCAATTCTGTTTTTGTTTTATATGGATGGTGAAAAATAGTTATATATTTTCTAGAATTAGTGGATTTGATATGCCAATCTGAAATAAATGTGTTGTTTTCAGTTCTTATCAAAAGAGTGCCTAAAAAAGGTAACTTATGATCTCTTCCTTCTTTTGTTCTACCAAATTTCAGTAAAATGATTAGTTTCGGAACAATGCCATACACTGAGAATTTGTCTCCCAAAATTATAATTGTATCCAAAAGTTAACTAAATAATAAAATATCGCAAAGAAATATCCTTCCAATGAATAAAATATATACAGAATTGAAAGACAAAGAATCTGCACCGATGAAAAGCAATTCAGTTTATAGAATACCTTGTAGTTCTTGTGACACAAAATTACATTGGACAAACGAGTCAAACTTTGAAATCTCGAATCGCTAGTCATAAAAGTAATTGTAGATTCCAGAAGCTTTTTTGCGCACTCTCTGATCATGTAGTGAACCAAGATCACATAATGAATTATCACGACACAAAAATTATAATCAGAATTTTTTTTTTTTAACTTTTTTTAGAAATGGTGGCCATTAATAGTGATGAAAGTATTATAAATAAGAGATCTGACATCGACCAACTCGGAAAATTTACTCATATAAAGGACTTTAATGCATATAAATATTCATACGAATACCCTTACAATTCAGTACATGAAAATCCACTACTCACAACAATAAATAAAAAAATGGCAGTGGGGTGCGCGGTAGCAGCGGGTCTCTCTTCCGGAAATTGCCGAGCGTTCTCGAAGTCAATATCAGCGAGACAGCTACCAGAACGGCACACACGTGAGAGCACACGTCGTTGCAAGTGGTCATGCGGAGAGTGCGTTTTTGGAATGTTGAAGTTCATCACTGGAGATTCCACGTTGCATTTTTATGTTATTTTGTTTTGATAATTTATTTAAAGTAATTTAATGAGCTTCGTCGATTGTCTGTTTGGAGCCGACTCAAAATTAGTTACCCACATTAGTTTTGGAGCTCAGTTATTAATACTAATGAGGTTTATTTTATTTTTTGCTCCACAGTTTCATTTTCGCCGGTTAAGTTTTTCGTTAAAGATCATTTTATTTAATTGCTACCTACTCAATTTGTATAACTTTAGAAATACTCACCCACCTCACTTTAACTATTAACTCTTATATACTATAACTAGCTGGTACCAGCGACTTCGTCTTCATTGAACTTTGTATTTTGTGTGACGTCTTTTACAAATTCACCCCTCTATGGACGAAATTTCTGAAAATACTGAAATTCTCATTTTTTTACTTGTAACAAAGACCTCGAATATCAATTTTTATGACCCTTACTTGAAAACTAACCCACCCCATTTCACCCCTTTGGGGGTTGAATTTCTAAAAACACTAAAATACAAACGAAGACCTTAAATACCAATTTTCATGTTCCCAACTTGAAAACTAACGAAAGTCTTGTACGAATTCCCTTCCTAATTAGACCATTATTTTACCCCTACAGGGGTTAAATTTCCAAAACCACCGAAAAATTTATTTTTTATTTGTAACATAGACCCTTTCAAATACAAATTTTTATGTCTTTCATAACTTCAATACTAACTATAAAGACTTTCAACCCTCATTTTACCTCTTTCAAAAATCCTGAAACACATATATCTTATTTAAAAAAAAACAAATACTAATTTCCATGACTCTTTTTCGAAACCAACTTACTCTCACTTCACCCCTTCCTACTTACCCACCTTTTCACCCCCTTAGGATTGGATTAATAAAAAAACATGCTTTCAAAATTTTAGCTCTTAGATCCAGCGGTTTGATCTGGGAGTTGATCGTATATCAGTCAATCAGTGAGTTAGTTAATCAGGACACGTAATTATATATGTACATATTACCCCAAACACGAGGTATCTGCTGTGAACCGTTGAGGAGATCTTTCCACTGTCTTTCTACTCCATCTCCAACAGAATCGTTTCACAGCAGGTGAAATCAATAAATCATCCCGTATTTTGCTTTTCTTGGGGGTGGGATTTTTTTTCAAATCCAAATGGGCCCACTTCAAAGCATACCCTATACATATGTTCTTTAAAATCCCAGTACAAAGTAATGCGTGGTAAAAATTCAGTGTGCGAACCAACAATCATCCCCCATTTACCTACCCTTGGGAGTAGATTTATTTTTCAAATCCAAATGGGACTAACTTTGAGGTATACCCTATCAATTAAAAAAGTACTCAAAATCGGACTACTCGGTAGAAAGTTATTCGTGGTCATGCATAAAAAAATATACGCGTCGACTAGAGAACTTCCCCCTTTTTTTTTCGTCGGTTAATAAAGGATTTCCTCCATCCTAAAAAAAGTGCATATCGTACCATTATCATGGGTTTTCCACATAGTTTATATGGGGAATTTGCAAGATATATCTTAAATAGTACACAATGGGTAGGTGTATCATCTCTATGGTTACTTACATAATACACATAATTCACACGAAAAATTATAGAATATTACATTAATGTCACTTCATATTTTCACATGTTGAATCATGTGAAGATAGAAGATAGATCTTTATTTCAATTAGGAACCCTAATATACATATGAAAAGTAATTGCTAATATATATAATAATATTAATAGCATAAATATAAAATTAATACATACATATAAAACATAAATATAAAACAGACATGAATACGATAAATCACTTAGTACCTAAGTAACACTTTAAACTTCAAACAGACAGAACTATTTGGAAATATATATAAGGATTATATGTTGTATTGTGAGTACATTACCGAAAGTTATACTTGTCTTTTTTTAGTGATATCTATTGAAATGTTTCACAAGCCTATAATTATAATATCATTTATCAAATTTCACCTTATGATTTTTCCAGAGTTCGGCTAGGTTCCGATGGTTCTGTATCACTTTCAATGCTTTGTTTCCATCTTCTTCCATTACATATCAAATGGCTTCGAAATGCATCAATTCAATCTCCAACTTTTTATTTCCTTCTCATGAATTATTCATTGAATAATGTTTTCTCTTGATCAATTATTAGTCTTCCTTCATGCATCATTTCCGCTTTTATGTCTGACTATATATTTTCTTCAACTTTCATGAGGCTATATGTTCTTGAAGCGCACATAATAACTGGCCGTGTGACTGATTTTAGGATGCTCTACAGGAAATAAAAATATATGTTCGCCGCCAAAATTCTACACTTATTATTTTTTCTCGTTTCGTTTCCTTCAAGACAAATATTTCTCACCTTTAATTTTCTCAAAACACTGTTTGTCCACTTCCTTCAGTCTTGCTCCGTTCATACAATACATTGTTCATATTTTTTTCGAAATATTTGTGAGTAAGAAAACATTTTCAGAAATAATTCAAACATGTGTGATATTCAGTGAGATGATAGCATATCAAAAGCAATAGATAATAATCAAGAACAAACCTGGTTTCTTGAATTATAATCACTGGAGTCAGAATTGGAAAGAAGGCCATGTTAATTTTTTTTACCAATAATCTGATTAGTAATAAATTTTTTAGTCAACGTGAACCCACCAAACAACAGGGACAATTTTTCCACAACAAGAATAAATCAGCTAAAACAACTAATATTCCAAATCCCAGGGCGTTACTTATTTTCTGAGAAACAAAATGTGTTAGTATGTACTTTGAAGGTATGCATATATGCTACCTTGGTATGCATATCTGCTATACAGGTACCAGGTGTTACAGGTACGTAAAAATATAACTAACTTTTTTTTTAATTCTGAGTCAAGTATGTTTCATATAACGATGTTAAAAAAACACGCCAACTCTTCTCGTCGGGGTAATTTCCGCCAGACGCTTTAAACTCGCAAAAAAATAACAACTTTACTTTTAGTCTGAGTCTTAATTTTCATATATGATGCTCAGGATACTATTATTGTGAGCAGCTAGACCAATCCTAGGGGCTAAACATTCCCCAGACACATTCAAAATGTCGCTGTGAGTAGGAGCGCGCGGATGATAGTTTGTAACACAGCTTCATTAAACTTATGTTGTTAACGGTCTAATGAAAGCTCTCAATAATAGTTGAAGTATACTTCAACGCCTATCCTTGGATTCGTCCTACCCGGACTCAAGTCACACTCAATGTCTGATATTTTTGTACCATATCGAAAATATTGAGTCATTTTATATTTAAAATTGCCGAGATAGTTTCTTCTCGAACTTGAAGGATCCCGCTACCTGCCTATTTAATTGATATCGAGTATTGATGAAGTTATCTAAAATATATTACAAAAGTGGTAACTTGTCATAATCTGAATTTGCCTAACAAAATTGGTAAAAATTCGAAAGATACTACTCTATATAGTTTTTGATTCCAAAATCTTCTAATCTCCTTAAATAATTTGAATAATTTGGTTATTTCTCTTGCAGAGTCTTTGTATCTTTTTCAAATGAGGATGTCAATTGAGATCTGCCGAAAAATTTAAAAGTGAGTATTGCTCTTCTCTAGGTAGAGCTAACCATGTATGATCCATTTCAACATAATTTACCACATCCGTTATGAGCGTCCCAGGCACTCACTTGAGTAATGGGCTACCTACTTCTACAGGCCAAGTTCAATGCTTATAACTCTCTCGCATCAAAACATTCATTTTAAATTCGAACCCCATCTCGGTCACTTTTTTGGAGAAAAATTGCCAAGACGTCAATTCACCAAATTGACGACTTCCAAAATTCAAACCAATCGTGAATAGGCGTGTGCCCACTCATTCCCGTTGGAAGAGTAAGAGCCTATTAGGCTACACTTGTGTGAAAGACGATCCAAAGATTTCAACATAATTTGTTGAGAAGCCGTTGTTATTGGAAAGAAGAATACAGGCCGTTTCTTTCAGTTTTCTCCTAACACAAGCAAAACCAAAAAACATCGAAGATAGTACCAAAAACTGTGTTTACAACAACATTGATCGTGTGGTGATAGTTATATAGGTGGAACGTCGTAACCATCAGAAGTGCGTCAAAGTGAACATCAGTGTAATATCAGAAATTGACAAATAAATAACCGGATCAAAAATTGCAGAACGTATCTAATGGTGATCATACGATTGGATGGAATAGGACGAAAATGTTGAAAGAACCACATCAAGAGAAGATTCTCCTTTCCGGCAACAACTGCTTTTCAACAAATCCTGTATTTATCTACTTAGAGAAGGAGTGAGAAATGGCAGAATGCTAATAAACTGATCTGAACAACATCCCATATATCAAATGAGCAATACGTCACTTCTTTGGCAGATCCCAATTGACATCCGTCATTTGAAAAGCTACAAAGACTTTGCAAGACAGAAAACCAAATTATTTAAACTATTGAAGGAGATTTAGAATAATTTGAGAACGGGGGCAGATATAATCCCCGTAACGTCAATCCAAAACTATATAGAGGAGTATCTTTTGAATTTTAACTTTTTTTTACAGGCGAATTCAGAATACGGCAAGTTACTGACTAATTGAATCATTTTTCTTTAGGAAACATAATTTTATGAACGCAGTAACTTATCGGGCTGAACTAATTAGTTTGCCCTTCATACACTTTTTTTCCTGATTATATTTTAATTTCCAGAACCGAAAAAACCATTTCAAGATTTAAAAATAATTGGAAAATTTATGAAAAAAATATGTTATTAAATTATAATCATTATATTTCCTGATTCAACCAAATATTAATTTCCAGCCATTTGGTGACATAATGCTACCAGTAATATATTTACCGAAAATGATTTCCCTCATATATAGCGTTCACCCTATGAGAGCCGTTAAATTCGTTTCCTCACCTAATAATTCGGAATGACGTGATTGCTGAATATCATGCAATTTAATTAATGAATCACAGTCGCCTCTACTCCGTTTTGTATGGCTGACATTTTCGTTTGATAAGTTCTATTTGTTTCCGTGGAAACGCCGTTTTCCGGCCACTGAATTTCCATACCATCAAATTAAAATTTCCATCCATACATGAATGTCATTTGGTGAATTAAAACTTAATCACTGCCAAATGGAATTTGTCGGATCGCAAAACGATTTCAATATTTCCACGGAATTGATAGATGGTGACCGATCGCATTTTCAATAATAAATCATCATATTGTTTGTTTGTTTTCAGTCGAATATCGTTGTCGTTGACGTTTGCTGAACAAAAAACCAATTTTTATAATGCTATTATTATTAGATAATGTTATACCCGAAACATATTCTATGATAATGATTTAATATTAATAATAATAAAAATGATTGATTTGTTGAAAATATAAACAGATGTTCATAAAATCAGATGTGGAATCATCTGCGACTGGAAGATAAACCTCAGTCACTATCTTGCATCGTCAAGATAACCTCTTGTGGGGTATTCATGTTGAAAAGGAAAACATTCTCAATTGAATATTGATAGAGAAAAATCTTTCTATCAATATTCAATTGAGAATGTTTCCCTTTGAAAATGATCTTCACTGGACATATAGGATAAAACAAAAGGCTTCAATCTTACATTCAAAAACACAGTACACAATCAGCACAAAACAACACAAATATAATATTAGGAACATCAATAAAAATCGATTGTCCACCAAGGCACATAGAGATATTTAATTTCATTCACTGCTTTTCGTCTTACTGAAAAACCTGAAATATACAGTATAAGTGCGAAAGTTATCAGGGGGTGATTCTTGTAGAAAATTAATGGGGGTATTTCATGTAAACAAGAACTTTCCTTGAAAAGTTACAATCTTCCAAAAATGAGAAAAAAAATCTTGAAATTGCTGAAGAATTGAAGAAATGGCATTTTGTGGGCATGTTTTACCAATAAAAAAGCTACCTATGAATATTCCATTTTTTAACGAAACAAAATTTTTCAATTTAAAAATTTGTGTTGAGAAGAACAATTCATTGCAAAACTTTTTTAACTCCTGTGTTAATTTGTGTCCGTAAAAGCAATAAAACAATTTTCCCAATAAAAAAATTAAATACAACATTGCGCATGAACGGATCTTCTGTAAATGGAATCGAAAAAATCCAGTAGGTGGCTGTCACAACTTGTGAATTCAATCGTAGTATTTTGAAATTATTCCGCTTGTTTTAACTTTTAATGTAGGCATGTTTTGTTTCAATGGAATATCAAATTAAAAAACCTCTTAACAAAAAATTAAACCGACGAAAAAATCAACTGAGAAGCAAAAAATAAAATAAACCTTTAGTCTAAATAATATTTGAGCTCCTAAACTAATGTGAGTAATTAATTTATCGAAGATCATTATCTATGAAAGGAGTCATCAAAACGCAGCCGTGCATCTCGCTGCCATCATTTTACGCTTCCCCTAATTCAATTGCTAGTTCGTTTGGCGCCGACTCAAAATCAGTTACTTACATTAGTTTAGGAGCTCAAATATCATTTAGACTAAGGTTTATTTTATTTTTTGCTTTTCAGTTGATTTTTTCGTCGGTTTAATTTTATGTTAAAAAGCTTTTATTTTTTACTTTTTAGTTCCAAATTTCGTCGGTTTAATTTTTTGTTAAAAAGTTTTTATTTTTCAATTTTTTGTGGCTAAAATCTACCAATTACTACTTACTTGTTTTTTGATTACTTCCAAAATACTTACTTACCCACCTTACTTCAACTATTATCAGTTGAATAATATGATTATCTACTTTTACTATTTGTTGTAATATAAATTATTTTCGTTGTTCTGGTTAGTTTATTTCATTACTTTGTATATCATTCCATCCTCTCATAAAATATACTGATTTTGACGGAACAAGAATAATGTCAGTAGCGATCTGTCATTGTCAACTACGTATGTGTGTGCTAATGTTCACTAGTGAAAAATAAATTATCCCCTATTTTTCCACCCGTGAGGGTGGCTTATTCCTCTCGAAATCCAAATATAGAGTATACCCTATCTATTAAAAAAAGAATCATCCAAATCGAAGAACCCAGTACAAAGTTATGCCTGATAGAATCGGTGAACGGACCAGAATTCAGAGGGTGAGTGATCAATATCCTTCATTTCGCTACCCTTAGGGGTGGATTTCATCTTTTAAATTCGAATGGGACCAAAGTCGAAGTACACCCTATCCACTGAAGAAAGAGTTATCGGAATCGGACGACTCAGTAAAAAGTTATGCGTGATCATACATAAAAAAATATGATTAAAAAAACATAAAATATACGGGTCGAATAGAGAACCTCCTCCTTTTTGGTTTCGTCGGTTAAAAATACAAACAAAACAAAATTATGTGTATTACAACAAAGAAAAAGGCAACAAGATCAAACGGGACGGTGTTATAAAAACTGCTCGAAATGACCACCTCCAACCATTAGACAGGAATCAAGTCATCTTCTCATAGACTGGCACAAACGTTGAAATATTACTGGTGTTGAAAAGGGAAACATTCTCAATTGAGAATGTTTCCCTTTTCAACACGAATACCCCACAAGAGGTTATCTTGAACGATGAAAGATAGTGACTTAAGTTTATCTTCCAGTCGCAGATGATTCCACATCTGATATTATGAACATCCTGTTCATATTTTCAAACAAATCAATTGCTGGTGTCTTTTGGATTATCTCGCAGGCTGCAATGATGCGATTCCTTAAATCATTCACACATTTAATGGAGGTCGTATAAACCAAGAACTTCAGGTGACCCCAGATGCAAAATTCCAAGGGGTTCAAGTCTGGATATCTGGGAGGCCAAGGTTGAGGTCCTGTTCTGTCCTTCCAACGATTTGGATATACGTCGTCCAAGTACTGACGAGCAGTTATGCTGAAATGGACAGGCGCACCATCGTGCATAAACCACATTCGTGGTCGAATAGCTAGTGGAACATTTTCAAGTAAACTCCTGGAGAAAATTTGTAAAGGTTGTACCAGTTAGCCTCAACGCTAGGAAATACGGTCCAATAATATTTTCGCCAATAATTCCAACCAACACGTTAAGTGAAAAATCATATTGATGATGATGATAATTGTTATGGAAATTTGTAATCCCTTGTCTTGAAAAGTTGAATTCGTCAGTAGATATTACGTTTTCTAAAAATTGAGCATTTTGGGTAATTATTTGAAGACTCTATTGACAAAAGTCCACTCTATGGCGAAAATCTCGCGGCAAACGTGCCTGGACTCGTTGAATATGGTAAGGATACAATTGGTGGTCCTTTAAAATTCTCCAGATTAGTTTATTGCTAACATTAAGTGTGTTAGCAATTTGTCTTGTACTTAATTCCGGAGGAATTGCCTATTTCACAGAGACGTTGGTGAAGATGTGCAAAAATTGTGTGATGAGATATGACGCGCTGAGGATACATCTCTGCATAGAGCCGTCTAGCTTTCAAATAATTTCCCTTGTCACGACCATACATAAAATGCATATCGGTCATTTCAGCTTTGGTGTGATTATTCAAATTGAAGTAAAAAAAAAATTTTACTTTCAAGTACCACATAGAAAGCAGAGCGACTGACAGCCACCAACTAGATTTTTTCGATTTCAAAATACTACGATTGAAGTCACAAGTTGTGCAAACAAAACGTGACAGCCACCTACTACATTTTTTCGATTTCATTTGCAGAAGATCCGTTCATGCACAATGGTGTATTGTTTTTTTTATCAGGAAACTATTGCTTTCACGGATACAACACAGGAGTTAAAAAAGTTTTCCAAAGAATTGATCTTTTCAACGCATATTTTTAAATCGAGAAATTCTGTTTCTTTAAAATGTTCTGCTAAAAAATGGAATAGGGGTTGCATGTTTCACCCCTTTGAAAGATCACAACAAAATTAATAAAATATTAGTTGGTAGCTTTTCTATTGGTAGAACATGCCCAAAAAATGCACTTTCTTCAACTCATTTTTGAAAGCATGTAACTTTTCAAGGAAAGGCCTAAGAGCTTTTGTTTACATGAAAGATTTCCTTTAATTTTCGACAAGGAATCATCCTCTGAAAACTTTCGCACTCATTTGGCAACACCCTGTATATTTATTGTTAACCATGAAATGAAATATTTTTGTTTCGGAAATAATTATAAGAAAACTACAGTAACGCGATTCGAACCCGAGCGTCCTGCATGATATGTAGATATCCCATCCACTAAACTAGATCAATTCCACCTACATTTTTGCGAATCCTCTTTCTGATTCATCAATCGCCCCACTCGAGATTCATTCGGCAGGATAAATAGTTATTTATGTATTAAGTGCATGAAATGTCGAGACCGAAGTCGAGGCCAAAAATTATCTCGAATAACCACGAAAACAAAATTTTATAAACGAAATACAAACAACATTTTTCTTACATACTTTGAATTAATAAATATCGTCTAGAATATGTCACAAATAAATACATACATACACACATATTTCGAAATAAAGACAAATTCAAACTGAACGAAGTTATTCACTCGAAAAAATAAGGATTTTAACGTACCATTTGTAAAAATGTCTATGAGCTATAATTCACCTGACTATATGGGGTTGCGTATTTTCAATAATTCACCTAGTGAAATTAAAAGCATTGATGGTTCAGAAAAACACTTGAGGAATTTTCAATAGATGTTTTTTTTTACTCTTTGTAGTTTAGTGGTTTTAATTTTTGTTTGATTATTTGTCCTCTAGTTTGTATTTATGAAGGTGTTATGCTGCCTGTGAAGGTTGCACTGATAATTGGTGTAGATAGATATTTTTTTTTGCCAAGTGATTACATTTCAGTAGTATAGCAATAGACAAAATACAAAAAAACAGATCTGTTTTTTTTTGGATGTATGTATACTTCAAAAATCCATCCCTAAGGGTAGCAAAATGGAGGATATTGATCGTTCACCCTCTGAATTTTGGTCCATTAACCGATTCTATCAGGATAATTTTGTAGTGGATTTTTCTATTTGGATGAATCTTTTTTTATGAGATAGGGTATACCTCATAGTTGATCATATTTCAATTTGGAATAAGGTAATCCACCCCTATGGGTAGAAAAATAGGGGATGATTGATTTTTCACTTGTGAACATTGGCACACATATGTGGTTGACATTGACAGATCCTCCTACATTCGTCACAATAATTACATTTATGAAAGGATGGAATTATATACAAAGTGATGAAATCAACTAACCAGAACTTACAAAAATAATTTATATTATATAACAATAAATAGTTAAAGTAGATATTCATTGATTAGTTGAAAATATAAACAGGATGTTCATAAAATCAGATGTGGAATCATCTGCGACTGAAAGATAAACTTTAGTCACTATCTTCCATCGTCAAGATAACCTCTTGTGGGGTATTCATGTTGAAAAGGGAAACATTCTCAATTGAATATTGATAGAAAGATTTTTCTGTGAATTGAAAAATCCACGATTAAAATGAAGTTATTTTTTGTGAATGTCTAACAGAGAACAACTACTTCCCCGGCTAAAGCCACGCTGGACATTGAACTACATCTGATAGATATTCTGAAAAGGCCCTAACTCAAAAGAAAAAATCTGAAATTGAAAATTTGCATTTTCATTCAGATAGTTATTTGATTTTCTATTCCAGTCTTAATTGAGAACTCATAAAGATGAATGAGGCAAAGAAGAATGTTTTCCAAAAGAGAGTACTCACCAGAAATCATTCGTAACATTGACGCAGGAGAGACATCGCATTCACTAGGTCTTCAATACATTTTTGTCGACGAAAATCTATTTCACGCTTCCACGATCATCAGGAAGACCGGAAGAAATGTAACACATTTTCAAGAAGCAATCTCACTTTGCAAAGATGGAAAAAGTTAGAATCATTTCTTTTGGAGAGACACTTTGAAATTAGTGTTTTCTGACATTAAAACCTGTCATGGGGTATGATAGATTGATTTGTTGAAAATATAAACAGGATGTTCATAAAATCAGATGTGGAATCATCTGCGACTGAAAATAAACTTTAGTCACTATCTTCCATCGTCAAGATAACCTCTTGTGGGTATTCATGTTGAAAAGGGAAACATTCTCAATTGAATATTGATAGAAAGATTTTTTTTGTGAATTGAAAAATCCACGATTAAAATGAAGTTATTTTTTGTGAATGTCTAACAGAAAACAACTACTTCCCCGGCTAAAGCCACGCTGGACATTGAACTACATCTGATAGATATTCTGAAAGGCCCTAACTCAAAAGAAAAAATCTGAAATTGAAAATTTGCATTTTCATTCAGATAGTTATTTGATTTTCTATTCCAGTCTTAATTAAGAACTCATAAAGATGAATGAGGCAAAGAAGAATGTTTTCCAAAAGAGAGTACTCACCAGAAATCATTCGTAACATTGACGCAGGAGAGACATCGCATTCACTAGGTCTTCAATACATTTTGTCGACGAAAATCTATTTCACGCTTCCACGATCATCAGGAAGACCGGAAGAAATGGGAAACACATTTTCAAGAAGCAATCTCACTTTGCAAAGATGGAAAAAGTTAGAATCATTTCTTTTGGAGAGACACTTTGAAATTAGTGTTTTCTGACATTAAAACCTGTCATGGGGTATGATAGATTGATTTGTTGAAAATATAAACAGGATGTTCATAAAATCAGATGTGGAATCATCTGCGACTGAAAGATAAACTTTAGTCACTATCTTCCATCGTCAAGATAACCTCTTGTGGGGTATTCATGTTGAAAAGGGAAACATTCTCAATTGAATATTGATAGAAAGATTTTTTGTGAATTGAAAATCCACGATTAAAATGAAGTTATTTTTGTGAATGTCTAACAGAAAACAACTACTTCCCGGCTAAAGCCACGCTGGACATTGAACTACATCTGATAGATATTCTGAAAAGGCCCTAACTCAAAAAAAAAATCTGAAATTGAAAATTTGCATTTTCATTCAGATAGTTATTTGATTTTCTATTCCAGTCTTAATTAAGAACTCATAAAGATGAATGAGGCAAAGAAGAATGTTTTCCAAAAGAGAGTACTCACCAGAAATCATTCGTAACATTGACGCAGGAGAGACATCGCATTCACTAGGTCTTCAATACATTTTTGTCGACGAAAATCTATTTCACGCTCCCACGATCATCAGGAAGACCGGAAGAAATGGGAAACACATTTTCAAGAAGCAATCTCACTTTGCAAAGATGGAAAAAGTTAGAATCATTTCTTTTGGAGAGACACTTTGAAATTAGTGTTTTCTGACATTAAAACCTGTCATGGGGTATGTTAGATTGATTTGTTGAAAATATAAACAGGATGTTCATAAAATCAGATGTGGAATCATCTGCGACTGAAAGATAAACTTTAGTCACTATCTTCCATCGTCAAGATAACCTCTTGTGGGGTATTCATGTTGAAAAGGGAAACATTCTCAATTGAATATTGATAGAAAGATTTTTCTGTGAATTGAAAAATCCACGATTAAAATGAAGTTATTTTTTGTGAATGTCTAACAGAAAACAACTACTTCCCCGGCTAAAGCCACGCTGGACATTGAACTACATCTGATAGATATTCAAAGTGTCTCTCCAAAAGAAATGAATCTAACTTTTTCCATCTTTGCAAAGTGAGATTGCTTCTTGAAAATGTGTTTCCCATTTCTTCCGGTCTTCCTGATGATCGTGGGAGCGTGAAATAGATTTTCGTCGACAAAATGTATTGAAGACCTAGTGAATGCGATGTCTCTCCTGGTCAATGTTACGAATGATTTCTGGTGAATTCTCTTTGGAAAACATTCTTCTTTGCCTCATCCATCTTTATGAGTTCTTAATTAAGACTGGGAAAAGAAAATCAAATAACTATCTGAATGAAAATGCAAATTTTCAATTTCAGATTTTTCTTTTGAGTTAGGGCCTTTTCAGAATATCTATCAGATGTTGTTCAATGTCCAGCGTGGCTTTAGCCGGGGAAGTAGTTGTTTTCTGTTAGACATTCACAAAAAATAACTTCATTTTTATCGTGGATTTTTCAATTCACAGAAAAATCTTTCTATCAATATTCAATTGAGAATTTTTCCCTTTTCAACATAGATATTCAAATTATTTAACAGTTAAAAGTTGAAGTAAGCTAGGTAACTAAGTAATTTGGAAGTAATCAAAAATTAAGTGGGAAGTAATTAGTAGATTTCAGCCACAAAAAATTGAAAAATAATAACTTTTTAACAAAAAACTAAACCTACGAAAAAATCAACTGAAAATCAAAAACTGAAATAAACCTTCTTAGTCTTAATGATTATTGAGCTCCTAAACTAATGTGAGTAACTAATTTTGAGTCGGCGCCAAACAAACTAGCAATTGAATTAGGTAAAGCGTAAAATGACGGCAGCGAGATGAACATCGGCGTTTTGATTACTTTTTCAAAGTAATATAATGATCTTCGATAATTGTTTGTTTGGAGCCGACTCACATTAGTTTAGGAGCTCAATTATCATTAAGACTAAGAAGGTTTATTTTATTTTTTGCTTTTCAGTTGATTTTTTCGTCGGTTTAATTTTTTGTTAAAAAGTTAACACTGGATTTTATTATTGCAAGCTTTAATTTAACTTCACATTTGTATACATTTTTAGTTCAAATCTTGCAAGTGAATTTCGACCAACTTCTAATTGTTCAATTGACGTGAAATTTGGCAGGTGTTCATAAATCCGGTGACAATTTTTCCTAGAGATAAAACAAAATGGCGGAAAAAATTGTGATTATGGTTTGATTCTACTCAAAATTGGTATGTGGGGGTTTTCGAGGACAGAGACCACGAATTCTTGATCAAAGTTCATCATTCAAATGGCGCACCAAGATGGCGACGAGTTTTGTTATTAATAATAATAATAATAATAATAATAATAATAATAAATTGCTTTCATTGAAAGGTTACATACTCTGTACATACAACCTAACAAAAGGCAGGATTCAATATCTGCGCATGAAACATCATTGCAGAGCTTGCTCTTCCATCCAACCATCAAAATATATTCATGATCATGCTTAATTTAAAAATATTCATTACAAAAATATAGGAAAACTATATTTAAAATAAAATATTGAGGAAATCAAAACGAAAATATTCATAGAAGTTGAAAACAGGGGTGTGCCAATTCAAGTTCGTTTTATATCATATTTCAATATACGGGAAGCTGTTTTCGATTAAATATTGTTTCAGCTTTTTTTTGAACGTATTGAGTGAAAATGATTTGAATTCAGTCGGTAACCGGTTGTATTAGCGAACAATCTGATACGAGAAGGAGCCACGGAAGAAAGAAGTTCTATGTTTAGGCGCTGTCAGGTTATTCCGAAATCTCAAGTTCAGATTGTGTATATCTGTTCTGAAAGATAACTTTCTGAATAGGTAAGGTGGCTTCCCAGTTGTAATGATTTTGTGGAAGATCGAAGCGGAATGGAGTATGCACCTGGCCTCCATATTGAGCCAACCAAGATTTTTAAGATGCTGTGAAACATGTTCCCGCCTTCTTGTGCCTGTGATGAGTCTGATGCAAGAATTTTGAAGTTTTTGTAGCCTCATTCTGTCTGATTTCAGTAGTCCCGGGTAATTAACTACGTCTGCGTAATTAGCATGTGAAAGTACTAATGCATCACATAGCATGAGTTTACTTTTCTTGTTTAATATATTTCTACTTGAATAAATGATTTTAAGATTCATGTACCCTCGCTTCAAAATATGAGTAATGTGTGTCCTAAATCTGAGAGCACTGTCGAGGTATAATCCTAAATTTTTTGTTATTTCAGTAGTGGGTAATTGGACACCATCTACGGCTACATTAACTAAATTCTTGCAACGGTTTCTCGCTGCTGTTCTTCCAAAAATCATGACATAAGATTTAGACGCATTAACAGTGAGACAGTATTTATTAGAGGTCGTTATTAAAGAATTCAAATCCTGATTCATTTGTTCGAGTGCATGGTTGAGATAGTCTTCTTCGAATTCTAAATACAATTGTGTATCGTCTGCGTAACAATGCATTGAAGTATAACGTAAAGACTTTGAAAATTGGGAGGTATAGAGGACGAAGAGAAGAGGGCCCAATATTGATCCCTGAGGAACACCATTTTTTAGAATGAGTGAGTTTGACTTTTCATTATTAAGTATAACACAATGAGATCGATTATGGAGGTAACTTTGGAGGAGTGATGTGGCATTCGAGGAAAACCCTAGGTAACTAAGAATAGCTATAACTAGTTTGTGATTAATGCGGTCGAATGCTTTCGAGTAGTCAAGCAATACTAAGAGACAGAGTTTGTTATTGTCAATAGAGATATGCACATCATCGAAAACTTTCAACAGGGCCGTTGTACAACTATGGTCAGCTCTAAATCCCGATTGACAGGATGGCAATATATCGAATTCATTTAAGTAAGATCGCATTTGTAAGTTCAAAATTTGTTATGCACATCATCGAAAACTTTCAACAGGGCCGTTGTACAACTATGGTCAGCTCTATTCTCTGGATTGGTGATTTTTGCCAATGGTAGGACATGAGATTGTTTCCAACTCGATGGGTAAATATGTTTTTGTATACAATAATTGAATATATGTGATATGTGCGCTAGAATCATGGGACAACAATGTAATAACATTTGTATAATTATTTTGTCAGGTCCCACAGCATTCGATTTAATGCCCAGTAATGTAGTATACATTTCATCATCATTCGTTTCATGGTAAGAAAAATGATTATCGTTCAATGTATTACCTGAGAAAAATCAATAATTTCATCGTCAGGCGTGGAGTTATTATTTGAAATGCTTCCAAAAAAGTTATTGATATCTTCAACATGCATTAGGTGTTCCGGAATTGTTTTCTGCACCTTTTTGTTGTTATATACGTTCATATCAGCTAGTTCTTTCCATAATTGTTTGTTTCTTGTTAAACGATAATTGAGGTATGCTTTTTTTTCGAGTATCACAGTCCGATTCGTGAGATTTCTGATTTCTTTATAATAATCCCAATGATGCTGATTTTTTGTTCTTCTAAATCTTGAGAGAGCCTTATCTCTCAGTTTGAACATAAGTTTCATATTATCAGTTATCCACGGTGCTTTTTTCTTCGTAATTTTGACGTTTTTTACCGGCGAGTGTTTATCGAATATTTCAAGTAGTAAAGTAGTGAATACGGAAACTTTCTCATCAATATCATTGGAGTCATACATATCACAGAAATCAATTGCATGCAAATCCACAAAAAATGAATCTGGGTTGAAATTTCTAAAGTCACGGAATGTGTACATGAAACTGCCACCTGTTGATTGTATGAAGCCAGCTTTACACGATACAAGGAGATGATCTGTGAATGAACTACAATCGATCGTAGTACAGTCGGTTATATTTAATATCTCTGAACAGATTAAAAGATCAATTATTTTACAACTGGTCGGGGAATATCGTGTTGGTTGATCAACAATTTGTGTCAAACCGAATGAGTCAATTATTTCACTCAACTGAATACAAGAACTGCTCGTAGGTTCTGAAAATTCAATATTAAGATCGCCTGCACAAATTATATAATCAAATTTTGGACAAATGATGGATAAACTGTCTTCAAATACTGACAGAAAAGTTGGGAGTGGAAGATTAGGAGGCCTATAAATGGAGGCTACTGCGTATTTCATTCCATGTACAGTATAGCCCATTCCATTCAAAATTGGTATGTGGTATGTGGGTGGTATGTGGTTTTTTTTTTTTTGGGGTCGGAGATTATCAATTTGGACCAGAATTAAAAAAGATGACGGAGTTTCTGAATGACTTATAAGAATTGAATTGAAATATTTAGAAAAAAAATTAAGATTTACTTTCATACAAATGCACTAAAAAGGAAAACACAATGTTACCTAGGTTATTTTTTTTCCTTTTCAGTGCATTTCTATAAAAGCTTAACTCAAAAATATGTTTCTAATCATTTTCATAAATTTTATATCGATATGGCGGATTACTTTTCTCCACAACCCCATAATATAAGAATCAAAGGAAAGGTTAAGATCAGTAAAATGAATTTCGGGATCGATTCTAAATATACATCCATATCCCCAGATAATCATCCAGATCAAACTCATGATCCACAACACAAGTGAAGTATGAACTTATCTTTCGCATAAAATAATATACTGGACATGGGATGCTGACGCACCCTCTTCAGCACTGCATAACTCTCCAATCGCCATATCCCGGATCTTTTTTCGACCTAAGCGAAAATCTATTTGGTCTATTCAACGACCTTAGTCGCACGATAGCAAACTGATTCATGAAACTATCCACCACATTCCAAATCCCGATAAGGCGCTCCGGCCAATCTCGGAAAGTAAATCTGTGAGGACTGCAACCCTATCACCGCATTGAATTGATTGGTTCCTTGAACATTTCAAATTGCTTTGGTTCTTGCATAGATATATTGCAGGATTTACCCCCGTCATCGGGGTAAAATATTGAAAAATTCGGTATATATATACATATATATATATATATATATATATATATATATATATATATATATATATATATATATATATATATATATTATATATATATATATATATATATATATATAGGGTGTAATCAAACCTCTTGTATATCCGTGAATAATGCCATTTTATAACGAATTACAGTGGTTACAAATCTAAAAATAAAATGAAAACATGTTTTGTTTTTTGTAAAATTCAAAAAAAAATGGGAATCGCCACCCGCCTCATTTCAGGTGACCTACTCAGAGGAAAACTGTATTTTATTTGTTATGTATGATTATTATTGTTATTATTATTTTTTTGTGCTTTTCAAATACTCATCACAACAATGAACTCCGGCTGTTATATTCTTCCCCTTTTTCAATATACCATTTACCTTTCTTTTATTACCTTTTCCCAGCTCAGTCGGTACGCCTATGGATACATGATTATCTCTAACTTAGGAGGATTGCAGTTGCGCCATCCAGTTGTTTTTCTTGAAGTCAATATACTGTTTTATGGGAATATAGCTTGGAATATGATTAAAATATGAATAATCAGTCCAGAAATTAATCAAATGTTTGTTCTTTTAGTCGAAAAATCCTTAAATTACCTATGCCTGCGATATCTACTTTCTTTGTATATAATGTTCAGCGAATGCAATAGAAAATGTCAAATAAGTTGCTCATGCGTAATCAATGAACTTGCAAATAAATGTTTGTAGGTTATACTAAGATTATGAGAATCAATAAGAAAGAAAGTTCAATACGGTGAATAGGTGTTATTAAATGAACCGTAAAAAGTGTCTGCCCCGAATAATCTCACTTTATTCAGTTTTCGTTGAAAAAGTACCTGGTGCACTCTCGCGTATCCTGGTTGTGTTGTGTGGCTATTGGAACTGGATGCTTCGCTAACGTTGGGCCCCCTTGCTGTTGGTTGCGTCATGCATAGGAAAATGTGATTTGGAGGTAAGTGGGTTTTTTGGTCGATTCCAAGCCTGGTGGTTTCTTGATTTGGTTCGACTTGTCTAATAGCAGATATACTTATGTTGTTATTGTATTTTCGTTGATCTAATTTTCATCACGGTTTCTCCAAAAAAAATAATTTTTCGACTCTTTTATTTTTCGTTTTCCGTAGCAACCATCACTTTTTGTTTTTAGGCACTAATTTTCAGTTTTTATACTCTTTTTGAAACACCTTTTTTTATTCTAAACTATGGTACTTATTTTATATGTAGCTTATATTTCTATACATAATATTATTAATACAGAGTGTTAAAAATTCTTACCTTACAATTTTCTGTTTTCAAACTTCATATTCATTTGATTTCCCATGAAAAATAGTTTGACATGCCCCTGTCATGTTTCCTTGTGATTCAAGATTAGCATACAGGATGTTCTAGCTTGTGGATTTTTTTTTTTGCTATATGAATTCTAAGATTTTATTGGTGAGTTTTGATTTGTATACTTTTACAGGTTGTGCAAATGAAATAGATTGTTGAAACATACTGATGATAATAGAAAAGCTCCACTGCTAAACTCTTGGATCATCTGCGTTGACTATAAGATGGCCAAAGCTTTCAGAGATTCTAAGTACACAGAAATATTGTAAAAACAATTATTGCATATGTGATGTATAAATATCTTTAACCTATATTTCATATCATAACAATATATATTAATTTTAATATATATATATATATATATTATATATATATATATATATATATATATTTATTGTTATGATAGGATTTTTGTTAGTTCATTTAATTTATTATTATTCTGCTTACAAATATTTTCGCACCGCGTTGGGCGACAATTGTTATGATTTTTATTTTTTGTTTTGATTTTAAGAATTTATTTCATAGATTATATTTCTGAAACCCTATCATAACAAATAAAAATACCTCCGGCTATGTAATGTTACCTTTTCCTTTTTCAAACCCTTCTACCTTATCCCAGCTCAGTCAGGTACGCCTATGAACATGAATGACCATTGTCTAAAGACACAACAATGGTATGACTCCTTTCCGGTAGCAAGTTCCTGTAATCGGTGTTGCCGGCTATGGCACTATCGATTCGATCATAAAAGATGTTCAGTGGAGAAAAGTGAAGTTAGAAATTGAAAAATAAACACAGGTTTGCAGAGAATGATCAAAGTAGTTGACTTTATTCAGATGAAAACTTAAATATACCCTACTCTGCGATAGCTACCTTATACTAGCAAAACAATGACAAAAAATATAGTGCAGTTTGATGTTTGTGATGATAAAAATTTGATGAAGAATGTTTGAACGTATTATCAGTCTTTTGGGTATGGAATTTATATTGTTCAGCCCAAGATAAAAAACCAATGGTTTAGACACTTAAAGTTATTGGTTTTATGTGAAAGGTTGCACTTATGTGAGTTCAGTTATTGAATACCTTGTAGCTGCGTTTCTGTTGACGTTTCCTGTCCTGTGGACGTGTTTCTGGGATGTCAATGACATCTCACCCGTACTCCTTCTAAGGATTTATTTTCTGGACCAGGTAGGTGGAATTTTTATTTACTGTGTGCTTCCTCCGATCAGCCTTTCAAGAAATCTTCCTCGTTCGGGAATTTTATATCAGGTTTCCTTATATTATGGGTGAAAGCTTCTTTTCAAATTTAGTACGTGGCTTTACTTTCTCGAACTTTCTTCCAATCTCCTAGAACTTGTTATCCTGATCCATGGCAACACTCACCAAATTTTTATTTTCCCACTGATTTCCGAGTTTGTACCACTTCCGAATTATTTGCTATTCTAATTAATGTTAATGATTTTATGAATGATATCTAATTCTAACTCTTACATACTATTTACAGATTCATATTAAATATATTTTTTTCAATTTCTGCCCTAACATTTTATTCTATATCAATACTTTTCCCACACAAACTCTTTCGAATCCCATTGGTGGGTTTTCTGTTCATGTGAATTGCCATACAGGATGTTCAAAACTTATCTATACTTTGATCTTGCTTTAATTCAATATTTGCCATAAATTTCAATTTTATATGGTTCAATCGTGGATTTTTGTCAGATGTATCGTTGGATATAGAATTTTTATATCAGAACTGCTTCAGGAATTTTCTATTCACAGACATGTATCGACTAGAGCATAGTATAAGGTTCTATAGTAGTGAAAAAGGTGAAGAAAATTGTAAAATAACATAGCTTTAACGATACTAATAAAAATAACTAATAATAATAATGATAATTAGAAGTTTAATTATTCAATAACATTATATATATATAATTATTAAAACTGCCTTGGGGTTGCAGTCAGATGTATCTTTCATCAGGCCTCAATGATTGAAATAAAACTCTTTATTACGGTGTATTATAGTCTTGTCTACATGCATATGTTCTTTGGGGAAATCCTGCAAACCGTCAAAAATTTACACAGCATAAAACAGGATAATTCACACTATGTTTAATTTATCCGCACAAGATTCGTGTAGGCTTTGCATTATTTTTAACAATTTTTTTTCATTTCAATGCTGGAATATTTTTAGCTTGCCAGAGACGAATAGAAATCTCAATGAGAAAATATTCAAAGGTAGAGTGAAGTCATTATTATCTTCCAAATGTTATTTATCATAGCAATGAGGAATTCATCACAGACTGTCACGTGGATCAATCTGTTTATGACATAAATCGCTCATTATAAATTCTACATGTTTTTATACCCTTAGTGTAATATTACAAATATATTACACAAAGTTATAGTTCACGTTATTTGTATGTCCTGTACAACCTGACCTGTCCTATTGATTTCAAAGATGTCTGAATGGATCAATAAAATATTATTATTATTAAAAAATAAATTTCAATGAAACGGAGAGTTCAATTTTTTTCCAAAGAAAAAATCAAACCCAATGTTGATAAACAGAATGGTTTCGTTCTTCGGACCGTGACGAATATATTATGAGAATATACCACCTTTCTGTATTTGGGAAAATGAGTTCCTAATAATTATTCACCTCAATGTTCATTTCTCAAAAAAGTATATATCGTTGACATGTTTCAATACATTCAACGGAAATAATACTTTTTCTGTCATTGACAGGACCAAGTAACCACAGATTACATGAGACAAAATGTATCAGCGCAGAATAGCTAATCCGGGCAATTTTCCATCGGTTTCATTATACGGCTGGATGTTTGCCCAGCAGGGGATTACCCTTCTCAACTGACAATTAGTTGTTTAACCAGTGGATATATTCGATAGTCTTCTGCTCTTAACTCTAACCCTTTCAAAACGCTGTGAGGGAATTTTGTGTGATGTCCATTTTCGCGTTCAGTTTCACTCTGAAATCACTGAATTCTTGGCATGTTTTTAGGTACAGGATCGCAATAAGCACCATCGGTTTTTTACATTTATTTCAGCATAGAGAAATGGGTTGTAGAGGCTTGAGCGTAGACCGATACAACAATAGAGATGAATAGCTATTCTGAATTAGAATACGTCAAAGAATGTTTGGTCCCGATTTATACAGGTTATACTCTGAATTTTTATTGTTCCCCAGATGACAGCTGTGTAATGCAAGTAAAGTAGTTGAAAATGGAAAAATGTTGAAAAAATTATTTTACGTCAAATTCAACCATATTTTCGGGACCGTGCTTCCCGAACTAGACACAAGAAAAAAATTCTGATTTCCACTGAGGCCAAAAGGCATACTTCCAAGTGGACTGTATTATTTATTGTGTATTCAACAAATTTTTTGTTTTATGGTTAGTCTCCAAGTATTTTTAATTATTAATTCTTGGATAATTTCAATTTCTGTTGAGTTGGTGTGAAATTGTTTCCTATGATCGATCCTTCAAATGTATCTTTAACTCTTTCACTATCTTCAGCGCAAGCTTCAACTCCCTCTACAATTTCAATTTTTATTTCGAGTTTTTCAGGGTGGAGGAGTGTGTCCCTTATCTCTATATCCACTCTGAAGATTTTTCGAATGCAGGAGAAAGACTATGAAGCATCACAATACTCAGCAAAGCAGCAATAAGTTCCATAAAGTCAATCAGGCAGCCTTTGTCTTTCATGTGTGGAACCAACCGTTTTGGTGAAGTTGCTTTTCGAGCAGGTACAACTAGTCTGCAACTAGATAAATTAAAAATGATAGGGTACAAGGGGAAATTTTCACATAAAAACCTTCCCTACCAACAGACAAGGGTGAAGCTCTGCAGGAAGGGAGGGGAGGGGGCGAGCGGTCAAAGATTCTTCAAGAGGTCCGCCCGGCGTTCAGATAACTAAATTTTTCTGAACCTAGTTTTTTGACGTACTTTTCCCAGGAAATAGCTTAGATTCGTCGAACGAAAGTATTATGCGTAAATTTCAATTGTTCCATTATGATCAAATTACAGATCTTTCTTATAAACAAATCGCAGAAAGGGATATTTAGTTTTATTTGACTTGAAATAATTATCATTATTATCACTTCTATTTCTCACATTCATTTCTCTCGTACACAAAATAATTCTCTCGATATTCTCTTCTTGATTTTCCCTCATAAAAATTCAAAGCATTTATTATCCATTTCTATACATTTTCATTCATAATCTATTTTAGTTTTCATTTTTTCTAATGGATCGTACCTATAATCACATCAAATTCCATATCTTTAACTATCAGTAATTGTAATTCAATATTGATTTGTTTCTGCTAATTTTTTCCATTGATTCCTATTAAATTTGTTGTAGGTATCTTTACAATTATATTTTTGGTTTCTAGTATATTTTCAAAACTATTTTCTTTTATTAAAGATGCTTCCGATCCTGTATCTATTGAAATTTTTACTTTTTTGTTTCCTTTATTACCTATTAATATAATTAAACCTATTAATTGTTCATTTTTTATATTTTCATTTAACATTATAAATTCTATTGGGTGTTCATAATTTGGTCTGTTCTAATGAGAATGTTGTTGTTCAGAAGTGGTCATATTTGAATTTCATTTGCCTGATTATCTTCAGTCGAAATGTTTATTTCCATACTATTAATTCTTCTATGAAAATGGACTTGTATTGTTTGTTCATTTGTTTTTTGATTATTGAAAAATGGATTATGTTGTCCCTCTCTTATGATTGTCTCTGTCCCTGATATTGATATTGATTCCTATTATTTCGATATTGATTTCGGTTATAATTATTATTACCATAGTTGTTACTTGTAAATTGATTCCTAAGATTTGTTCCATCATTTTGATTGTCATTGTAATTATAAGACATATTGTAATTTCGATTTCTATTCTGATTATAATTGTTACTATTATCATACCTATTATTTCTATAATTACTTTGATTTTGCACGTTTCTATTATTATTTTCATTATGTATATACCTATTATTCTGATTATTATTATGTTGGTATCGATAGTTACTTTGTATATTCTATTTTGATTATTATTATATTATATTTCTATTTTGATATTATTTTATAAGATAAAGTTATTTCTAATCTCAATATATTCACTTGATCTATCCATGGTTTTAATTTCATGCATGCTTATTTCAAAAACTTCTTGTCTGAAATGCCTACTTATATTCCCACAATTTCCACTTCTCTCATTATTGGATTCAGTTGTTGTGATATAGCAAAAAGTTGTATTGCATAGTTATTGTAATTAATACTTCTATTTTCGTCAAATTTGCCAAATTGTAATTTGTCCCTAACTATGAGTTGGGCATTTCCCCAATATTGCCTTATAAATAAATGTTCAAATTCTTCAAAACTATTTTGTTTTTCTCTTGACTATTGAACCAAATACAAGCTTGATTATTTAAATAATGCCTAATAATTCCTTTCAATTCTTTAATAGCAGTTACATTCTTTGTTCAATTTTTATTATTTGAATAAACGTTTTGGGATGTAATTTCTTGATATCTCCATTGAATTTATTCTTTATTTGCACATTTTGACATGTATTTATAAATATAATTTCAAAATTACTATCTGTTTTTTTTGTTCTAATTGTTTTTTTTTCTTCCTTTTTATATTTTTCTTGACATTCATTATTATGATCAACGCTCAATGATTTTTCTCTCAATCTGTGGAAATTCATTTTCTACAATAATTGTTTTATTATTATTATATTTCTGTTGTGCTTCTAATTTTTCATTAACCATATTTATGTCACTCTTGATTAGAACTATCAAGATCTATTCTTATATCTTGCAATTGTTTATCATTACGTTCTAATGAATTATTAATAATTGATATTTCTTGTCTTATATTTCCATAAAATTTTATTATTATTTTGTTCTATAATACATCGCGAGGCGACCACCTACTTACTGCCTCTTCACGGGGGCGTACGGCGAATTTTCATATTTTTTCCTTGAAATACACAATGAAATACATTATAAATTTTTCAAGTATTAGAAGTATATACGAGAACCCATAAGGCATCACAACGAAAAACGAAATTAAATCTGTCAATAGTACTCAATTCAAGATGTTATAATTATAAAATAAAAGAAGTACATGAACCGTTTAAAAACATTACTCAAAATTTTCGACGCCTCAAAGTTTGCCACCTTGTCAATCAGAACTACGGCAGCAATTTGAGAGGGCGAGATACATGGCAAATATCCAGACAAACGTACATTTAGCCGTTTCAACAGATTTCGAACCGACTGATTGTAGTTGGATAGATCAACAAGCCATGTAGGAATTTAAATGGTTTGATGGCCCACAATTGTAGTCAACAGTTAGAGATGTTTACTAATATAAATAACGAAGAATTGGAACAACCAGCGAAAACAAAGACATCCAAAGAGTTACAACAATGCACAGTAATCCACCTTTCGTACAACAGAGGTATCTCCGAGAAGATCAGAAGGATCGGAAACAAGTCCAATATCAAGAGCTGCTTCAAATCTGCTGGTTCTTTAGGAGTTTTATCCAACCAAACCTGAAAGAACCAAAATCAGTGACTGAATTATGGTGTTCTTGTCAAGATTTACATCGAGAGAAGAGCTGTCGTGGATGAACCACGAAATGGACTACGGAGAAACGTCAAAATCGGAATTTGACACCTGATGGCACCATCGTTCATGGAACAACACAAGCGAGGAGCGTTGGTTCGAACGAAAGTTCAAAGAGGCCCCCTACATCGAGGCCAATAACGCCTTCAGTAACCAAGCGTTGCTCAATAAGCTCTCTCTGGTGAGCTGCAGAGACGCGAAACTTCACGCACTAGCACACCGCAGAATTACAAGCACCACTGCACCGACAGACATATAAATAGGTGAGTAGCACCTAAACTTGTCATTATTCACCTGAAGACGATTGCAGATACAAGCAATCGAAAAGTCGTGAAAAACTTTCAAATCCATTGAGACGATGGACGTCCGAAACGATAGTAATCCTCCCGCATGGTTATTGTTTTTCCGAGTATCGTAGTTTGGTATCAGGGTAAGTTACGTTAGTTTTATAAATCGAACAGGGCGCATATCTCCGCATTCAGGAATTCCAGTTGTCTCTGTTCACGAGGACAAATCGTATTATCTTATACATACAGTAATTGAGTGCAAGTCGAACTGTTACAATGAAACTAGGTTAATCAACGGATGTGTAGTTTGGAGCTGGTTGATAATGGAGCGTTCATTTCGACCCGGGTGGTTTCACTGGTGAATTCTGCTGAATCATGGAAATGACAGAAAGCCAAAGTTGACAGTACCATACGCTATAATGCTACTTGAGAGCCAATCAAAAAAATCAGCGCGTAAAACAGACTCACGGTGGTGTTCTCTTGACGTGTAAGGGACGCTTGAAAAAAAGTTAGTTGATATCAGAAAGTCGATTCCGAGAGTTGAATCTTCGGGGAGGAAGGAATCGAAATTTCGTTGCAAGTCCTTTTCGAGAACTAGAGTTTGTATTGTATTAAAATGCCGAAATTTTGGCGAGTGTCGATAGGGATGCTATACGAGGGTAACAGAGAATACCTTTGAAATTACTGGAGGACGGGAAAATTTAGCCGGTTATGGAAGGATTCATAGCACACTTGGTGAGTTGCGATGCTTTTTGTAACTATGGAATAACCTAGGCTTTCATTAGCTTACGAGGGTGAACATTTGTATACATGAACATGAAACAATTAAATGAGTCATAGAAAGGGGTTAGCTTGTATAGATTTTCCTGATTATATTTTCAGACTGTGGAAGGTTACCCAAAAAAACATGCCAAGAAAGGGTAAGCTCCTTTTGGAACAATGAAGTTCAAGAGTTCGTTTGAGAGATAATTTTTATACAGTCTAACCAGCGGGTCAAATTCCATAGGGTGTTTCGGAAGTAGAGTTGTTGTAAGCACTTTGGCTTATATTATTGTTTTGAAGTAGTTGGCTATATTTTATCTCAATGTTGTTTTGATTTATTCCCTATATTTTACCTTATTTCGTTGATAAACTCATTTGATATTTCCAAATTCAATATAAGTGTTGAAGCTATATTTTATTTTTCGATAAGAACTAAAAAATATTTTCAAGGTGACAGAATAAGTATTGAAGAAACATTTCACCTAGAAAAAAGTTATTCAAAAAATACTACGCATTTGTGAAGCTGTAGCTAGGACAATTGGTGACTAAATTAGATAAAGTGCCTCATATGATTTTATTATAGAGAGATTCTATAATTAATTCTGTCATGTGTTGAAATGTTATTTTGACTTTATGAGACTGGTGACAGCAGCATCATATGAATATTTTATGTACAAAATAATATTCATTAATATTGATAAAAAATAAAAAGAGTCGATTGACTCCATGTTACACCCATTATCCTCAGATCAATATACTCCCTAACATTGATTCAGAAATTACTTCCATCATAGGATACAAATCATCTGGAGTTCCCCCTCAAAAATAATTCAATTTCTTATCTGCTCAGAATCTTGGATTTCTCTGTACTATAACCATCAGATATACGTTTTGGAAAAGCTACCAATCTTGCGTATTCAATGATATCTCCATTATCCTGTACATTTGAAGTAGCTTCAAACATGGAATAATATGACTACATGGAGATGGGTTACGAAATTTTGATTTTTCTAGAGAATAGGAAAAAACTAGATGTTCAGTGTAGTCCTTATTGTTCACATTATTTCCATCACACCAGCTCACAAATTCATCATACACTTTGTTGTTCTTTTTTGTCTATTAACCTGGCGACGAATTCTATTCCGCATCCTCAGCTGCTTTACTAATTTCTGGGGAAGTACAACTTACACTTTCTTCGTGGCTATATTCATTTCGGAAATCGCTAAATTATCTGTGATAAGAGAAATTGACAGTAAATATGGCTACCATAGTGAAAGCCACATTTAGAATGCAGTGTAGGCAGCATAGCCCATAGCTTGGCGCGGCAACGGAACAGATCCGTCTTCAGCACGATGTCTTCAGTGAAATAATTGTGGAACAGTGTTTAGCGGTTTTCATTCATCACATTATTTCAATAACATTTTATTACCTTATTTTATTCGAAAAAGGAAAAGAATCCACAAAAGATCATTACGATGGTAGGTGTACCTATTTGGAATCATACACTGAAAATTCCTAATGAGTCGCATAATTGTTTGCAATTATTATTTGTATTTCAGATAGAACGCCTTAACGACCTCTTGTCAGTATATATAATTGCTGTCTAATATATTTTTGATGGTACTAACATAAAACTGAATAGGGTAGATCACGTATACAGATGTTGAAAATTCGAACGGATACCAACAACGAACGAACCCAACAAATATAAGGGACGAACATTCACGAATGCAACTGGACAACTCTAGGTTGATTTGTTCCCACTTCCCTTCTAAGCGCTTTAGGCTTCAGTACGAAAATGTTATTGATGAGTGAGGATGTATGTATTAGGAATCACACTCAACGGAAGTTTCTAAATGTAATTCACGTGAAATTACATACGACGAGGGAACCAGGTCCAGAATTGGAAAAATTGTGCACGATTTCTTCTTGGAAATTCTTCCAGCTACAGTTGACAAAATTCTGGATAGAGTGAATAGGGACGACGACTTGCCAAATTTTCATAAAACAACTCTTCGAAGATTGCTGAGTGATATAGGGTTTGTCTATGGTAAAAGAGGCAGAGACTCTCTCTTGATGGAAAGAAATGATATTATTACCTGGAGACGCAGGTATCTTAGGAAAATTGGGGCATTGAGGGAGAAGAATGTGAACCTCATTTACACGGATGAATCTTGGACGAACATTGGTGCGTCGGTGAAAAACGAATGGAAGGACACGACCATAAAAAAACTTCGAGATGCTTTTGTGAAAGGGCTAACCACGGGACTGAAAGCTCCAATTCAAAGGGGACCTCGTTCCGTACTATTGCATGCTGGAACTGAAGAAGGCTTTGTGGATGGAGAATTACCTTTCCTGGATGAAAAAGGGGCCGAAGGATTACCATGACGAAATGGATGGTGACTTATATGAAGATTGGTTCGAGCGTACGCTAATTCCAAGCTTGTCGAAAGACAAAGAAAACGTTGTTGTTTTGGACAATGCGTCTTATCACTCACGTAAGTTTGATTCTCCAAAAAAGCATGGAGTAAAGCACAAATCCAGGCATGGTTGATATAAAAGGACATTTTCTTCGGGGAAGACTATTTAAAAAATGAACTGATCGATACGGCTAATGCATATGAAGCACAATACGATCAATATAAAATAGAAGCAATAGCAAAAAAGCATTATATTCATATCAAGAGGCTGCCACCATATCACTGCGAGCTAAATCCAATTGAAATGGTATGGAGTCAAGTGAAAAGATATGCAGCTTCACACAATACTGATTTTAAACATCAACGGTGGAATACTTGATTAAAGAAGCTTTCCGACAAGTGATTGAAGAGCAATGGAGCAATTACGTAAACCACGTTGAAAAAGTCGAGGAGGACATGTGGAAAGTAGATAATTTACAAGATGATATAGAACCTATAACTTGGAAGACTCCGATGACGCATTTGATGAGGACGACGATGACGATTTGTAAAGACTCATTCAATGGTATAATATCAATTTAAATTGTATATATTTGCTTGATTTTTTGAAAATATGAACAGGATGTTCATAAAATCAGATGTGGAATCGTCTGCGACTGAAAGATAAACTTTAGTCACTATCTTCCATCGTCAAGATAACCTCTTGTGGGGTATTCATGTTGAAAAGAATTATATTTGTTTATTCTGAAGATGGCCTAAGAGCCGAAACATCAATATACTCTAACCAATAACTCTGAGTTTAAATTCGACTGAGATCCCAGGAAAATAACAATCATATATTATCACGGAACAGTCAGGAAAAATCATAACCTCTATATATTATATATATATATATATATATATATATATATATATATATATATATATATATATATGTGTATATACGTTTATGTATGTGTATATCTGCATATATTTATCAGCAAAGAATACGTACTCTTCTTCATCCAGGTCTTTAACCTTTAAGGATATCTTAATATGTATATCTCAATCGTAGTTATAAGTGCTATAACTGAAAATTGAACTGGTAACTTTCATGAAAGTGATTAAATAGTCAAAACATTTGTTTTCAGATCAAATACAAACCTATTTCAGATCAAATATAAACTATAAACTAATTATACCCGAAGACAAGTTCTTTGATGAACTTAGACGGGTACTCAACCGTTATTCAGTGTACCTACATCGCTATAACAATAGAATATGTTATTTTTTTTCTGTTACTATGTTATTCATGCTGTATTTTTAATTTTTTTTTGGTTAAAATATATATATATTTTTTGATTTTTATTATAAATTATATAAATTATATTATATATTATATATTTTATATATATATATATATATATATATATATATATATTTTATCTACGGGAATTTCAAATTTTATGTATTGTGATACGACCTACAATATTACGTCCGTAATATTTAATTTTTTTCTTATGTCATAGGATCTTTTTTTATAAAACTGTTTCACTCGATGAAATAATGGAGTTCTTTGGATTCATTTTCTTTTCTTTTTTTTTAATAATAAATTGCTTGTTTATTTCTTTTTTAACAGTCAGAGATACATAAAACCATCAATAAATGTTGTCAATGCTTCGAAGGAAACCCAGAATCGTCTAAGCCGCTTGATACGGTCCTAGCGTGCTCAACGTTTTCAAACGTGTCCGACTACCTGACATCGGCGGCAACCCTGCGCTCCATAAGGCCCACACTGCATTCTAAATGTGGCTTTCACTATAGCCTATGTATTCCTATTTAGAAAAATTCACTTGGTTGCCATAGTGACGTTAATGCCATTACTCCTTGATTTATTGTATTTCCGATATAATCCGAATACACAGCCTCACTGCTCACTGCAACCATAATATATTTCGAGTGCTTGAAAGCACTTACAATGAAATATCAAATATACCGGTCGTGCATGGAATGTTGTATGTATTTCGGGCGTAAGTGAAGGCACACAAGGAAAGCAGGTGCTTCAGCGCCTATTGTGCCCGTGCCGGTTTTTTCGCTGTCGCATACGTGGAGGTTACTGGTTATCTGCTAGTCTCAAAGTAAGCAAAAGGGCAAGAAATACATCCAGTGCAGAACCTTCCATAGGGGTTATTATCATCTCTTTTTTTATTGGAAAAATCACTACGCCACTGGATTCAGAGTGCCTCTTAACAGGTGTGACCAAAATTTCATGGAAAAATATTCATTAATAACAAAGTTATGACAAATCAAAAATTCGAAAACTCACACAGCTAACTGTCACAAAAAACGCCCTATATCAACAGATATAGCCATGAGAATATTTTTTTATGATTTCAACAATAAAGTGCCGCCAGATGAAAAAAAAAACAAATAGCGTAAATTTTTTTAATGAAAATAACGGAATTACATTCACACAATTCAACTAATAATGAAGGAAAAAATTTTAATTAACGTAACTATGAAAACTAATTATTGAAATGTTTCGATTCAGTGCAACAATTGATTAAAACTCATATTCTAGTAGCCTCTACTAATACACCATGTATTTCGATACATTTGTCGTAGCGCTTACGAATGTTTCTGATTACGTTCCTTAGTTCTTGTGGGGTAATATCTGCACATACCTGTCGAATTCTTGCACAAAATTCATTTCTATCTCTTAAGCGGTTTTTGTAAACTTTTTGTGTGAGGAGTCCCCAGAGAAAAAAGTCCAAAACTGTGAGGTCTGGAGATCTGGGTGGCCACTCTATAAACGGACTACCACGGCCTATCCATCGGTTTGGAAAATGTTCGTTAAGCCATCGCCTCACAGCTCTGGCATAATGAACTGAACACCCATCTAACTGGACAATTGGATTTGATCGTTTATTGATTGGCAGCTCGTGAATAGCATCCCAAAACTCTGTGTTTAAAAATTCTAGAAACCTCTGCGCATTAATGTTTTCCTCAAAAAAGAAAGGACCAATATCGTTCGTTCAATATCCCACACCAGGCGTTGATTTTTTGGGAATACTGGCTTTTACAGTTTATTACACAGTTAGGATTATTCGCTGCCCAATAGCGACAATTCTGTGATGACACTACTCCATTTGTAGTGAAAGTGGCTTCGTCGGCATATAAAATATTTTGTAGGAAATTTATATTGTTTAAATATTCCCCTTGGGCCCAAAAACAATATTCCAGACGTCTTGCTTCATCGCCTTCTTGCAGTGTATGTAAAAATTTTGGTTCGAAAGGTTTAATATTCTTCGCCTTGAGACATCTCCGAATAGTTTCTCGTGGAATATTCAAATCTAAGGTGGCGTTCCTTATACTGGCATTAGGATTATTTCCGAAATAATCTAGAATGATTTGATCATTCCTGTCATTCCTGTTTCGTCTTTGTACAGGATTACTTTTCAACATCATTTTTGATACTGCACCAGTTTCATTGAATATTTTATTTATTTTATTTACCGTACCGCAGCTAATACGAGGACGATCTGGATGTCTCACATTAAATACTCTACAAACCTCTCTGGCACTTCTAACGTCATCTCCCGAAAGGCGTACAATTTCAATTTTCTCTCTTACGCTCAATCTTGCAGCCATGACACAAAATAATTCGAAGAAATGTAAGGTGAATATTGTTGACAATAGAACATTTAAATCTTTCACAAGTGTCAAACTGTAATATCATTTCCATGGCAACTAAGATTTAAATTGAAAAATCAATTAGGTCTTAGTTTTAGTTGATTTGCGTGGAAACTTAAACGTAATTCCGTTATTTTCATTAAAAAAATTTACGCTATTTGTTTTTTTTCATCTGGCGGCACTTTATTGTTGAAATCATAAAAAAAATATTCTCATGGCTATATCTGTTGATATAGGGTGTTTTTTGTGACTGTTAGCTGTGTGAGTTTTCGAATTTTTGAGTTGTCATAACTTTGTTATTAATGAATACTTTTTCATGAAATTTTGGTCACATCTGTTTAGAGGCACTCTGAATTCAGTGGCGTAGTGATTTTTCCAATAAAAAAATCGCTTATAAAAAATATCGATTTTCGACTAAGAAAAAATATCGTAGTATGCCCTGAAAATTGGATTGAACATTTAAAATTTTGTCCCAAGGTAGACCTTTCAATACTTGACATTTCAAAAAAAAAATATTAAAATCTGTATACAACTTTAAATTTTAGGGGGGTGTTTCCATTAAAAATGGGTCACACTGTATTATATATATATATATATATATATATATATATATATATATATATATATATATATATATATATATATATATATATTATATATATATATATATAATAATATAATATAATAATAAGTTTATTTGTTATAAAGGAAAGTGTGCAAATACAATTTCATTTAGATGACGACGAATACAATTTTTTCACAAATAAACAGAAAACCACAAAGTCAGTGACTGTCTGTGGTGTGAGTGTAGCCTATGTTTAAAATTAGTATCGATGAATATTGAGTAAAACGATGAGAAAGTATGTTTGAATTCAATTTGAGATTTTCTCACATCATTGATTTGATAAATAAATACTATGTAAGTTTTAAAGCAAGAGCAGTTATCAATGCGAACTGTAAATTATAAAATACATACAATTTAAATACACAGCCTTTTTGCATAAAAGTACAGGAAAGTATATGAAAAATGATATAGTGAAGACAATTGAAGTTTTACATCAACAGGAATTGATAAAAAAAAAAACACTTGCCTAGTATACGACCATCCTAGTGGTCAATGAATATAAAAAATGAAAATTACAGAATTAAAATATGCAATCTGATACATAGAAAATGATATATAAAAAGGCAATTGAAGGAAGACATTAAACTGATTAGTTGAGATGGAATGAGATCTCATTACGCCGTTATACCAGCCTCCACGAGCTCATGAACAGTAATTCTGGGTGAATTAAGTAAATAGTTTTTTAGTTTTTTCTTGAATCCTCTATACGAAGATATTTCTTTTATTTCAACTGGAATAAAATTGAAAAACCTTGGTACTAAATATATATATATATATATATATATATATATATATATATATTATATATATATGAATATATATTTCCAGCGATCTCGTACCAACGAATCTAACGAAATCGATTGTTATTGACCCCTATAAAGGTTCAATTTCTCTATTGATCCATACTTGTTATATATGCAGCCAAACATATACCGAAATCGACCAATAATAACCTATTAATAATCGATTTTTCCATTAATGCATCATTGTGGTATAGGCAACTAAAAATACACGAATTCAGATACTATTCAAATGTCAAATGATCTTACCTTCGCGCTGTCAAATGTATGTACTTCAAAATTCAAATATTGTAAGTTTCCTCCTAGTTGAAGCGAATGGATATCAAAAATTTCACGTTGACCCCAGGAACGAGGTCGACGGAAATTTTGTGTAATCAACTCGTATATTAAAATGGCGAAAAATTATCTCAAACATTAACGCGCTCCCTTCGCTCTCGCATTAAAATATCTCGATCATTAATCGCCACCATTAATACACTAGTTGATTAAATAACTATAAATAATGCATTATTGTTTGATTTTATGCTTGTCTCCACCTAGTATCACTATTTTCACAATCTTCATATTGTCATTTTTCCAGGAACGCCCAGTGTAAAAAATACAAACCAACGTTTCCTTTTTAAGTTCCGTGCACTTCCGTGCTTTAGGCATGTTCATAATAATGATATTGAAGAAAAAACTATCATTTCATTTGTACTTTGAGGAGTGCAATGTATATCTGATATTATTAGTCTTTGTTAAAATGTTCCAGAAATTAGTCAATATTAAAATATTGGAAAATATATCTTCAAAATATTTCAACTGGAGGAGGACAAATCCAACTTATCTCCACAAAAAAATGTATCATTTGAATAGAAGACTATTTCAGGACTTAGAAATATGGGTGAAAGAATGACGAAAAATTTATCTTGAAGTATGTGCACCGCCAAACCATGAATAAAGATGGGATCAGTGAAACTTTTTCAACGGCTTACTGCGAAAATGAATCAAATTTTTCGAAGAAGCACGAACACTTTGCATCTATTCAGAACGCTAATGGATGTCTAATCTATCCGGTTTAACTGGCATTCGCTCCATCTAAAAATTTCAATATTGCGCCCTCAAACAACTGTACTCGGTTTGTATTGAATTTGCATATTCGCTATTTCCTCATCGCCGTTCCACATTTGCAATTTCATAGAGTGATTCGTTTGCAGAAAGAAATAATTTTTTGTTGTTCAGTCGATGAATGCATGTACGGTGTTAGTTTTTGATTGAGTTTCGTATTCCAATGAGTTTTTTCATTGGAACAGTACTCAATGTACGAATGCACCCGACATTGCCTTCGTGTGCGAAGAATGGAATAGAACTGATCGTGCATCAACATACAAAGTGTCATTTCCTCTGGATAAATTGAATGACGTTTACCATCCAGATATATGGCCAAGAGGTGCGGCAATCAGACGATTCAGATTTAAAGAAAATTTTCAGAAAATCAGTAAAAAACCTTTTTTAAAAGGCAAAGAGGTGCGGCAAATTCAGTCTTAAAAAAATTTAGTTCATTCAAAATGTGACATCTAGTATGAACAAAACTTTTATGATATATTCAATCTTGTATGATTTTGTTGTATGATTGTCACTTTGATATAGTATGCATTTCCGAACATTGGCAGAGAGAGCAAAATCTCAAAAGTATAAACCTTGATGGATATTTTCTCGCAAAGTATTTTTTCAGAAAACTATTACATAATGGAGGATGTGCTATTTTCACTAGAAATTCGATTAAAGTAAAGCCTTTAGATTTTCAACAATTCAATAGTGAACTGAATTCCGAATTTTGTGGTATAGAATTATTGAATAAAAAAATTACTGTTATAGCTGTATACAGATCTGGAAGAGGGAATTTTGATACGTTTTTACAAAATTTAGAGAACCTCTTGAACCATGTGGTTAATCCCAAAGGGTAAAGTGGTGATTACTGGCGACTTCAACGTAGATTTTAAAGTAAACTCAACTGCTTTAAAAGATTTACAAGACCTAATTTTATCATTTGGTTTGGTTTCTATTATTCATGAACATACAAGAATCACAGCTACTTCATCTAGCTGTATAGATAATATATTTACCAATTTGGAAGAAAGCAATATAAAAAGCGGAGTTTTTGAACCTTGCTTGTCCGATCATCGCGCCCAGTATATTATAATCGAGGAAACACCAGAGAGCTCAAATGAAAAAACGATTTCTCGAAAAGTAACCCAAAATGGAATAATGAAGCTAAAAGAAGCTCTATCAAATGTAGAGTGGGGTTTCAACAAAACAATTATTGATGTTGAAATTCTATCTTCCCATCTTGTAAATACTTATAGTGATTTGGACAAAAAAATATTTCCAATAAAAACATACAACTCAAAGAACGGAAAGGCACCAGCTATGTGGTATGATGAATCCCTAAAAAGTATGAGAAAGTCTTTGTCAAATTCGAAACTTGTAGCCGATTTAACTAAAGAACCAAGGGATTATATAACATATAGAACTTTGAAGAAAAATTATATTGCCCAGCTTAAAAATTCTAAGAAATCAGCTCATGACAATTATATTCATTCGGCGGGAAATAAGGCGAAAGCATGTTGGCAAATAATAAATTTTGAGAGAAACAAAAACAATAATAATAGAACTCATACTGATATATCTCCTGAACATTTCAATGACTTTTTTGTTAACATTGCTGAAAATATCATTCAATCTCTTCCAACGGTATGCAAAGCGGATTTACTGAATTTCAGAAATTTTCCAGCACCCTGCAGCTCTTTTTTTCTGGGCCCAGTGACTGAAGAAGACGTTCAAAATGCAATCAAGTCACTCAAAAATTCCAAATGCTTAGACGCTATGAACTAAATAGTGATATCATTAAAGAGACCTCCGAGATATTGTTGCAGCCTCTTTCTGAATTGATAAATTTAATATTCACAAGTGGTATTTTTCCTGATGCATTTAAGCTATCAAAAGTTATTCCCTTATTTAAAAACGGTGACAATTCTCTTGTTAACAATTATCGTCCCATTTCAATAATATCCATTTTTAGCAAAATAATTGAGATTATTATTAAACAACGTCTTTACGCATATTTTGAAAAATATAAATTATTCAACGAATCCCAGTTTGGTTTTCGTAAGGACCGCTCTACGACAGAGGCAGTTCACAATGTGGTGAGTGAAGTTGTCGACAATCTCGAGCAAGGTAATCACACAGCTATTACGCTCCGCGACCTCTCCAAGGCGTTTGACTGCGTCTCTCACGACATATTATTGGAGAAACTATATTATCATGGCATCAGGGGAGTATCTCTATCCCTCATAAAATCATATTTGTCGTATAGATATCAAGCAGTCAGTAGCAATAATTGCATTTCGAATTTTAAACTTGTTGAACATGGGGTTCCCCAAGGATCAGTATTGGGACCACTTCTGTTCTTAATTTACGTGAATGACATCAGTAACTTCATGCATCCATATAAATCTGTTTTGTTTGCCGATGACACTACATTTATTTACTCTGACAAAAATGCGATTGAACTATCTAAAATATCAAATGAAGTCGATGAGAAGGCAGAAAGTTGGTTCGTGACAAATCGACTCAAACTAAATACAGATAAAACGCAACAGTTACAGTTTTCAACAAGCTCTGCCGCTACATCAAGTGCAGATAGCGTTAAATTACTTGGGATTGTTGTCGATAGTACTCTCAATTGGACCTGTCATATTAACCAATTGAGCAAAAAACTTTCAAGAACACTTTTTCTATTGCGTCAGCTGAAAAATGTAACTAGTTTCGATACATTGAAAATAACATATTTCTCCCTCTTCCATTCTGGGGGGAAGGGGAAAATTTAAATTAAAAAACTATCAGAATAATAACAAATTCTGGTTATAGAGATCATTGTCAACCTCTTTTTTTGAAATTGAGAATAATGCCATTACCCACATTATTTTTGTACAACGTTCTCATAGAAATTCATAAAAAATCAACTTCATTAATTAAGCAATCAGACCTTCATGACTATGATACCAGACATTGAAACAAAATTCGAACAAACCGCTATCGTTTGAGTAAATCACAAAGAATACTCTGGATTTCAACCTCTACAACTATCTTCCCGATAATTTTAAAATTGTATGTCCAAATTCAAAAAAAAAAAAATTATCTTTTGAGTTTTTGCTTCTATTCTGTCAAAGAATACGTGGATCATTTTAAATGTTTATAATGTCATCTATGTTTTTATATTTTTGTACTTGTGTTTCTTGCTTGTTTTTATACTATTTTCATTGTTAATCTGATCATTTTATACTATTTTAATTGTTCAATCTGATCATTACTTTTATACTATTTTATTACTTTTATGCTATTTTATTAATTTTATGCTATTTCATTACTTTTATGCTATTTTTTGACTTGCTACAAACATTTTATTATGTAACGTGGTGAAATAAACTATCTATCTATCTATAATGAGAAGTTATGAGTGCGGAATTCTTGCATTTTGAAAGAATGACGGATTTATCCGGGGTGAGGGATGGCCTAAAGCAACCAATCAATCAACCAATATATTTATTGTGAAATTTCTTATTTTACATTCATATTAATCCTAATCTATATGTTACGGTCAAATTGATTATTCCGAGCATTATTTATAATGCCCGGGCATTATGAATAATGACAACTCAGATCGGGCCAAGTGAATAATTTTCACCTTAACTTCATTATCATCATAATTGAATATTGCCACGCGATCGTCGGGCGATTTGATTATTTATTTGCTAAAACATATATGTTTATTATCCTGCCCGATAGGTGATAGACATTATTTATAAAGCCCGGGAAATCCTCCGAAAGCCCTACAGAACAATGCTATTATTTCACAGCAATAGTGCTGCTGAATCGTGTGAATCGGCTCCTCAGTTGTTACTGTTTTTTGTTGGTATATTTACATAATTTTGCCTTCAAACTTATATCAAAATCTCCACAAGAAAACGGCCTTTACAGTGATATGAAAATATTATCCAAGTGGCATTGTACAACTTCATCAGCTACATAAACACGTTCCTGCATTCAAATGTCGTGTGGTGCGTGTTCTAAAGAAGTTACCAGAAAAAAACCGATTTCTTGTAGTGGTTTTTGCAAGAATAAATTCCATTCGGAAAGTGTGGGAATATCCATAGATTTATTAGCACAGATGAAAAAGACACCTGGCGTTTTTTGGAAATGCAAAAACTGTGAGAAATTTAATGACCTCTTTGATGAAGGAAGACTTCGTGATATTTTTCAAAACAAGGTGAGTCAATTTATTGATGAGCTAAAAAACCTCTTTTCCGATATGAAGACTGACATCTTGAAAAAAGCAGATGGAAATCTTTCCACTCTGGATATCGAAATGAGAAAAAAAGCTGGGGATAATATCTCAAATATGGAAATAAGCCCAAAACAAAATATGGAAACATCCTACTCATCTGTACTTAGCAATAGCTCACACACTGCAATCCTTGTTGAACCCAAAGTATCACAAGAAAACAATCAAACCAAATCTGATATTATGAATAATTTAAATATGATGGATTCAAACTTCGCATTAGCAAAATTAAGCATATCAGAGACGGTGGACTTATGGTAAGCTGTAAAACTCAGGAAAAAACTGATATCTTCAGAGAAAAGGCTCAAGAAATACTCTCGGCAACCTATGGAATGAAGGATTCGAGAGGATTACACCCCCGTGTTCGTGTTGTTGGAATTTCAGAAAACATTGATAGTGATACCCTTTTGAAACTCATACTGAAACAAAATGATGATATCATAGGCTCTAATTCAAACTGTAGAATAATAAAATTTGGTCCAACAAAATCTAATATAAATGTATATCAGGCCACTCTTCAGCTGAATTCGTCAACTTATTCTAATGTACCCAATAATGGTTACTTATTAGTCGGTCTAGACCTCTGCAAGGTCTATGACGCCATTGAAATCTCACGATGTTTCAGATGCAATGGTTTCAATCATTCTAAAACTACCTGTAAACTTACCTTCCAATTGGAAAAAAAAATGTATGTGATTCTAATATTCTTAAATGCACCAACTGTCTCAAACTTAATGAATCAAAAAAATCTAACTTTCCGGTTGATCATGGGGCCTGGGACCATCAGAATTGCCAGTCATACTCAAATGTGGTGAACAAATTGAAATTAGATTTGGGCCTGAACAGTCAATAGCAACTGAGTTCAGACATGTCCTAAGCATTCTTGTGGAAAGTGCAAAATAATGGTAATAACTTCAACACGCATCGATTATCAAATGATCGACTTGAAATTTGCAAGTCCAAATTTCTAGAAAACGGTTGCTTATAGCGACTCGTAACAAGGGTAGCTTTTTTACTCAGATATAATAGAGGAATTGATTTTTCCACTGAAAAATGTGCTAGAAGTACGCTCGAAAAAGTTATGAATCTTCAAAAAAGAAAAAGATGTGTGGATGGCGCCTTCTACGAGTAAGAGCAATGATCAGGTTCGAATTCGACAACTCAAAAAACCTCCCAATACCAATTTTCGTTCGATTAAGGTCAGTATTTCGAAAGGTAAAACGAAAATAAAAATAAAACTTCATCACCCTGTAGCTTGGAAACGAAGCGTTTCCGGAAATATCATTATTTGGACAAGTCATCTGAGAATATTGTGAGGAATCACCTCCTGGAGTTTGCCAAAGTACTTTTGAATCAACCTGTATATACACCATATCAAGACTCACGAAAAACATTACGTCACCCTCTTGATTGCCTGGTCTGACAAACATCAGTATGATACTAGAGAAAAACATAATATTTATTTACCAGTGGTGTCTTCCAATTATGGTATGGAATCTCTTTATCATGACTCTCTATCATGAAGGCTTGAAAGTGTATAATAACATCCCCATTACTATAGGAACACCCAAATGTCCGCAAACTTGTTCAAACATAAGTTGAAACAATATCACTTGATTGAAATGTATTTGTTACGGGAAAACGATTATTATTTTCCATTTCAAAAAAACTTTTCACAAACGAAACGAGATGACAAGTAAAATTGGTATTTTACTTTTGACATAACATTAATCACCTACTGTTTTCCATGATTCCACGGCTACCTTTTATTTCATCAAACCTAAACGGTGAACTCATTAAAATTTGTAGGCATCGTATAAAATATTCAATAATTAATCGTTTTTAGTTTTGAACAAAAAGAATGTAGTACATAATGTATATCGTTGAATTGGTAATTGAATTCTCTATCGAATGGCAAGGAGGCCTTCGGTAGGTACCATTTGAAGCAAACGATTTTTTCGCTAAAAATACGTTCAGGAAATTTTAATTCCTGCTGTAGGATTTGTTATTGATCTTATCGATGGAATGCCTATTACTATGAGTCACTGATGTAAATTAGTATAGACTTCAACCTGATCAAGGCCTCGAGGGGCTAACAAAAAAATAATATTTTTTTTCATTGTAAAATAAAAATTTGGCAACACTGTCATATCTAATTTGAGCTGTAGAATCCTCCGAAAAACATGAAACATACAGGGTGTTCTATTCGAATAATCGAAGTTGATGGCTATTCTTGCAAAACCGGAAGTCGGCCATATCGTTTTGATATGTCTGTCAATCCGAAAGTGTGTCTCATATCCATGTACGAAATTTCATTCAAATCGGTTGATAAGTGAAGGAGATATAGGCATGGCCCTAGTCCCATTGTCACCCGGTATAGGTATAGTATTGCTTGGTATTACGTGACGATTTCTACCAGTCAACACCTACCGCAAGCCACGTAAAGGAACTTCGTTCCTGACGGGGGTCCGCACACGATTTTTTATATACAGTTCATAGATGTGACCATGGCGTCATATTTTATAGGGTGATTTGGAAGTAGAGTTGTTGCAATTTCTATGAGAGACAAATATTTCACAGCGCGCGAAGGAACTGCTTTGGCACATCGGAGAGCATAGGCTCTTTTATTAGAGTAGTTTTGTTTAGATAATTCGTTTTGAAGTGTTTGATTGTAGTTTTGACTTACCTTATATCTTATTTCCTCAAGGAGTTTCAGGAACTGAATTTTGATTAGTTGGTTTTCATAGGAAAACCTTTTGGAGATTTGATGATAAATTCTGGTTGTAACATATTTTTGAATTCAAAGTTTATTTCGAGTCTTATAATAATAATAATAATAATAATGTTTATTCACGAAAGTTCAAATTTTACAATAACTGAAGTACAGATATATATTTATTGTAAGTGAATTAACAGGAAGAAAATCACGAAGCTTTAGTATAAAACTATCGCTTGTATGTGATATTAAACTTAAAACTAAGTAGTATAACACTATAATATACAATGATAAACAAAAATACATATTTTGAAGCACATAAGTATATAAATTTGGTAAAAGAAGTTCCAACAAATGAATGTATAAATAAAATAGTAAATAGATATTCTTATCCTTGTGATACTTGTAGTAAATGCCATATTTAGGCTGAATGTCATTTGCAGAAGGTATGTTTATCATAATTGAGGTGTAGGTACGTCATATTCGGGGTGTAGGTCATATTCGGGTATTATCTCATATTCTATTTGTTGTCAGCTTTGCGTATATGCATGCTATATATAAACGATTGGTGTTTTAACTTTAATCACTTTTTGAAAGTTTGGTTGACAAAATCATGAAACAATGTCCTTTCGGAACGCAAAATCCAAGTTTTTATAAGTTTTTTGTACATAATAGAACAATTTTTTTTTATGAACTCTGGTAGCATATTATGTAGGCGAGGTCCGAGGTTATTTGAACATCGTTGTCCAATTGCTTTTTCCGATCTAGGTATCTTTTTTTGTTTGTTCCTGGTACTTTAATTGTGATCGACAGATTCTCGTTGAATTTTATTGTTTTTCACATGAACTAATAAGTTGATGCAGTAAGCCTGCCTTACGTCAAATACATTGGCCTCTTTGAATAAATTTTCACTGGAATTTTTAATAAAAACTTTTCAACAAAAACTTAAACCGACGAAATACGGAACTGAAAAGTAAAAAATAAAATAAACCTTCTTAGTCTCAATAACTCAGCTCCTAAACTATTGTAAGTAACTAATTTTGAGTCGGCGCCAAACAAACAAGCAAATGAATTAGATAAGGCGTAAAATGATGGCATCGAGTTGCACGGTGACATTCTGATAATTTTTTTGAAGTAATTTAGTGATCTCCGTTGATTGTTCGTTTGGCGCCGACTCAAAATTAGTTACTAACATTAGTTTAGGAGCTTAGTTATTGAGAATAAGAAGGTTTCTTTTATTTTTTACTTTTCAGTTCCGTATTTCGTCGGTTTAATTTTTTGTTAAAAAGTTTTTATTTTTCAATTTTCTGTGGCTAAAATCTACAAATTACTACCTGCTTGTTTTTTCATTACTTCCAAAATACTTACTTACCCACCTTACTTCAACTATTACCAGTTAAATAATATGATTATCTACTTCCACTATTTGTTTTAATATAAATTATTTTTGTTGTTGTGGTTAATTTATTTCATTACTTTGTATATGATTCCATCCTCTCATAGAATATAATGATTGTGACGGATGTAGAACAAAAATAATGACATTAGCGATCTGTCATTGTCAACTACATATGTGTGCCAATGTTCACAAGTGAAAAATCAATTATTCCCTATTGTTGTACCCGTGAGGGAAGATAATTCCATTCGAAATCCAAATATGATCGACTATGGGGTATACCCTATCTAATAAAGAAAGATTCATCCAAATCAAAGAACTCAGTACAAAGTTATGCCTGATAGAATCGGTTAACGGACCAAAATTCAGAGGGTGAGTGATCAATATCCTTCATTTTGCTACCCTTAGGGATGGATTTCATCTTTTTCATTCAGATGGGACCAATTTCAAAGTACACCCTATCCACTGAAAAAATAATTATCGGAATCGGACGTCTCAGTAAAAAGTTATGCGTGATCATACATAAAAAAAAATATATACGCGTCAACCAGAGAACCTCCTCCTCTTTGGTTTCGTCGGTTAAAAAATAGGTTGAAAACATGAATTCAAGTTCTGATTGAAATATATTATCTGAGAGATGATAGTAATGGAGAATAATTTGGGAAAACATAGTTCAGTTATTTTTTTATGGGAACCAATTGGCTTCACAAAGAGACAGAAGAAGTATCGAAGAACTTTGAGTTATTCAAAAAAATACTGTGCCCGTGTGAAGCCGCAGCCGAGTTTTCATTCTGGAGGACAATTGGTGACTTAAATAGATAACACTGCTTTATATTGTTCTATCATAGGGATATTCTATAATTGATTGTGTCGAAATAGTCTTTTGTCATTATAACCCTGGTGAGAGCAGCCCATATGATATATAAATATTATCTGCACATAGTTTTCATATGATTTTAAAATAACAGATACATTGACTATTTCACGAAGGTGATTTGGGATGACATAAGTAAGCATAAAAAATCGACGTGTGCTTTAGACCACACGACTGTGGACCCTCGGGGCTAGTCCGTTCCGGACTTCGTAGCGAAACAACTGACTCCTGCATGAAAGCTCATCGAAGGAGTTCATTCGTTTAGTCAATCACCAGAATTTAGATGATTTTGAATATTGATATTTTGACCCCATCTATACATTCCCGAGAGAAGAGGAAGTCCAGGGACACCCTGTATTCATGTATACACATATACATATATTCATTTTCTAATAACCTATAATTTCATCATTTTAGTTTGGTAAATTTAGTAAATTATTATTAGAGTCGTAAATGATTATAAAAATAAAATAAAATTCAATTTATCCAACTCCAATAATTTGTCTCGGTTTTTGTCCATGATCTATAGTGGGATTTTCATCATCAACTTCCATTTGATTATTGTCATGACAGTTCAGATAAATAAAAAGATAAAAACATAGAGAACAGTCAAATGTCTAGTTTTACCCCAGTGATTTTGGGGAAGTATTTTTTTCAAATCAATTGAAAATAGGAAGCAGCTTTGGAATTGTAAAATAGTGACCGCTCGATGGGACAGTTTCTTGAATAAATAAAACAATTGTTAATGAAAGCAAATTTGAAATTGCTATACAATCACAGTGTCAGGACAATCTGTATGGGGTTGGGAATTCGTATGGGGTTATGAAATTGTATGGGTCTGGGAGAAATTACTTCATACTTTATAGTTCGTTTTAAAAACGCAGTATATTTTTCAACCGACGAAACCAAAAAGGAGAAGGTTTTCTAGTCGACCCGTTTTTTTTATCTATGACCATGCATAACTTTTTACTGAGACGTCCGATTCCGATAATTTTTTTCTCAGTGGATAGGGAGTACTGCGAAGTTGGTCCCATTTGAATTAAAAAGATGAAATCCACCCCCAAGGGTAGCAAAATGAAGGATATTGATCACTCACCCTCTGAATTCAGGCATAACTTTGTACTGATTTTTTCGATTTGGATGATTCTTAATTTATTAGTCAGGGTATACCTCTTAGTTGATCATATTTGGATTTCGAATGGAATTACGAGTGGAAAAATAGGGGATAATTTATTTTTCACTTGTGAACATTGGCACACATATGTAGTTGACAATGACACATCGCTATTGTCATTATTTTTGTTCTCCTACATCCGTCACAATCATTATATTCTATGAGAGGATGGAATGATATGCAAAGTAATGAAATAAAGTAACCAGAACAACAAAAATAATTTATATTACAACAAATAGTAAAAGTAGCTAATCATATTATTTAACTGGTAATAGTCGAAGTAAGGTGGGTAAGTAAGTATTTTGGAAGTAATAAAAAAACAAGTAGGTAGTAATTAGTAGATTTCAGCACCAAAAAATTGAAAAATAAAATATTTTTAACAAAAAATTAAACAGACGGAACTGAAAAGTAAAAAATTCAATAAAGTCCCAATAACTAACTAAGCTCCTAAACTGATGTAAGTAGCTAATTTTGAGTCGGCGCCAATCGAACAATCAACGAAGATCATTGAATTACTTCAAATAAATTATCAAAATGTCACCGCGCAACTCGATGCCATCATTTTACGCCTTAGCTGATTTATTCGCTTGTTTGTGAGCTTAGTTATTGAGACTAAGAAGGTTTATTTTATTTTTTACTTTTCAGTTCTGTATTTCGTCGGTTTAATTTTTTGTTAAAAAGTCTTTATTAATCTAAATAATTATTTCACAACGTTGTGATGGAATATCTTTCGGCGTCCTTGAAAAATGACAATTTATCTTTCTAATTCTTACATTCACCAGCATCTCATTCAGAACCTTTCGGCTCCTGAAAATATATACATTTTTCCCGAGTAAATATAAGTTGGATTATCCACTCGGGCAACTATTGACTTTTTCGCTCTCCGATGTGGCTGTCATCACTCGTTGAGATTACTACGCGAAGCAGAGGGCAAAGTGCAAGAGTAAGTGATACTCTGAGTCGGTATCACTTCATTAATTGGGATAGTGTTTACTTTGCACTCGCCTAATTTTACAGTTACGAAGATGGCTACGGGGCCACGATGTACAGCTAGCTAGCTGGCTTTTAATTTAAATTGAGTTATACGATTACGTCACAGGAAGCCGAGCACAGCCATTTTGTTTGCTCTGGTCGGAATCTGTCTGTATAAGCTGGTGTTTGAATTGCTGACGCTTCCTCTAAACGAATGACGACAACGCACATCGAGCCAGATACGGAACATTCTCGTGTGCATCTCAATTCCTATCCTTCGAATTTAACGCTCAGGCTCATACAATATATGAAAGGATGTGAATGGGGGTGTGCTTCATCAAAAATATGCAAGAAGTGGCCATCCTTCTTCCATTCAGTTGTAACTTACAAGAACCTGACCACCATAGAGAAATAAATAATAGTTTAAAAAAACTAAAAAACACGCTTTTATAGAAAACCAGACTAAAAAAATAGAAAATGAGAAAAAAAATAATTTCATTCAAAAAAAAGCGTTGGGTGCATGGTATCGCCTCGGCCAACAATTACCTGTGATCTGAAACATTTCTTACTTTACTGCCCTAGGAGTGTAATTTTTTTTTTTTTTTTTTATATGTTCTGGTTCCCACGAAAAGGGATATCCTGTAATGTTCAGAGAACATCGTGGGAACCTAGGGAAAGAAGGTAGGAGTTGGTGTTCTTCTTAAATTTCTGAAGGTTGTATGCCTCGGGGAACACCTCCCTAGGCAATGAGTTCCAAAGCCTCGCTGTTCGTTGGATGAACGAGTCTTTGGAAAGTGATGTTCTGCAGGTCTCCAAAGTGACCACGAAGGGGTGTGATGACTGAACTTGACGGGTTAATCTCGAAGAGACTGCCAAAGCAGGAAAGATTGTTGATATTTCAGAAGAGCATCGCCCATGAAAATATCTATAAAATAGAGACAAATCGCCAACTTTTCTACGGTGTTCCAGACAAGTGAGCGAATTTGTAAGCGGGGCATCACCGACGAGATGAATTGCCCTTTTTTGGACAGAATCCAATAGCCTCAGGATATGTTTAGGTGCCGCACTCCAAATATGGGAACAGTATTCCAGGACAGGTCGGATCTGTGCCTTATAGATCATAAGCAGCTGACTGGGGGTGAAATAGCTCTTGGCACGAAACAGAAAACCAAGTTTTTGGGATGCACTTTTGGCAATGGACCTCACGTGATTTTCCCAGGAAAGGTTATTGCTGATAGTAATACCAAGCATCGATATGGATGGCTTCAGTGGTATGGTTACTCCTGACAAAGTTATGTTAGGCACAGTGAGATCGGCTTTTCTAGAGAAAAGACATGCTTGTGTTTTGTTTGCATTGAATTCTACCAAGTTATTAGATCCCCATTCGAGAATTGTTGCCAAGTCCATATTTATATTATTAACATTTCTTCCTCGTTCATTTCTGGTTTCACGGGCTGATATAGGGGCCCTGGAAGAGAAAGCGGTATGGAGGGTACTATCATCGGCAAAGCTGTGTACTGGACATGAAGTTGCTTTCAACAGGTCGTTGATGTGAAGTAGAAATAGTGTTGGTGCGAGAATGGATCCTTGCGGAACACCAGCATTTATGAGTAGAGTGTCAGATGAAACTCCATCGACCACTAGCATGGAGAGACCTGTTTGAGAGAAAACTAGCGAGCAGAGAACACAGCTGAGGGGGCAAGCCATAAGACGGAAGCTTGGCGAGGAGTCCCTGGTGCCAAACTCGATCGAACGCCTTGGAGATATCTAATGCCACAGCTAAAGTTTCTCCATGCTTTCAATAGATAGCTGCCATATATGTGAGACGTAAGCGAGCAGGTCACCAGTTGATCTCTGATGGCGGAAGCCATATTGCCTATCGTTGACAATTCCTGAGTCTTCCAGATATTTCATGAGCTCGATGTTGATGGCTTTTTCCATGACCTTTGAAATAATAGATAGCAGTGCGATAGGTCTGTAGTTGCTAGGTAGGGCCTTTTGCCTTTTTAGGGACTGGCTATACTCTTGCAATTTTCCAATTGGACGGAAATACCCCAAATTGTAAGAGTGGTTGAACAACTTGCAAAGAACAGGTGTTAGTTCAGGGGACATTTCTTGAGAACAATTGGCGGATTCCGTCAGATCCACAGGTTTTGTTGGTGTTGAGACCCAGCAAAATCTTTCTGATAGTACGTTGGCGAAAGGTGATCTCGGCATGTGACTGTCAATAGGTGTAATGTTCGGGGTTGTTTTCCGATGAATCCAGAGTGGAATTTCCAGCAAATAGGTGCGCAAAGATATTGGCTTTTTCCTGGGCAGTCGTTGCTAGTGTTCCATCTTCTTCGGTTAGGGAGGAAATGAGCTGGAAGTGAAATTTCTTCCCACAGCTTTAGAAAGACCAAAATGAACGGGATCCGTTAGGACATTCAGCAAGTTTTGATCTTATTTTGGCTTTGTGGGCATCTTTTGAGCTTTCTATTGTCTCTTTACATATGCCTCTAGCCTCGACATATGCTGCTCTGGTCTCAGGGCCCGGATTTTTTAGCCATCGATGGTATGCTGCCTGTTTGGAAGCCACAGCTCTAGAGCAGTTTCTGTTAAACCAGCCTTACTATATAATTATTGATACCATGCTCCCCACGCTTTTTTTAAAATAAAATAATTTTTTTTCTCATTTTCTATTTTATTAGTCTGGTTTTCTATAAAAGCGTGTTTCTCATATTAAAAAATGGAATAATCCTATCAAATAAGGTAATCTTAATCTCCCAAAAACCCCCACATACCAATTTTGAATAGAATCAGACCATAATCACAAAACTCGGCGCCCATTTCGAAGCCGCCATCTTGAATTTTTCAATTTTTACAAAAGAATCATAATATTCGTCTCCCAAAAACCCCCACATACCAATTTTGAATAGAATCAGACCATAATCACAAAACTCGGCCGCCCATTTTAAAGCCGCCATCTTGAATTTTCCAATTTTTACAATAGAATCATGATATTGGACCCTAGAAACCTCCACATACCAATTTTAAATAGAATCAGACCATAATCAAAGAACTCGTTCACCATTTTGGAGCCGCCATCTTGAATTTTCCAATTTTGACATAAGAATCATACTCTCCGACCACGAAAACCCTCAGATGACGATTTTGAAAGCGAATCGGACCATAATCACAAAACTCGTACGCCATATTGGAGCCGCCATTTAGTTTTTTTTTTCACACAAAAATTTCTTAATGCATTGTCACCGGAATTATGTACACCTGTCAAATTTCAAATCATTCGGACATCTGGAAGTGGGTCAAAATCGCGCCCAAAGGAGTCGGTTACAAACAAACAAACAAACATACAAGTGAAGCTAATAAAAGCGTATAAAAATATATACAGCGGAGATCTACATGCCATAACAAAATATCATTCGATCCAAACACCAAACGGATAAAGTTCAAAGTTCAACCCAAACAACTCTGAGAGTAGTAGAATACGAAGAAAAAATTACTCCATCTTTTTCTAGCGCCAAAACAACAAAAAATACCAAGTCGCAAAATCCATATAATATGCAATTTCAAATGGAATATAGAAAAATGATAAAGTTCTTACACAAATGCACTGAAAAGGAAAGAATACTTTCTTCAATTCCTAGCCTAGCCGTGCAAGAATACCTACTTTATAGTTGCGGCAAAGTTATGAATCTGCTACGCATTGAATAACCTAGGTCGAACAATTGAAGAATTTTTTTTTTCTACGACCATAATAGAAAACTTTATTTTTTAAACTGTTTTTGTTTGAACAATGAAGTACATTGTATGTTCTCAATTTAATTTCCTTATCTGATAACACAATGAAGTCATTGTGTTATTGTTGGTGATAAAATCACGTCTCCCATGGAAAGCAAGAAAAACTGAAGACATCTGTCAATTCAGTTTCATCAAAACTTGTCAAAGTTTGAACGTATGATGAGCAGCAAAATTGACGAACTACCTCCTCCAGACATAATTGCAGCCGCAAATCAGGCATGTAGAAACTTCATTTCGGAAGTATCGAAAGAGAAATATGAGAAAGCCTACAAATCCTTCACAGATTGGCAAAAGGAAAACCCCAACTTCGGAAAATGTATTACTTGCATACTTTGTCTCAGAAATTTAAATCCTCAACTCTATGGGCGTAATATTCCATGTTAAGGAACATGAGAAATATCAACAGAACTGTAGACATTGGCAACTATTCAAAACTCAGAGCATTCCTAAAAAGAAAATCAAACGGATACAGGCCGAAGAAATCCAAAATTTTCTTCACTGACGAAACGATAAGTTTATAAAAAAGGCTCCTGATGACATTCATTTACTTGATAAGGTAGGTTATTATCTTTTTGAGTGAATTTGCTCAGCTTGAAAAAGATCTCAAATACTTCTTAATTACTTATACCATGTCTGCACCCTCGATGACAATTGGGAATTCAAAATAACGGATACCTTCTCTGATGTCGATTTTTGAAACTATATAAGTATATTGTTTACTTTTTGAAACATTGATGTTTATATGACTTGAGCCATTGTATACTTAAAATCGAATCTCTTGTTATTGTTGACATTTATTGAAATTCTGGTTTACCTGGTGAATGTTCTGTTTACTATTGTACGTCCTCGAATGAAGAAAATGAGTGATTCAAATCATTATTGTTGTGTATCGCAATATGACTCTTGGGCAAAACGATCCCGTTGTACTGGAATAAGTTTTCATCATTTTCCGTGAGAAAATGAACGTAACGTTCTGGTTTGGACTAATCTAGGATTGAGTGGGTCTTTGACGGACAGCGAGCTCTTGGGATCTTGGAGAAAAATACAGTTCCTTCCCAACATCTTCCTGTATCGTCTGTGGGCAAAAAAGTGAAAAGAGAACCTTCAACGAGAGTTGAGAACAAAGAAAAGAGACTTACGAGAAAAAAGAGATACTATCCAACATAGAGGATTATTCATACAGTATGGAAAGAGAGTCACTATATATGTATATCTAGGTGGAAGTGTTATGTTTTTACTAAATAAAAGACACGACTAATTGTCTTACCAACTAGTGCATTGCCGACTTATAATACTCACAAATGACATTCTATGCTGAAACTTCAAACATTCACAACAATAAGCACACATTTTCACACCATCTTGTTTGTTTTAGATAAAATTAAAGAAACAGTTTTTTGTTGGTTTTATTCCAATTCTAACATTCACAAATAGTGTTTACAAAATAATTCATAGAAATAACTCCAGATGACTTCACTAAGCTGTCCAGAAACTACGGAAAAGATTTTTTTGCAGCCAAATTAGAATATACTTTGTCTCCTTCAAAGTGAGCTTTTGCAAATGATATTGCCTTCAGATTTGAATACACCAGTTCACTAGAGTCTTGAAATGAAACACTACATAATAAAAAATTGAAAACGAAAACAAAATGGAAATATTTTAAGAAAAACTCAAAACAAGTATATAACCTCTGAGAAAACAGACAAACAATGTACTTATGTCTGGTTTGCATTTCCGCCACTCTAGCGATGGCATCTTATTTTGAATTCCCAATAAGTGAAGTAGCTCAGCGGTACAATACTCGCGCATTTTTCTCTTTGATTCGAAGTTGAAGGTTCGAGCCCACGCAGTGTATCATCACATTTGTTTATTCAATAGGTTATTATTATTTTTTTCCAGGTCCTTTCAACCATGGGGATTATGGGTGCTTCTAGAAGGGATGAACTTTACGAAATGAAAACAACAGATTGTAGAGATTTGGGTTCCACAGCAATTCTTGTACAAATACCAAATACAAAAACCAAAGTTCCAAGAAAATTCACAATGACAGGTGTTTTTTATTATATTTATGAGAAGTACAGGGAGCTCCGTTCTGGACACGTTGGACAAAATTATTTTGTCCAAATGATCAAAAAGGAAAATGTTCAGTACAAAGAGTTGATATTAATAAAATTGGTTATTTGGGAACGAATAGCTGAATACTTGAAACTTCCAAATCCTGAACTATACACTGGTTATCGCTTCAGGAGATCATCAGCAACAATCCTAATAGACGCTGGTGAATATATCAGCGACATGGAGGTTGGAAATCAACCACAGTTGCGGAGAGTTATATTGACAAGTCAATGAATAAAAACTTTTTAACAAAAAATTAAACCGACGAAAAAATCGACTGAAAAGCAAAAAATAAAATAAACCTTTCTAGTCTTAATGATAATTGAGCTCCTGAACTAATGTAAGTAACTGATTTTGAGTCGGCGTCAAACAAACAATTATCGAAGATCATTATCTATGAAAGAAGTCATCAAAACGCAGCCGTGCATCTCGCTGCCATCATTTTACGCTTCACCTAATTCAATTGCTAGTTTGTTTGGCGCCGACCCAAAATCAGTTACTTACATTAGTTCAGAAGCTCAATTATCATTTAGACTAAAAAGGTTTATTTCATTTTTTGCTTTTCAGTTGATTTTTTCGTCGGTTTAATTTTTTGTTAAAAAGTTTTTATTTTTTACTTTTCAGTTCCGTATTTCGTCGGTTTGATTTTTTGTTAAAAAGTTTATATTTTTCAATTCTTTGTGGCTAAAATCTACCAATTACTACCTACTTGTTTTTTGATTACTTCCAAAATACTTACTTACCCACCTTACTTCAACTATTACCAGTTAAATAATATGATTATCTAATTTTACTATTTGTTGTAATATAAATTATTTCCGTTGTTCTGGTTAGTTTATTTCATTACTTTGTATATCATTCCATCCTCTCATAAAATATACTGATTTTGACGGAACAAGAATAATGTCAGTAGCGATCTGTCATTGTCAACTACGTATGTGTGTGCTAATGTTCACCAGTGAAAAATCAATTATTCCCTATTTGTCTACCCGTAAGGGTGGCTCATTCCTTCTGAAATCCAAATATAAGGTATACCCTATCTATTAAAAAAAGAATCATCCAAATCGAAGAACCCAGTACAAAGTTATGCCTGATAGAATCGGTTAACGGACCAGAATTAAGAGGGTGAGTGATCAATATCCTTCATTTCGCTACCCTTAGGGGTGGATTTCATCTTTTAAATTCAAATGGAACCAAAGTCGAAGTACACCCTATCCACTGAAAAAGTGATTATTGGAATCGGACGCCTCAGTAAAAAGTTATTCGTGATCATACACAAAAAAATATGATGGAAAAACATAAAATATACGGGTCGAATAGAAAACCTCCCCTTTTTTGGTTTCGTCGGTTAAAAATAAATATGACATCGCCAATAAAATTGTGAGTTCGAATAATGAATCCAAAAACCTGCCTTCTACTTCGATGTCATATAATTTTGAAAATGAAGAAATATCAAATGTGCCATTGCAATGCCCAAATGCTTCACAGACCATATTTTAATCATTGTAACAATATAACTGTAAATATTGCGAATAAGTAAATAAAAATAAAATTATTCAGAATATTGTTCAGTTATTCAATATGTTATCAATTTGTCAAGTGTAAAAGGAAATGTTCAATACAATTAAAATTGAAGTTCAAGTTTCTGTTGTAAATTAATTTCGCTATTTTATGTAATAGCCGTGGAAAAAGTATAGTGTCACACGGAATGTTCATTTTCCACTCGTATGATTTGCAGCACTACGGCTTATACTGCAAACATCATACTCGTGGGAAATGAGTATCATTCCGTGCTCGTTAAACAATATACTATTTCCTTTTCAGGGCACTTGTATAAAATATTCTTTCAATTTTTATTAATAATTTGTAGTCAATTCTTCGTAGTCATCCATGAAATCCATCATCTCATCGTCTTCTGACAAAAATTGATAATCCCCGACCCCACAAAAACCCACATACCAATTTTGAATGGAATCGGGACATAATAACAAAACATGTCGCTATCTTGGAAGCGTAATCTTGGAATAATCAATTTTGACGAAAACTTCATGATTTCCGACCCCAAAAAATAGATCGAGAATAATAAAAAAATTCGTCGCCATATTAGAGCCACCAATTTGAATTCGTGGATTTCGGCAAAAAAATAATGTTATTTGCCCCCAAAACACCCACATACTTTTAATTGGACAATATTCTATCGTTATCATCGATCTTTCTATGTATCCAACTCCAATTCAAATTATCTTTCGCACTCCCATGTGCATCGGTGTTGAAAAAGCTATAATTCCTTATCAAATTCAATTGATACTGATATTCCCTGCTGTGAATGATTTCAAGACAGACAAGAAATGAATGTTATTAGTTATTATAAAAAACAAAAAACCCGACTTCATAAAAACAAAAAAATTGATAACTGAAAAGAGAGAAATAAGCTCGATAATATATGAAACTTTTTTCAGCAATGTAGTAAATAATAGAATATAATATAGTACAAATATAACTTGAATATTATAAAAATGAAAATATGATTCCCCTTAAAGACCACCACACTGTATTTGGTTATTGAAATCGTCGGTGATAACACTAACTTGATAATTTGTTAACCGTATGACGTCTGTTTTCGATCAATAAATATTGTGATGTTGACTTTTCAACTTCGTAGCTATGGTAAGAATCTGAATAACAACCATCAATTGTTATTATTTTTTAGTGTTTCATGTGGCTTTCATAATTGACCTTTCAGGTGCTCGTCAAAGCGACGAACTATTTGAAATAAAAATAACATATACATTTTTTGGATAAGAAAATGTCTGTGGGATGTTCAGAGACTAAAACGTACACAAGCAAAGCGTTCCACCAGCACCATTCATAGGTGGAAACTGACAGTTCTCAAATCACTTTCCGAGTCAAAAAAGTTTTTATATCTTCAAACACTTCAGAAATCTCAATATTACACAGTGGATGAAAATGGACATAATTATCTCACTTTCGTTATTTTCCACACTGTTGAATGGAATGAGTAGATATGCAGCTTTCAAGGATTAAAAATATTTTGTACAGGAAGTCATTTTCTTGGAAGAGTTCTTCTGATTCCGAGGTGCATTTATTCACAGCGATCAGAATATTTCATCCAATTAAAATTTATTGAGAGATCAATTCTCATGTTACAATCATACCATCGCGGATACGTGAAATAATATTTCTATTCTGGCAAATCTGTCTGGGCATGTTATGGTTTCTCGATATTTTCCTGAACTACGATTTCAGCCTTCAAATCACCCAAGAAACTGAACTGAACATATTTCAAAGATGAAATATTATAGATCGGTAGAATACTCGAATATAAAAACTTTGCTCCTAAGTTTTTACTTCAACGACTGGAAAAATATTGCTTCTGTCAGGATATTCGATCGTTCCCGTAAAGTCACGTTGCGCTATGCGACACGTCAATCTGAAACTGTGTTGGGGTCCCGACCAGGGAGTGATAGGAAATGTGATTTGCTGCTGCTGACATTCGAGACATTGGCGGATGAAAATAAAACGGGTATTGCAGATGACGATTCTTGATTACGATGGTATCGTTGAAACTGGAAACATTTTCAAATTGCGGGAATTGAAACGTAACATTTCCCATCATACACATATTTTGCACTGTCAGTCTTACCTTATATCATGGATGAGACGGAAAAAGAGTAATTTTGCGCTAATTGATCATGTGGAGATGAAATTTTTGTCAATATTTCCTTGCACTTGTAACAAGTTGATTATGTAATAGATTTCTCAGACTATTCAGTGGAAATCGGTGTGGATTCTTTGGACCGCTTTGCTAGTTTCAAATTTTATTTATGTTTCAAGCAAAGGTTTTCAAATAAATTGTGAATTTGAATAAACGCCAGAAGTTTTTGTTTAATTAGGATAAAAATTCAAACTTCCTACTCAATAATAATTGCAAATAATGTCTCCTTCTGTAAATAACTACAACCATAAAACAAATACCAAACTTATACTAGTCTATTAACAAATGTACAAAGAGTTTTTTTGTTTGCTGTATAACAAATATTCACAAGGAGTATTGCTGAACCTGTCGGTTTATCGATGACGATGTACCTCTGATTGATTATTGTGTAGCTCCCAGCTAAACTAAGCGTAGTCGTGTGGCTCGCAATCAGGGGGTACCATTGGCTGCTGGACGACCGATCAGGTTGAACAGACAAGCATCAACTTCTCATCCATGGAATGATTGTTCTCAGCAATACGACATGAAAAACAATATTGTTGGTGTCAGAATTCGTTTTTACCAAAACTTTCGCCTCCTTGGAATTTCTTAATACACTCTTCAACACACGGTTGTTACAGATGAGTATAGTCTGATTGGGAGATTGTTGCTTAAAATCATTTGAACATACAAATCAGCCTGTGTTGAGATTTGTCATTGACATTCAATACTGAAATTGAAGATTCAAGATTAAATTTTGACATAGACAAAAATTGATCTTTGCTCTATATAAAGAGAAGAAGGTTGTTCTGATCTTGATCAGCCAAGACTGTTTTACAAAGAAAATGGAAATCAGAATTCAGCACAATGAAGTTTATATCCGAAAATGACTTCAATTGCGATGATATTCAGAGAAAGTGTATGAAAATTATCTTTGACCAATCGTCAGGTGCTTCTTCATAAAGTTTGTCTGTATGATGAAAAAATATATTCCGAACTCCAAGGGTTAAATATATACATATATATACAGTGTGACCCATTTAAAATGGAACCACCCCTGTAAAATACGCATTTTTCAGTCATTCTCAAAAAAAATTTTTTTTGAAAATGAAGCGTCAAAAACTGTATCTTGACACAAATTTTCATAACTTCAGTTTCATTTCCAAGGCACTCTATGGTTTTTTTTCTTCGTTGAAAACGGCAAAAATTTATTAGACAATTTCTGTTTAGAAATTTGACTACACCACTGGATTCGTAGTGGTAGTGGTGGTGGTTATATATGAGAACCATGGAAATTTCATAAAAAAATATTGGTGAGCAACGAAGTTACAACAACTTAATTTTAGAAACAAAGTATTTGATATTAATTTTCATTTAGATTATAGACATATTTAAAATCTGGCAATACCGCCGATACAAAGTAGAACACCAGTGAATTTGTACAGCGAAAATCCGAAGTCAATAGCTCATTCCGTTCTACAGTTATAACTCCTGAAAGTATGGTAATGTGGGCGATTTCTGGTGGAAGCGATTTTGTAATAAAAATCTAACTACTCCACTGGATTATATTCCCTCGATATCATTTATTTAAATTTAGGTTATGAGTGTATTCGAAAATAACAGAAAATTAGGGATTCATTTTTAAGTTATGCAGTTTTCAATAGCCGATAAAAAAGAAATGAACCGAATCAAGTTTTAAAGTATCAAAATCATTTAATCAATAACAGAAAGCAGGACAAAAAAAATTTATTTTTTTATTCTGCAAAACTCAACTGAAACATGCTTTTGGAGAAGGTATCAATAATTTGAGGAGAGCTGAACTAATACATTGTACTAAATCAATAGTAGGCTGTGATTTAGTACACCACAAATCGCTCACATTACCATACTTTCAGTAGTTATAACTGTTGAACGGAATGAGCTATTGACTTCGGATTATCGCTGTACAAATTCACTTGTGCTCTACTTTGTATCAGCAGTATTGCCAGATTGCAAATATGTCTGCAATCTAAATAAAAATTATAATCAAATACTTCGTTTCCAAAATTAAAGTTGTTGTAACTTCGTTGTTAACCAATATTTTTTTATGAAATTTTGTTGGTTTCAATTCATAACAACTACAAATCCAGTGGTGTAGTTAAATTTGGAAAAAAAATTGCCCAATAAACTTTTGCCGTTTTCGACGAAGAAGAGAAACCATAGAGTGCCTTGGAAATGAAAGTAAAGTTATGAAAATTTGTGTCAAGATACAGTTTTTGATGCTCAATATTGGAAAAAAATATTTTTGATATTGACTGAAAAATGCGTATTCTACAGGGGTGGTTCCATTTTAAATGGATCACACTGTATATATATATCATAATATTTGAGATACCCCCTTTTAACCCCAATGAACCCTTATCAGAGAAACCAATTAAAACAGATGGGACTGAACACAGATATCTTGATTCAATTCGATAATATTACATGTGATATTTATAATTCCACCTGAACTTATTTGAAAAATAAATATGGTACTGCACTGGAATCAATCATCTGCTTGACCTACAGAAGAATAATTTCTGTTTACTGAGCAAAGACTTTTGATAAATCAAGATAACGGAACTTTATGAACAAATTTCTCACGTTCTCGTTAGAAAATATTTCAACATGACATATATTCAAAATGGTCAAATAAATGTCTACATACCTCGATATCACACTATAATTCACTGCTTTGAAATCACTTTCGCAGTCACATTAGTTATTTGAACATGAACAAATTATATTTCTTTACTCAATGGCTGACGAGCTTCAGAACACACGATCTCTCGATCGAAGATGGATCGCCAAGAGACGAGAATCGCTCGTTGCTTCCTTCAATACCCTAATCGTACTGTCAAATGCTTCGCGTTCTTCTTCCCACTGACTCTAATGACTGTTTGCCGTTAGATGGCGCTAAGATTTGCAACAGTGATTCTTGGATTGGAATTAATGCAACGGAAAATAGCTGTTGGGCAATATTTATTTTTGTACTGTGAAGAAATATTATTTCCTCACAGTTATTTGTAAACTGAGGAAATAATTTAGAATAAGCTTATTCGAAAACAATTTTATTTTTAGGAATTCCAACACAATATAAAATACATTTCAAAATTAATTGTGTGTTATATTTACAGTTATCTGACGATTAGTACAAGTATTCAACACTGGAATAACATGGGAACTACTAAGATTATTTTGCTGAATATTTTCCACACCAATAATTTTATTTGTTTGACAATTATAAATATTGGGCATTGGGGGAACATTAAAACTAGTAGGGTTATTTTATTGATTATTTTCTGCTGCGAAAATTTCATTTACCACCTGTACTCTATTAGTGAGAGACTCTGCTATATACCCCTCAGTGACGTTTGATGATTTCCATCCGCCCAACCTCCTCCAACTAGTAATATCTCCACCAGAGTCTACCAACATCATGGCAGAAGACCGATGAAAACAGCCGGTATATTGGGTCGGATTTGGCAAATTAAAAAAAAGGAGCCACTACTTCAGGCATTTTTCTAAATTGGTTTATTCCTACTACCTGTCAACACCCTCTTTGGTTTTGGTATTTGAAGAAAAATTGTATGTTATTCATATCTCCTGGTCTTAAAGTCACATACTTGCGGTAAACATTTGAGTAGACTTGATTACAAGAAATGATTTTGATCTATTCGTTGAAATGTCTGGTATGCTAACTGAAAGCTTGGATTGTAGGTCATTTTAACTAACTCGTCCATTCTACAAGCTCCAGAATAAACAAATATCAAAGTAACCTGCAAAAAGAAATAAATATGTAAATAATATGAATAAAAATTGAAGTCTTGTGACTTACCTTACATCATTAAATATTCTTCAACTGAAGCTTCCTTGATAAATTTGTTGATTTGTTCATTAGTTAAAATCTTTTTTTTTGGCCAATAATCTTCTGCCTGCCGTTTCATTAATGAACAAAGTTGTGGATATTCAATTATATCCACATCATGTCTAATTGGAAGTGTTATAATCAAAGAATATAAATAAGGAATTTATAAGTGGAGAAATGACCAACTCAAATATGAAAAGTTATATTCTAACGAATAATCAATTCTATGAATTCGAAAATGCACAATAAAATAACTACCACATGATGTTAAAGAACAATACATTGAGTAATAAACATGCCAAAAGGAAAATAAAATAAGAAAATAAAAAAAGTCCTGAAAACAAAATTATGAACTGAAATTTCAACACGTTTGATTCCAGAGAATGAGACAATGAGAACATTATCAGGGATTCCACACTTGCACAGTTTCCAGCTAGCAAGCAGAAAAAGAAACACCTTCAAAAATCCTAGTCCAAGTATCACCCATTCTACAAATTCCTTTGACCATTACTAAGAGGGACAGGCAGACAGCAGATATTCTGAATTACCAAAGAAAAGAAGGATATCGCTTAAAGGAAGAAAAAACAAAGGAGATAAGAGAAACAAGACTGAAACTACCAAAGGAAAAGGAGAATTTAAGAAAACGAATGAAGGAACCAAAGATATAGAACAAGACAAGGATTGATTTGTTGAAAATATGAACAGGATGTTAATAAAATCAGATGTGGAATCATCTGCGACTGGAAGATAAACTTTAGTCACTATCTTCCATTGTCAAGATAACCTCTTGTGGGGTATTCATGTTGAAAAGGGAAACATTCTCAATTGGATATTGATAAAAATATTTTTCTGTGAATTGAAAAATCCACGATAAAAATGAAGTTATTTTTTGGGAATTTCTAACAGAAAACAACTACTTCCCCGGCTAAAGCCACGCTGGACATTGAACTACATCTGATATCAATATCAATAACCAATTGAGAATGTTTTCCTTTTCAAGATAAGGATGTTCAAAAAGGAAAACAAAACAAACAAAAACATTTTTGTGGAGAAAACGATGACGACGAGAACAATTTTTTTTATAAAGAAAATTATAATTATTGTATTGTATGTGAGGGTCGAGGAGCAAGTAATAAATCAATAATTTATTGTTCAAACAGTGAAGATGATGACAATTTACCCGATAAGTGAAGGAAAGAAAACTAAAGGTTTGCTCGTGAAGAACCAAGAGTGATAAACAAAAAAACCCTAGAGATACATACGAAAATAATTATTATTGCATAGAATGCTTTGACAAATACAAAAATACGAAGTCAAAATCCGACTGGATTCAGTGTATATTGTGTCAGAAATGGCTGCACGAGATCTGTACACTTTTCAGAAATTATTGCTCAAGATGTGGAAAACTGGAAGCACTTTCCAGCTCAACCTAAATTGAGTAGGATTGATCATCATATTGTGTTCATTTTTTCGAAATTTTTAATAATTCTACTTGATGTTGAATTAGTGAACCTTAAAACTTGAATGTTAATTTTCTGTTGGAGAAATGCCATGTTCAATTATAGTTGTGCGTGTCACATTAGAATTATCTCTCTAAAATAACAAGTAAAATATTTAAAATCATGTATTTTACTTATTCAATTCCATAAGGTTACTATCATACACTAGAGGCATATATCCTTCTTTGCATTTTCATAGTGGGGCATCTATCCATACAGGTGGGCATCTATCCTCAAAAAAATAGTTCTGCAAAAACTCAAACAAAATTATTAATTGGTAGGTCAACAAAAACAAGTTTTAATATAATATAAAAGATTAAAGTAGCTATATTCATAGGAATTATTCTTGGTAAATTAATAGTTTTCAAATCAGGAGACCCTTTCAAGAAGTGGGGCATCTATTCCGGTTTTACCAAGATTCTCTGATCCATTTAATTTTGTTTTCATTTTTGGAAAGCTAATTTTTTCCAAAAAAGTGTCAAGAATGAGTATTCTTTCACAAAAAATTAGCTTCAAAAGATACGTAGATCCTTTTGCCATTATTTTTTTAATATTACACACATTAATAACCTCCCAAAATTCAGAAAAATTACACTCTTCGAATTATACTGATATATTATTGGAAGTTCATTTTGAATAGTAACCATCCATAACTCCATCTAATGATCATAATTCCATATGAGAAGGGAATACAGAATGAAATTGAGAATTCAGAAAATTTTTCCACATATTCTACATTTTGTTCAAAACAAATTATATTACTTTTGGATATCGTGAACTCAAAGAATACCGACCGGATATATTACGACAAATATACTCCTAAATTTTATATTAAATCAGGAACGACTTTCACAACGACAAATTACTTTTCATGCATTCATAAAAGGAATCGGTATTTCCCAGAAAAACTTCACTGAACTGAAAGGTTTCGGAAATCAATATGCGATTAAATGAAAAATATATTTTTCCATCAGAAATGTACTTTCAATCCGAGTTTATCTATCCTAGTAATATGACATTTCCTTCAAAAGAGCGAGATAAATTGGAATATGATTACAGGTTTCCAGAAAATATGTTTCAGTCATATAATCACATCAAATCGTTGTTTTTCATCAATCAATCATTTAGGCGATTTTTAACCCTGAAAAATATCAATCGACATGGTGGCAGTGGAGAGGTCGTTTAATGCGGCGACTATCATGCCAAAGAGAACAGGTTGTTGTTTTTCAAATGTGAAAACATCATTTTGAGGTGAAAAAATATATATTATTATATTAGTATTGGCAATTCTTCAAGTGGCGTACACATTTTTTACTTTTCACACGACTGCCCCATGAGGAAAGTAATGTTTTTCGAGTGTATGTATGTCTGTCTATTTCTTCAGCACGCTCTGTAGCCTAAGCGTTTTGCTAAATAAATAAATTATTTTTTTAGTAAAAAACTGCTAGTACAAAACAAAAATTACACAATAAACCGAACTATCAAGTAATATTATTCAATTTAAAAATTAATATTTTAAATCTTTTCTCAAAAATCTGAACATTTTGTGAATTATCATGAGTCTACACCTTCAACAAATATTTATTTTTGAAGTGTGTCAGTATCACATCTATACACAATAAAGAGTTTGCATTACTTCTGAGATTGTAACTAAGCATATCAGATCTTTTACTAAAAACTGGGATAAGTAGATATGGGAAGAAAAATCGAATTAAACGGTTTTCTTCACATAAAGGATTCAATATAAAATTGAACCAGAAAATGGTAGATCTCAGGTGAAAAACAACTACTTTCCTGGCAAATACCACGCAGAACGTTGAATGATATTCACCTGAAAATCCATGCATACTTCCATATAATATCAATGGACATTGAATGCAAATGTTTCTTTCTGATAAGCTCGATTATGTTTAATTTATGTCGTGTTCACCTAACAATCCGCATACCGGTTTCAGGCTTCTTGGCCCTCATCAGTACGGAGTAGTCAACTGAGAAGGAATCTTTTATTTAGAAAACCTATCGAGGTGGGAGATTTTCGGAGTGTTTCTTTCTGTCACTAGGTACCGCCAGTTAAAGTTTCTCTTTTCCGGAGTACCTATAGGTGTTACAAGCTCGATGATGGTTTGTTTACGTTGTGTCTCACTTCAGCCAGAGTTCTTTGGACCTTTGGCTGGTTGACTACTCCGTACTGATGGGGGCCAAGAAGCCTGAAACCGGTATGCGAATTGTTAGGTGAACACGACATAAATTGAACATAATCGAGCTTATCAGAAAGAAACATTTGCATTCAATGTCCATTGATATTATATGGAAGTATGCATGGATTTTCAGGTGAATATCATTCAACGTTCTGCGTGGTATTTACCAGGAAAGTAGTTGTTTTTCACCTGAGATCTACCATTTTCTGGTTCAATTTTATATTGAATCCTTTATGTGAAGAAAATCGTTTAATTCGATTTTTCTATTCATTCCACTTCACATGGCACTTATCTTTCACTATATGCTTGCCACTCCTACTGAGAAGGAATCTTTTATTCAGAAACCTATCGAGGTGGGAGATTTTCGGAGTGTTTCTTTCTGTCACTAGGTACCGCCAGTTAAAGTTTATTTTTTCCGGCGTACCTATAGGTGTTACAAGCTCGATGATGGTTTGTTTACGTTGTGTCTCACTTCAGCCAGAGTTCTTTGGACCTTCGGCTGGTTGACTACTCCGTACTGATGAGGGCCAAGGAGCCTGAAACCGGTATGCGGATTGTTAGGTGAACACGACATAAATTAAACATAATTGAGCTTATCAGAAAGAAACATGTGCATTTAATGTCCATTGATATTATATGGAAGTATGCATGGATTTTCAGGTGAATATCATTCAACGTTCTGCGTGGTATTTGCCAGGAAAGTAGTTGTTTTTCACCTGAGTCTACCATTTTCTGGTTAATTTTATTTGAATCCTTTATTGAAGAAAATTGTAGTTGTTTTTCACCTGAGATCTACCATTTTCGGTTCCATTTTATATTTTGGGTTGCCACTCCTACTGAGAAGGAATCTTTATTAGAAACCTATCGAGGTGGGAGATTTTCGAGTGTTTCTTTCTGTCACTAGGTACCGCCAGTAAAGTTTATCTTTTCCGGCGTACCTATAGGTGTTACAAGCTCGATGATGGTTTGTTAACGTTGTGTCTCACTTCAGCCAGAGTTCTTTGGACCTTGGCTGGTTGACTACTCCGTACTGATGAGGGCCAAGAGCCTGAAACCGGTATGCGGATTGTTAGGTGAACACGACATAAATTAAACATAATGAGCTTATCAGAAAGAAACATTGCATTCAATGTCCATTGATATTATATGGAAGTATGCATGGATTTTCAGGTGAATATCATTCAACGTTCTGCGTGGTATTTGCCAGGAAAGTGTTGTTTTTCACCTGAGATCTACCATTTTCTGGTTCAATTTTATATTGAATCCTTTATGTGAAGAAAACCTTTTAATTCGATTTTTCTATTCATTCCACTTCACATGGCACTTATCTTTCACTATATGAGGGCTTGCCACTCCTACTGAGAAGGAATCTCTTATTTAGAAACCTATCGAGGTGGGAGATTTTCGGAGTGTTTCTTTCTGTCACTAGGTACCGCCAGTCAAAGTTTATCTTTTCCGGCGTACCTATAGGTGTTACAAGCTCGATGATGGTTTGTTAACGTTGTGTCTCACTTCAGCCAGAGTTCTTTGGACCTTTGGCTGGTTGACTACTCCGTACTGATGAGGGCCAAGAAGCCTGGAACCGGTATGCGGATTGTTAGGTGAACACGACATAAATTAAACATAATCGAGCTTATCAGAAAGAAACATTTGCATTCAATGTCCATTGATATTATATGGAAGTATGCATGGATTTTCAGGTGAATATCATTCAACGTTCTGCGTGGTATTTGCCAGGAAAGTCGTTGTTTTTCACCTGAGATCTACCATTTTCTGGTTCAATTTTATATTGAATCCCTTATGTGAGGAAAACCGTTTAATTCGATTTTTTTCTATTCATTCCACTTCACATGGCACTTATCTTTCACTAGATATGGGAAGTTGTTTATTTATTATTTTGTAGATAAATACCATACTAGCCTCCCCAATCATCTGATAGGATATACCGGGTGACACAGGATATCGGGCCACCCCTGTAACTTCGTGAACGGATTTATCTGAAATTCGGTACAGTTATATAAGCAACCATTTCGAATTTGATCACATTACAATCCAATATGGCGGACTTTCGGTTTTTCTGCAAATGCCAGCAACTTTGTTTTTTCGAATAGAACACCCTATATATTTTTACATATTCAAATTCAACAGGTCGATACAAGTCCAAACCATATGTCAAATGTAATTTTTTTAAAACAATTGAAATTAAAATTGTTTTTTTTTTATTTCACTTCGTGGATAAATGAGATTTGGTCGGAGCTATTCACAATGAGTCGCACATAACAGAGAAACATTATTTTTCCTGAAAAATTATTTTTTGTGTCATTTATCGATGAATCAATTCCCTTGGTTCCCACGATGTTCTCTGAACATTACAGGATATCCCTTTTCGTGGGAACCAGAACATAAAAAAAAAAAAAGTCATCACATTTTGATCAAAAATTATTTTTTTTTCAAATGAAACCCCTATGGGCCACCTACCTGTCTCTCTAGAACACTCGTTAAGGTAAAATATAACATATCATTTTTGTATTTTGGTGCAGTAACAAATTGTATACATTCAAAAATCTACAACTAGTTCATGAGTTTCCTTTCAGTTCGAATAATTTTTCAACTTAGTAAGCTGTGGAAAACAACATTTCTGAATCTTGTCAACTGATTGTGTTTCGCTGTCATCTTTCATCTCTCGAAAATTAGCTAACTTCCGAGAATTAGTTCAGTGGAAATGTAAACTCAAAATTATAGGTTCACAAGAAGTGAACAGGTTGATATGTTATTAATTTACGGAGAATGTCTTAAAAACAGTGTCGCCGCTTGTCAGTTATACGCTGAACGATAGCCACACAGAAGACACCATAGAGAAACTAAAAATAAAGAGAGTTGTCAAACCTGCAGTAAAAGTTGGCACCACGTTTAGACAGTGGCGACATATCTCGCAACTGGCCGAACTAAATACAGTTGGTAGAACCGAATGAGATAAGGCGGGTTTTTCAAATGTATTACTTTTATATGATTGATATGGTATATATTTTATAAGTGATCGATTTGCCATTCTTCTATTCCATATGAATGGTTGTATCATATGAAATACAGGAATGGCAAATCGATCAATAATAAAATATATACAGTAATCGATTCGTAGAATCTGTTAGTTCGTTCGTGGTTGAAATAAAATTTCAAAGTAAATCTTCATTTCATGATATCAAGAACAAAATCAAAGATCTTATAAAATAAGAATAATGAGTTGAACACTATAAAAAACATTTATTGTATCTAGGACAAGGTACAACTACAGACAAAACAATAAAACTCCGAAAAACAACAAAATTGAAAATATTCTTCAGTCTTATCATCAAATCAACCAAAATAAAAACAAATTACATTTACAACAAACCTTCAATAATTTTGTTCATTTATTAGCACAAAGGAGAACGAGTAGGTATACTTAAATACTCCAGTTTGATGATACTCTTCGTACTTCCTCAAATGGTGATAGAAAATGGAAATAAGTATCAGTTTGTGAAAAAATTTCTGCAACTGATGGATGGAAATCAGTATCAGTTTGTGAAAAGCAGCTTATATTTTACCTTGTGAAAGAATATTTCGAGGAATTTCAGCGTCTACTCGAATAACAAAACATTCCATTTTCGACGTTGGGTTCATAATTCAAGTCTATTAGTATAATTTCTATAATTAATTTTTCGATGACAATTAACACTAGAATTATTCTGAAATTATTACGTGGTTTGTCATTTTCTGACAAATGTCGAAATTGGAAAATTATCATGTCAGTCGTCTGTTGATTGCGGGCAGCGCCTCCATGCGCGACTGGCCGTACCAAAAGCTTGGTGGTCAAGATCGCCAATGTTTCAAACAGTCTCTTTATTTTTAATTTGTCTATGGAAGACACCCACAAAGAACCTTTTTCAAAAATGTGGAGGGAAGATTCCGAAAAGAACCCAACAATGGAGAAGATGATCGTAAGTGGGGAGGCAGAAATGAACGTTTTGCTTATGTTGATTTTGATCCAACCGCTTCGACGCGGGAATTGGAATACCATTGCAATGTAAGTCGAGAAAACGCTAGAATAATTTAAAAAAACGCATTTTCGTGCTTATAAGTATAACTTACACAATTAGTTAACAAGATTCAGAAATGTTGTTTTCCACAGCTTACTAAGTTGAACAATTATTCGAACTGCAAGGAAACTCATGAACTAGTTGTGGATTTTTGAATTTATACAATTTGTTACTGCACCGAAATACAGAAATGATATATCATTTTTACCCTCAATGTATGTTATAGAGAGACAAGTAGGTGGCCCATAAGGGTTCCATTTGAAAAAAAATTATTTTTGATCAAAATGTGATGTGACTGAATCGACTAACCAGTAAGTGACACAAAAAATAATTTTTCAGAAAAAATTGAGTTTTTCTGTTATTTGCGTCTCAATGTGAATAGCTTCGACCAAATCTCATTTATCCACGAGGTAAAATAAAAAAACAATTTTAATTTCAATTGTTTTGAAAAAATGACATTTGACATGAGTTTTGGACTTGTTTTGACCTGTTGAACTTGAATATGTAAAAATATACAGGGTGTTCTATTTGAATAAACAAAGTTACTGGCATTGCCAGAAAAACCGAGAGTTCGCCATATTGGCTTGTGATGTGATCAAATCCGAAATGGTTGCTTATATAACTGTACTAAATTTCAGAAAAATCCGTTTACGAATGCAGAAGTTACAGGGTTGGCCCGATATCCTTTGTCATCCGGTATAAAAAATTCAAGGTTTTTAACATATAATCAATACGTTTATATCAGTTACAGCCTGATATAATTTCATTTTGTAATATGTGTGATCTATTTGAATGAAATCAACACATTATATTCACATTATTCATTACTCAGTTAGAGAGTTTCGATGACGTCCCATGAAAATAACAAATTCTCCCTCCTATTCTCTTGCACATATAGTCTGCATGCTGACTAACCTCGAAAATTGATCTCACTGTACTTCTAATTACTGAATGCTATCAACTGTTTCTACAATTTCTGACCAAATTTAGATATTAAGAGTCATGTTATTGAATAATTTATAATTATACCTACTACCAATGATCATCCATTTAATTTTGGTATTATTTGATCTAATTTTCTCAAACTTAAGCCAGTTGTTTGAAATTTTAGGTAATTCATAACATGTACCACTTCCACATGATTTGGACTAGACACTGAACGAAGTATCGTCTGTATAAATATTTATGAAACAGTGTTTTGAGTATTCGTATAGCTCATTCATGTACAGTAATAATAGTAAGGGGCCCAGTAATAGTACCTTGTGGTCCCCCAAATGTTATGCTAACACTCTCCGATATATTATTATCTACTTTTGTTTTCTGGTTCAGTTGATCCTAATAACTTTCCAGGCACTGGAGGACAGTACCCCCAACTCCATACCTTTCACACTTTTGTAAAGAAATATCCCGATCTATTGTTTCGATCGCCCACTTAACATCTATAAAAACACTCACTACGACATTACCCTCATCTATTTCTTTCTTCCACTTCGAAAACACATGTTGACTCGCACTTTCACATAAATGTTCGTGTGAAAACCAACTAAATTCCATTCACTTCCAGGTATATATTTACCTGCTCATCACTAGAATTTCTATTACTGGCAGCAGATTTATAGGTCTCAGCTCATGCGTTTTATTGAGGTCATTTACTTTTGGAACTGGTACTACTACACTACATTTCAAATCACACGGCATCATTGCTGTATCCAATTAGGTATTGACTATTTTCAAAATCGGGTTTCCCGCGACTCAAAATAACTCATTCAGCATTCGTCTGCTAACGATTCATTTTTTAAATTTGTAATTATGAGTTCTAACTTATTGAGAGAAATTTTGGAGGAAATAGTTAGTTTCGATTAACTTGACGTGTTTTCCTTGATATTTTTCATCTGGTGGCTCAATAGTTGAGACACTATCTTCAAAACTGTCTGCAAGAAATTGGTTCAATGCATCTTGTATGGTAATTTCGACAATTATCAATTTCCTCATAATACCGCCTTTTTTCCTTAATAAACTAGTCACTTAATTTCTTCTTTTTTTTATCACTCGTAATATCTCTGGTAGTTAGTGAATTATACATTTTAATATTGATTATCTCTTCGTTTTTGAGGCAGTCTCACTATCCACTCATATTGAAGTTATTATTTGTTCACTTCCAGTAGTGAAATCCCATAAATAACGGTGTTTATGTTATTTACGAAATTGTTATACAATACATTCGAATCGTGAAATATTCAATGAATCGGTCCTATGATCTAAATATTTTAGACTTTTTTGTGTATGGTTATGTGGAAGAACGAGTGTTTCATACACCGCCTCAAACACTTCAAATTCCACTAAATCGCATTTGTGAAGTGTTTGCTACCATCTATCGAGCTATGTTGCGAAATGTATTGTAGAACAAAATGGATAGAGCCAAAAAATGTCAGGAAGTTAGCGGAGTGCACTTCGAACATTTGATTCCCTTAAAATAATCCTGGTATTATAGGTTTATTTTGTTGGAATGGATCATGAACTTTTGTAATGTGAAAATTGATGTTTTTTAATTCAGTTCCATTCAATTTTGTATCCACAGCATACTTGATGAGCGGTATACCTCAATTTCGTCATAATTGTTCGAAAATAACACAGGTCTACAATGAGTTTGGTGCCGCTAAAAGTAAAACTGATTTCAAGTACATTCGGTACCCTGATAAAAACTTTATACTTACTTTTTTAATGCTACGTATAGTTTTCGAGATTTCATTTATTAAAAAAGGAAAGAACATTTAATTCAAAACATTTAATTACATTTAATTACATTCAATTACACATTCTATTTTACAGGTTAGAAGCTTCTCTTTATAGATTTTCTCCGATGGATGTCTTCAGGACATTCCCGTGTAATACTCCAACAGTAATCTGCCATCATATGCTCATCCCATCGACCTTCACCTTCCTTCCTTCCTTCCATCACCTTTAAATCTCGATGGAAATGTTCTCCTTGTTCTTCGCTATACGCTGTAAGATTTTCAGGAAACTTGTCTAAATGATTGTCCAGATAGTGTACTTTTATGCTTATATTACATCCACGATTTTGAAGCTAATTAAGAGGTTTTGAACTAACTCTTTGTAATTTTCGGCCCTCTGATTTCCTAGGAAATTTTTTACAACAGCAACAAAAGATTTCCAAGCCGCTGCTTCTAAATTATTCATTGAATGTATGAAATAGTTGTCTTTCATTAAAAGTCTCATCTGTGGGCCATCAAAAATACCAGCTTTTAGTTTTTCTTCACTTAAACCGGGAAACTTTCTTGAAAGATATACAAAACACGGAAAGTAATCAACGTATGTCTTCTTCACTGAATCTGTTACAGGTTTTCCAAACTTTTTCACTACATATTCACCACAAATGTAACAAAATGTATTTGGATTATTTACACAACACCTTCCCGACGACGGCATATCAATATTATTAATGAAAAAAGAAATTTATTGATTATATTGACATTAAGTATGATAAAATACGTTTTTTAGGTTATTATATCGATCGATACAAACCTGAACGTAGCTTCAAGATTTTGACAGCTTCGCACGACATCTTGCGGGATAATTAACCAAATTATAACCTAGAATTAGCGGCACCAAACAAATTTTTTTGGAGACCTGTGTAATTAATGTATTAGTATTGTTATCCATCCGATTTTCGATTCAAAACCATCAATAGATTAGTCGTGAAAGTTAGAGTGTCTGAAAGATGTTTTCTCCGCAAATATTGACTTTTCTACAATTAGTGGTTTTGGAATTATCCAACCGCCATAGGTATAGTTAAACCATTTACAATTGCAGAAGCATAAAAAACAAGTTTGCAGTCTTGAGGCGGTATCCTTTGAGCAGCATAGGCGGAGAAAACTAATTTCATTTAGATATTTGAAAATTTAAAAAAATACGTTAAAATAAAAGAATATGCCATAAACGAGGAAGTATGTATCAATAGGCAATCGGATCATTACAAATTGGACGACGTTATGCATAACAGGTTTAAAATTCACAGTATCTATCAAAAACCTATTCATCTGAAATTTCATCCTTCAAATCTAATAGCATCATTGATTTTTTTTATTATATGAGGTCGATAAGTTGGTACAAGAAAATATTAAATAAGAAAACGCAGAGAAAAAAATTACCTACCAGGGCGCTCGGTTTGAACAGGGTACCAGTCGTGAACTGACCCCGTTCTATTTTTTTCTGGAAAGCGAAATTTCGAAGCAAAATCATAAACGAAAATTAATTCTTTGCAAAAAACAAAACAAAATATTGTAGGTACTTACACTTATAAAAAACAGAAACAAATAACATTCTAAGCCTTTTAATTTCAATCATCATGACAGTCAGACTAAAATCATTATTTGATTGTATCATAATGGGTTGGACGGAGGATGAAACCACATACTCGTCTTTTTTTTTAACCAAAAGGGAGGAGGTTCTCTATTCAACGCGTATATATTTTTTTTTTCATGTATGATCACGCACAACTTTTCACAGAAAGGTTCGATTCCGTTGATTCTTTCTTCATTGGATACGGTGTACTTCGAAGTTGGTCCCATTTCAATTTGAACAACAAAATCCATCCCTAAGGTTAGCAAAATGAGGGATATTGATCGTTCACCCCCTGAATTTTGGTCCGTTAACCAATTCTATCAGGCATAACTTTGTAGTGGGTTTTTCTATTTGGATGATTTTTTTTTTATTGGGAAGGGTATACCTCATAGTTGATCACATTTTAATTTGGTATGTGATGATCCACCCCTATTGGTAGAAAAATAGGGGATGATTGATTTTGCACTTGTGAACTTTGGCACACATATGTAGTTGACATTGACAGATCTTCCTACATCCGTCACAATAATTACATTCTATGAAAGGATGGAATTATTTACAGAGTGATGGAATCGACTAACCAGAACTTTCAAAAATAATTTATATTATGTAACAATAAATAGTTAAATCAGGTAATCATATTATTCAACAGTTAATAGTTGCTAGGTAAAAGTATTTTGGAAGTAATCAATAAGTAGGTAGTAGTTAGTAGATTTCAGCCACAGCGAGGAGTGTCACTGCACGCGCCGTTGGATCCCGGCTTTAAACAAGTGCACTTTCCCGACGTTCCTTCTCTCTCTCTCCCTCTCAATCTTTCTCTCTCCTTTCCACCATTACATTACAGCCCTATAAACATGATTTTTCTCAACTGAAGGCCTTGGTGGAAGTGGAAGATCAGATGCGAGGTAACTTAGCAATCTGAACCAAAGACCAATTCCCATCACATGGGTACCTACCATATTCAAATATATATATATATATATATATATATATATATATATATATATATATTTCTTTTTCTTTTTGAAATGTTACAAAATGTGGTGTGCAATGAACGTATTATTATTATTCATCGTCCCTAGAATCCAAAGAAGTTGAAAATATACAGGGTGTTCCATTTGAAATTCCTAAGTTGGGGCCGTTGGAACCAGAAGTGATGGGAAAGTATGAAATATTGATACATATTCCAATTCTTGAATCCAACACCCCTGCCAAGTTTGGATTTCATACTTTCGGAACTCTGGCTTGTCAAAGAATACGTTGACACCCGGTAGAGCTTCAATTATTTTTTCTCAACTCATTGTACATTTTCGAAAATTCCGCCTTTTTTAACTTGTATTGTACATTCAATTTTTTTTCTGTCTATTGAGGAAGCTTGGCTGAATGTGATACTAACTTTCAGCGACGGGTGATCACTTTGGTAATCACTGCGACTGAAAAATAAACTCTAGTCACTATCTTCCATCGTCAAGATAACCTCTTGGGGTATTCATGTTGAAAAGGGAAACATTCTCAATTGAATATTGAATAGAAATATTTTTCTGCGAATTGAAAAATCCACGATAAAAATGAAGTTATTTTTTGTGAATGTCTAACAGAAAACAATTACTTCCCCGGCTAAAGCCAAGCTGGACATTGACCTACATGTGAACCGATATCATCAGGAGTGGCCCAAGGATCAGTCCTTGGGCCACTCCTGTTCATAATATTCATAAATGACATATTCTACCACATCAAACCAGCAGAGTGTATCTTGTTATTACTTTCTACAATTCCGCCTTGAACCCGACAGAACTTCACCAGAAGGACGTCGAAGCATCTACAAGATCAGTGAGTGGCTCACCCCTAACAACCTGATTCAAAACGACACAAAAACTCAATCAATCACATTTTCTCCCAACAACCACTTCGCCTCAGACGTACCAGTTAAGCTGTTGGGCATCACGCTAGACAGCAAACTAAAATGGGATGAACACATTGGTTTACTATGCAAAAAGTTGGCAAGTCAAACCTTCGTTCTTAGACGGCTGTGGAACACTGTGGACGAAGAAGTCCTGAGAATGTCATACTTTTCTCTATTCCACTCTCACTTGAGTTATGGCGTAATTTTATGGGGTAACTCTATCCATGCAAATCGTGCCTTCATTCAGCAGAAGAAAGCAGTTCGGGTTATTGCCAAAGCAGATTACAGAGACTCGTGCGAACCCTTATTCAGGATATTAGAAAACACTTCCTGCACTTTATGTATATTTCTGTTTGATTGAAATACACAAACATATTCATTGCCATACCAAACACGAAGATCTGCATAAATATCCCAACAGAACTAGCTCTCAGCTCATCAATCCCAGACTTCGTCTCGAAACATCATTAAAAAATTCAATCAATTTAAATATATACAATAAAGTGCCTGAATCGTTCAAAAAACTCAGCCACCATGAATTCAAACAAGCCATCAAACACCTCATATTGGAACATAGCTCTTACTCGGTAGATGAATTTTTGTCAAGTGATTTAACAGAATATAATATTCCGTAAACACCACGATAAATGAAAACACCCATCTTTCTACCTCAAACCCATTTCAAACATAATTTGTTATGTGTGCATACATGTTGATTTCAATTGTTATGTTCACAATATTACCATAAGAAGATATTTTACACCTTATACAAACATATTTTAAACGATAATCTGTTGTGTGAACCATAATTTGCTGTGTATGTATATATGTTTTATTTTTTATTCGTTATGTTCACAATAACCCTATATGTTATTTTAACTACGGACATGTTCCAAACTTGACGTGTGTAATGAAAGAAATATTCAAAAACACCAATAAAATTCTATTCTATTCTATACATCTGCTAGATATTCTGAAAAGACCCTCACTGAAAAGAAAAAATCTGAACTTGAAAAATTGCATTTTTATTCAGATAGTTATTTGATTTTCTATTCCAGTCTTAATTAAGAACTCATAAAGATGAATAGAGTAAAGAAGAATGTTTTCCAAAGAGAGTACTCACCAGAAATCATTCGTAACATTGACGCAAGAGAAGCATCGCATTCACTAGGTCGCAAAGATGGAAAAAGTGAGATTGCTTCTTGAAAATGTGTTTCCCATTTCTTTCGGTCTTCCTGATGATCGTGGAAGCGTGAAATAGATTTTCGTCGACAAAAATGTATTGAAGACCTAGTGAATGTGATGCTTCTCTTGCGTCAATGTTACGAATAATTTCTGGTGAGTACTCTCTTTGGAAAATATTCTTCTTTGCCTCATTCATCTTCATGAGTTCTTAATTGAGACTGGAATAGAAAATCATATAACTATCTGAATGAAAATGCAAATTTTCAAGTTCAGATTTTTCTTTTCAGTTAGGGTCTTTTCAGAATATCTAGTAGATGTAGTTCAATGTCCAGTGTGGCTTTAGCCGGGGAAGTAGTTGTTTTCTGTTAGACATTCACAAAAAATAAATTCATTTTTATCGTGGATTTTTCAATTCACAGAAAAATTTTCCTATTCAATATTCAATTGAGAATGTTTCCCTTTTCAACACTTCAAAATATTCCTAATGATTAGTTCAAACCATTGCTAAAATATTGCCAAGTACCCGATAAGTATACCTCAAAACGAATTATGAATATGTATCCTATTTTAATAAAGGTCCAAACAGAAAGATTATACAGCATCACTTTCAGATTCAATAATCTTTTACGGAAAATTGACCACCCGAACATCAAGAATCTTTTTCACATAAAGTAATAATATTCGGAGAATTCAATAATATTTCAGGAAATCTCAGTTCATATTTTCCGATGGGTAGACACTAAGAAGACTTTATGTCCTGCCGGGTATTTCCGATCACAACAAATTGTGTGGAAAACTCTCAGAGAGCCCGAGGTGTCCAAGATGGAATGGTTTCAATTGACCCCACGAAGACATCAGAGGGAATTATTGTTAGTTTTTAATATTGATATCGTTCATTCAAAATGACAGATTTCTTCTAATGTGTATAATTTTGCATAATAATTTTGTTTACCCCGTTATGTACATGTAAATTCTTCGAAAAATTAATTATTCATTATATTTTGATTCAACGGAAAAGCATGCTGGTTAGATGATTCGAGGCCCACTTATCAACCCTTCGATGAGTGATTATCACATCGGACAATCGTATGCCCTGAGTAGTGGTAACGAATCAAACATTACGACATTTTTCATCATGCTAACGCCTAGGAGATCCGCTAAATTGCGGCATGTAGGCATGATCTCAAAATTGCATCTTGAAGCATTTTGTATAATGAAGTTGTTGGTTTCACTGTCATTTTTCATATAAATAATGTTGAATAGGGTGCGAAAATGCAGAACCAAACCACTTCAGGAATGATAAGGAAGTAGTTATACTCCTCACGATTTCTATCAACAAGAGGCATGTATACCAACATTTGAAGTTAGTACTGACATCATTTCATCATGGTCGAAATCTCTTAACTAACTTTAATCTACAGTGATATTTTAAGAACATTTCCTTCCTTTTTCTGTCCCTTAACAAAACATATTTGTTCCAATTGTAGCAGAAAACTCATTCACAGAGATCTTCTTAACCTGATGGTCTACCATTCCAATTTTATTGGACTGCATATTTTTGAGAAGGAAAAAAATTTGTTTCATTGAATTCTCCAAAATAATATGGATATATCACAGATCGAAGGTCCCGCAATGTCGCGTAATGACGGTCTTAAGCACTTCTCAATGGGCTGTGAGACCCTGCTTTGGGTAAAGAAAAGCCTCTCTGAAGCATTTGACACAGTCAGTCACCCATTGCTCATAGAATATCTCTCATACCGAATAAACCTCTGAACTATTTCAAAGCTACATATCCGTCAATCTAAAGTGTGATCAAAGAAAATTGAAAAGAAGTGACTTACAAGTATAAAAATACAGCTCACCCCAAGGGATTGTTCTCGGACCCCTTCTTTTCGACATATGAACGATCCCTCTAAAATAAACCCACGTGGAAAATTCATCCCCTTCGTGGCTGATACGACAATTTTGTATACCCACGATTACTGGCAGTCTCTGAAAAAATTGCAGAAAAAGATATCCATCACATGCAAGGCTCCTTCAACCATAGGTTGCTGACGATTAACCTCGAGAAAACCCTCGTCTTGCCCATACATATGTAAAAAATAAACCTCCCACCTATAACAGCCTGAGTATCACCAATAAAAATATGACACGAAATGAATTATATGAGCGTAATGATTGTGCATAACCTGAAATGGGACAAGCAAATCGATATAAATATCAAGATGATTTCCCGATACCACACTGTATTGATGAAGTTAAACATATTTTCAACGAGTCCTTCAGACAGGGTATTTTTCCAGATGTCTGGAAGGTTGCTAATATAATTCCAATCCCGAAAAAGAAGACACCTACCTCTTTCAGTGACCTGCGCCCTATTAGCATTCTGCCCTCATTCTCTAAAATATTCGAGAAAAATGTTTCCCATCAAGTGAGAGCTTTTCTAGAAGAAAATCGAATACTTCCGAACGAGCAGTCTGGGTTCCGCAAAAAACACGGAACACAGACTGCCCTCTTGAAAGTGATCAACGATCTTGCGAGAGCCAGAGATGAGTCAGAAGTCACCATTTTAGTACTGCTTGATCAAAGCAAAGCTTTCGATTTAGTTAATTTCGATTTGCTCATTGGCAAACTCAAGTTCATAGGATTCGACGACATTTCTCTTAAATGGATGACCAGCTATCTCACAGGCCGATCACAGAGGGTCAAACTGGATGATTACTCATGGTCAACCCTAAAAGAAACCTCCTCAGGTGTACCACAGGGAAGCATTTTGGGGCCCTTGATGTTTTCAATGTTTATTTTTGATTACCCCACTTCCCTATCACATTGTCAGGTACATCTATACGCAGATGATATACAGTTATATTTGTCTTCCCATAACACTGATACAGAAAGTTGCGTAGCTAATTTAAACTCAGATTTGCATAAAACATTCCTTTACTCGGAGCATCATGGACTGAAAATCAATCCAAATAAAACCTTGGCTCTATGCATAGGATCTCAGGGACAAAAGTTGAAACCGAAAGAAACTTTAGGCTCACTCTCGATAACGCAGACATTGACTGGGTAGATAGTGCTAAAATCTTGGCGTAATCATAGATAGCTCTTTGTCTTTCGATGAACATGTGAAAAACATTTTTAAAGTATCATTCTTCAAACTCAAATCGCTATATAAATTCAAGTATCAGTTATCTGAAGAAATGAAACTCAGGCTAGTTAAAACTCTTATTTACCCCCATATCGAGTATTGTTGTTCGGTGTATTACAATTTTTTGCCGCAATATAACAAATTGAAGTTACAACGCATACAAAATGCTTGCATGCGATTCGTATGCTGCATTCCATATGGTGAACATGTCACGCCATTTTTGTTAAAAACGAAGGAGTTGAATGTGAGGTACAGAGTCCAATATTTGATAACAATTTTTCTGTTTAAGTTGCTCCAAACGAAAATTCCTAGTTATTTATATAGTCTATTGAGCAGGCATTCTGACATACATTCGGTCAATTTGAGAATTAACTCATTCAACATACCTAGGCACCGTACTTTCAAATATGAAGGATGTTTTTCAAATATTGCCCCTAGTTATCTGAATGAAATTTTACCCATTTTACATCATAATATTCATCAATTCAAGAAAAACATAAAATCACAGCTGCTTACTGCTCAGTGCTAATATAAGACTCAATGTATAATATTGTAATGTATTCGTTAAGTTGACCAATGGAATGTCAAGGATATTAATAGCTATTAGCACATTTATGATTGTATGAATTTTGTTTTGTTCTTTCTTTCTCTCTTCATTATTGATTTCTTTCTTTTTTTCTCTAACATTGTTTTTTTCTCCCAACATTGTTTTGGTAATGAATAAGTATTTTTCTTTTTAATTTTATCATTATTTTCTTACACACACTATTTAATTTTTAGGAGGGGTGGAAGATAGCCTTTGGCTAACCCTTTTCCTTTTATGTATAAAATGTACTTTATGCATAATAAATGATATTATTATTATTATTATTTCGACTTTCTGGTGTCGTGGGAGACGGACGTCTACCACGCGGGCAGAAAGTCAGATTAATGTTAGTTTTTGTACAGCCGTTCCACGTGCATCGCAAAGTTATTAATTGTTGTTGTGAAAGTTTTGGGCATTCGTGGTATCATTTCGAATGAGACAATCCCGTTTGCCCACTGAAGGGGGGTCGAAGTTGTGGCTATAGCCCCCGTTTACTGGTTTATTATCCTGTATTGGATATACCATAAAAAACAAGCAAGCAAGCAAGCAAGCAAGCAAGCAAGCAAATCGATTTCTTTATGGAAAAGGTATGATTCCTAATATATAAAATGAAGCACATCAAACATCTACTGGATTCTACTTCGATGAAAATCATCTACCGAACACTAGTCGAGCCACTTATGGAATACTGGTTTGGGAAGGAGTATTGAAAATTATTTTCAATAGAGATTTCACGTACCCTTCAGATCAATTATTCAGTGAAATTGGTTAACTGGATCCAAAACAATTATTTATTCTACGTGGCAACATCGGTTCAAACCGAATCTAAAAATCCCAGACCACCAGTATAGCACCAGAAATAAGCAAACCACCTACCTTGCTGCTTACATGCGCGAATCGAAAGGCCAAAGATGTTTTTTCAAATTCCGTCCTGTCGAAATTCAGAATATCCACATATTTTCAAACACAGGCTAAAAAAATTCTTATCCCAATTCCGAAAATCCGTTGACCAAATAATTCAAAAACACTCACCTGCTTGGAATGATATAGGTCACTTGTAATATTTATTTCCACCATGATTCATGATACTCCTTCATGCTTTCCTGTTTATTAATATTATACTGTTTTCTTTTCTCTTCAGATTCCACCTTTAGGGGATTTCCTTAAGTTTATTCACTAGATCTCCGTATGCAATATTTTCATAAATATCCCCTCGTGAATGAACTATTATTATTATTATTTTTTTGCTCTACTTTTCCGGTTAGGTCCTCACTTCCGAATCTCCGACCCATTCGGAAGGGCATGCTGGTTACATAAAGCAATGACCACGGCCCCCATCCGTGAGGTGAGAGATCATTGGGCACGAGAATCGTGAGTCCTGAGCCGACGTTACAATCCGAGAATGACTGCCTTCTGCATGCGGCCGGCTAGGGATTCTGCCGATTCACGACATGCCGGTATAATCTTCAGGTTTGAGAGTAGCGTTGGCATCATTCCACCAAGAGCCCCTATAATCAGAACCACTATTTTTACAGTAGGTATGGATAGAGTCTGCGGAGTTCGAGGAGTAAATCTCGATATTTCGTCCATTTCTCCTTCTCTTTCCGACCAATTCGTCACGGCCGGAGCCGAAAACTCAATGACGTATATCGTTTTTTAGGCTTGTTGGCTTGTATTTGCCTGAGGGTGGAGAATGAGTAGTTCCAATAAATTCGCCACTTCTCATTGACCACAACGGACTCAATATCCGCCGGAGCATATGGCAGCACTGGTGTTTCATCAGTATCGTACGAGTGTCGTTAATGGTAAAACAGCACTCGTAACGCTGCTTTATGACAATGGATATAGGCTGAGACCGCATATTCTGAACATGCTGACAGCAAATGCATAGCAGTCTCAGGCGCTCCACGGCAGGCCCTGTCAGGGGCCTCTATACCCATCACGCAAAGCAAATGTCAGGTCTTCAATATTTTTGTAGAAGATTCCATGCATCGGCTTATCCTTGTGTAGCTGCAGATGTACAGTATTCTCCTCAGCTTTCATGTGGGCTTTCCGTCGAGCAGGCTTCAACTCGGTGAGAGAGTTTTTTCCCGCTCGGTGCCGAATACAAGACCGCGTCCATCGGCTGCGCGGATTGCTGCCTTGAAAAGAAACGCTTTTCTCTCTGTGATCTCATGGTCTTTGACCATGCAAAGAAGGGGATCCATGATCCTGATGACTTAACAGGCTCCATCCAGCATCATCCTGTTGTGTAGACACTCCAGACTCTGGAGACCATGGCCTCCTTGGTGTCGGGGTAGGTACAACCGTGGAACGGACGATTTCGGTTGCAAACAACGATGTAGGTGCATCATTTTGCTTAGAGGAGTAGATTAGTATCGGACGGCAAGCATGCTGGTGGCAGAAACGTTGTTCATGCCTCGACAGTTCTGGTGACCAGATCTACCGGAGTATCTGCTGATACTAGCCGCGGAGAGCGTTTTTACCGCCACTACCTCTTGGATGCAACGTTGTTGCACTCCTAGATAGGTATACGGAGGATGTTCCATCTACCAGCTGCGTCCTCTCTGTAATCTTCGCAGTGTCCTCTTCTGAGATGACCCAGTGCAAATTTATCAATCCCGAATTCCATATGGATGGCATGCGTGTACTCTCGTACCACCCTCAGAGATTGCTGCAGACCTCCCTCACCTGAGGCATAAAGTTCCACGTGATCCATATAGAATGAATGGGGATCATTATTATTATTATTATCACATGGTTGCAGGAAAAATCGTGTACGCAACAGGCCCGAAATAGTTATTTGTATGCCAAGGCCGCGAAATACCTTTTTAAGCGTACTGAAAGGAAGAGTTATCGCCGGGGCCGCTTTCGGCCGAGGCGGCATAATCTTCAGGTCGCTAAAAAGTGTCACGGCCATGCCATATATTTTCCGTGCAATCGTCAAAATAACCAAACTAGATAGAAAGAAACATTTGCGAACAATATCCATTTATATGGAAGTTTGCAGATTGTCAGGTGAATATATCAACGTTCTCGTGGTATTTCTAGGAAAGTTTTCGCCTGCACTGAAAATAAACTTTAGTCACATCTCATCGTCAAGAAAACCTCTTGTGGGGTAGTCGGTAGTCATGTTGAAAAAGGAAATCTTGTCAATTAAATATTGAATAGAAAGATTTTTCTGTTAATTGAAAAATCCACGATAAAAATGAAGTTATTTTTTGTGAATGTCTAACAGAAAACAACTACTTCCCCGGCTAAAGCCACGCTGGATATTGAACTACATCTGATAGATATTCTAAAAAGACCCTAACTCAAAAGAAAAATCTGAAATTGAAAATTTGCATTTTTATTCAGATAGTTATTTGATTTTCTATTCCAGTCTTAATTGAGAACTGTTTCCCTTTTCAACAAACTAGATAATCGCAAATAAATATTTTTTTTCGGCTTTGACATTTTGTCATTCCGCCAGTCACAAGTGGAGTATGTAGCATTCCTTGAGAAAAAAAAACTATAAAAACAAAAAGAAATAAGGAAACTTGAATTAGAAGACCGAACAACAGGAAAATAAATATATTATTGCTTTAATATCAACAGATATTCAATTTAATTAACAAAGTCACAGCGTTGCTATGGAAATGATATGTTTGAATATATACAAAATATTTCAAAAACTCTTGGCACAACGCAAATATGTATGATACTGATAAACTCGGCGCTTTCCGTTTTAGTACCTGAATCTGAATAATATAAGTGTGTACTTGTTGTCAATTTAAAAATTATACCTGTGTTCAATAAAAAGATAATCCCCGTCATTGTCGTATTTTAGAACTGTCAAATTTGGAAGTGACGTTTGGTATGGCGGTCGTTGCCATGGGTAACGGCCGCGAAATTGAATTTCGCGGACTGTGTTGAGAACGCGAAATACTCACTTGGCGTGCGATTTCACGAACATTCTTTTTATTTTGGACTTGTTATGTGAATTACTATTTTTGAATGTAACGAATAACGCAACTGTAGGTATATTCGTTTTCCTCACTTTTTTTCATCTCCATATAAAAATATTATCAAATCAAGTGAAAAATTATTATATGCACGTCATGTTATGTTTCTCACATACTATATCTGTTTTTCCCAACTGACTTCCAGACATGCTTATCCGTCATACAACAGTCTGGAAGTGAAGTTAATTTCTCATCGCTGTCTGTCTCGTTTGGATGTGATTAATTTCAGCAAAAGACTTAATAGATTCCTGCAATTCTTCCGTCTCTGTGGAAATAATGTTTAGATGGAGATTAAATTTAAAATTGTATCACAAAGTTGATCAACTGTATGTTTCATTTCATTATTCGAAATGAAATTTTCATTTTTGTTCCACCTCTTTGTGAAAACAATTCAGTTATTAAAATTAAAAATGCAATTCCCTCTGGACCTGATTGACGGAGAGCGTAATGTAATACATTATTGAAATTTGAAGTGATTTCGTTGCAGTTTCAAATTGTATGTTTCAAATAATTATATTCATTGAAATAATATTAGAAAAAACCATTGGCGCGCAAGTCAAAATAGTTATTTTTGCATAAAATTTGTGTTTTTCAATGGCATACGGGAGAATTGATTTTTGGCAGAGACCGCAGATCGAGGCCAAGAATTCTCTTGAATATGCAATGAAAACACAAATTTTATAAACGAAATACAAACAACATATGTTGTGCAACTGTAAATTTAAATTAATAAATATTGTCTAAAATATGTCATAGATAAATACTTTCTATAGATCTTGACATTGTTCAAGAATAACTAATTCTTTATTTTATGTCAGGAAGTGAATTTCCTCACAAAACCAACATTTAATCAATACTTCCTATACATTTAACAGCATTCAATCATCTTTTTTGTCGTTACTATAGAAACGGTATATTTAATTCTTACAGGTGCTGATAATGAAACAAATTTACTTCAAAAGATACAGATAATCATAATTCTGTAATATATCAGTAAATTCATTTTTTCTCAATTTTAGGTTACATTTATTTTGGCGAAAGGGGTGCCTGACGCCGCACCGGGAAGAATCATTACATACAGTGCTTTCGTAAAGTACTGAATAAATTCATTTTCAGTCAAACTATCATTTCTGAGTAATATCCTGAATCAGTCGATTTTAATCTCAATTTGCCATTTATAGGAACATTAAATATACAGGGTGATCCACGTTTGACTAATGACGTCAGCGAAATTTTTTCAAGTGGAACACCTTATATATTATTCTAAAATTGATTTCAAAAATATATCACACATAGGGTTTGTATACAGTGCGTCCCTTAATTCAGTGCCCTCGTAAAGTAGTGGATAAATTCGTAAAAAATTAAAGGATGAATTTTTGGGAAGAACGCTCGAAGCCGTCGAATTTTATTTTCATTTGGGCATTCTTTCAAATTTAATTAATATATACAGAATGATTCGTGTAGGAGAAATGACGTCATCAGTATTTTTTCAATGCCAACTCCATTTTTCATTACTGAATAGAAAAGGGATTATTAGTATGGGTGAAATGAAAATAAATAAAAAAACTGTTTTGAAATATGAAAATACTGAATTTAATGGCAATGATAGCTTTAAACAACGATCAAATTGAATGTTCAAATTGTGAACCGTTTGCTATCTGACTATTTCCATTACTTGACAGTAGCCATGCGACCAGAATTTTGTTTTTATTGCTGAATAGTTTTTGTGAAGTTTTTCTTCAAAGAATAACATATCTCATTGTTTGTCGGTACATTATTGAGTAGAAACTTCGTAATTTCATGGAAAATGAATAAACTAAATGAATAAGAAAGAATTGAAATTCTTTGCATGATAGGATTTGGAGATAGAATGCTCACCGAAAGAGAGGTAGTTGAATTGTTTGATGCAACTCATCTGATGGGCAACCTATTAACCAAAGCATAGTGAGCAAGTTGAGTCAAAATACCGTGAATTTGGGCATTTCCGTAATCTTCCTAAATCTGGTCAACCCTCTCCACCAGAAGAAGATCAGCTTAATGTTGTGTTGGCAGTGCACGAAAATCATCACACAACACTCAACCAATTGGCTTCTGATTTCAATATGGCAACGTCTACAGTCCACAAAATTCTAAGAAAAGCAAAGCACCATCCCTATAAGGTACGCGCCTCATCCATGAGCTGAATGAAGAAGGCGAAATCGATTCTGCGAACAACTGCAACAGCTATGCAATAATGATAATAATTTTGTGAAAAATCAATTTTTTTCTGACGAGGCTACGTTTGTTTTGAACGGCTACGTCAATAGGCAAAATTGTCGTTATTGGGCTACCGAAAATCCCCGATGGATGATGGCGTATCACACTCAAAATCCACAGAAAGTGAATGCATGGTGTGGCATAGTCGACGGAAGAATTCTGGGTCCCTATTTCTTTGACGTGAACCTGACTGGTGTAATAAATTTGGATTTTCTTCGATTTGACCTCATTCCTGCACTCATAGCTTTGTATCCAGATCTAGAGGAACCTAATCTTCCGAGAACTGATTCATTCTTCCAACAAGATGGTGCATCTCCCCATTATGCAGCAGCTATCCGCGACTATTTAGATGTGGTATTTCCGAATCGTTGGATAGGGAGAAGGGGACCGATTGGGTGGCCAGCTAGATCTCCAGATTTGACACCACTTGATCACTTCTTGTGGTGATATTTGAAAAGTAAAGTGTATGGTAATAGACCGGAAAATTCAGAAGATTTAAAAGCACGAATTCGTCACGAGATACAATGTATACCTCCTGACGTTATTGACAATGTTCAAAAGAATTTATTCATCGTCTTGTCTACTGTCAGATAGCAAACGGTGATAATTTGAACATTTAATTTGATAGTTGTTTGAAGCTAGCATTGCCCTTAAATTTAGTATTTTCATATTTCAAAATAGTTTTTATTATTTTATTTTCATTTCACCCATGCTCATAATCACCTTTTAACATTCCGTAATGAAAAATGGAGTTGCATTAAAAAAATACCGATGACGTCATTTCTCCTACATGAATCATTCTGTACGTATTAATTAAATTTGAAAGAATGCCAAATGAAAATATAATTCGACGGCTTCGAACGTTTTTCCAAAAACTATTCCTTTAATTTTTATTGATTTATCCACTACTTTACGAGAGCACTGAATTTAACGGACGCACTGTATACAAATCCGATGTGTGATATATTTTTGAAATCAGCTTTCTTTGGAGATTTCAAAAGTTTTATAATATATAGGGAGTTCCATTCGAAAAAATTGTCACGGACGTCATTACTCAAACGTGGATTTGATTTTCCCTCATAAATGTGGCAAATTGAGATAAAAAATCGACCTATTTCAGGAAATTCCTCAGAAATGGATAGTTCGGCTGAAAATAAATTCATTCAGTTATTTGCGAAAGCACTGTATAAATATGAATGTCATTCAAGATGCTGGGTCTATATTGATCGTTACAAGGACCTATCACGCAAGAACGTTTACTGTTACAAATTCTAATTATTTTGAGATTCACCGCCAGTATAGGACAAAAGTAATAGATTATTTTCAAAATATTCTAGAGGAAAATGTATTTACCAACATCTAGGGGTTAAATAAAACCCGAGAAATTCCCAGCTTGATCGCAAAATGACTGGTGTAAGTCTTTGAATAAAATAAACTCGCTAAATAAGCTATTCTGGTATTTTATTCCCAACTTGACCTACAAATCAATCAAAACTCAATAAATTCATGATACACCATTAATTGTCAAAAAACATCTAAAAATCGAACACCTCCAAGAGCTGTAAAAGACATGTATTAGAGCTACACAGACCACTGTTTTAGGAGAAGCTCTGTAACTCTCGTGTCCAATGCAGGGGGTGACATTACATCCATAAAACGTCGCGGTGGCTGGAAATACATCAACCTTCATACTTATTGATTCTTCGTCTATTTCATTCATACAGGAGAATTTTCGAATTCAATCAGATTATTATCATGAATGGACCGTGAAAGAAAATGCCAGCCTTGCGGTTATATAGTTTCCAGCTAAACCGACTACCAAATCAATTCTTTCTGAACCCGGAGCGTGACAAAGGGAGACCGACTAGTCCTCGGTATTGTACGCTTTCCGGGATCGTATATACCCAGATAAGTTTAATCTGTTGTCAGTGTTGCTCATTTGGCACACGAACAGAGCTGATACTGGTCGCTCGGACGGGGAATTAAATTTAATTATGTAGCGGATCCTGCCATTTTAATAAAGGAGTATATTCTGAATTTTCCGTGGATGATGCTAATGAACTCGAGTATTTCATCAATGTCTGTATGCTTGATCACTTACCCGCACTTTCTCTTTTAATATTAGCACCGACTTCACTGGTGAAGTTGTGAAATATTTCAGATTCCCCATAATCAATTAAGTTTGATTCAATGCTTTACAGAATATGAAAAGTCACAGCCAGATTATAATACTATGAAATATACAGTGCTCGTCTAAAGTCTGTTCCCCCCTACTAATTTTTGAACCACCTGGTATACGCAACGAAATTGGTAGGGCTTGAATAGGAGATAAAAACCTACTCTTTCATGAAAAAATCACAGCTAAAAGTTTAAAAATGGCTGCTGAGCGCAATCTTCAATGAATTTTTCAAATAGAGCACCCCGTATATTATTCCATTTTCGAAATCTGCTCATAATTCTCAACAGTTTTTTCCAATACACTCAACTCCTAAATTCAATTGTTTTCGAAATATTAACGGTTGATAAGTGACATTCCGGTTGATAAGTGACATTCCGGTTTAAAATGAAGTAAGGATTTTGGTCAGTTCCGGTAACATTTTGCTAACTAAACGTTGTTATTGATTTGTAGTTAAATCTCTTGATGAATTCGACTAATAAGAGGCGTGAAGAGAGTGTATTGAGGATAAACAGTAACGCTTACCAGAAAATCTCGAAGCCTACGAATGTGTTCTGTAAATTTATAATCAAAACAAATTAGTTAGCTGAAAAATTATAATGTATTTTAGAATAACACTTTTATTTAACCCCAACAATTATTTCCTCAAGTGTTCAATGTGGCCCCCTCCTAAATCTTGACTATAAAGTGCCCTATTATAAGTAGCTTCTCTCACGTTGATGAAAGTCTGTTCATCTATTTCTTCACATGTATCTATTATTCTGCGTTCCAACTCTTCTATTGTTTGGCATTCAGTGGCGTAGATTTTTGATTTGAGATACCCCCAAACGAAAAAATCTAGAGGTGTGAGATCCGGAGATCATGGTAGCCATTCTGTACTTCCCCTGCGACCTATCCATCGCCCAGGAAAGTTTGTATCGAGAAACTCTCTAGCCATGCGATCGAAATGGGGAAGCGCCCCATCCGGCTGAAATATGATTTCACGATTTTCAAACTCTTCCTGATTGTTTGTCTTTGTCTCATTCGAGGTTCAATTTCAGTTTCTAAAAGATTCATGTAAGGAACTCCTGTAAGATTGCTTCTGATGAAAATCGGTCCAACAACGTGGTTGCCCAAAATCCCCGCCCAAACATTTACCCTTTGAGGAAACTAGGTATGTCCCTCTCTAAAAATATGCGGATTAGTATCGCGCCAGTATCGTACATTCTGTTTGTTGACTTTTCCATTAAGAAAAAACGTGCATTCGTCTGCGAAACATACACGTTTTAGGAAGCCCCATTCTCCTTCAATTGTTCTTGTTAACCACTCACAGAATTCAACCCTCCGGTCTGGATTATCCTCCGTGAGAACATGCAGGATCTTAATTTTATAGGGATGAAACTTTTTTTTAGGACTCTTTGGACACTTTTTGAACTTACTCCACAGGCAACTACAGACGTCAACTGAGTCGGATTGATTACCATTTCAGCAAAAATTTCTACCTTTTTTTCTTCTGAAAGAGGCGGTCTTCCTGATCTTGGAGCATCTTTCAGCGTGCCAGTTGTTTGGAGCTTATTTGAAAGTTTGCGCAAATATGACCTCGAAATGGGATTCTCGGGAAATCTATCATTAAACATACGGACTGCTAGCAATGATCACACTTTTCATAAAAGGATTTAGGCGCTCAACGGACTATTTGACAGTCAGCACTTCAGTTCGACAGTAAACAAGATGTTACCACGACAACGATTTTTTCCGATGCAAACTTGATTGAAAGCATTAGTGTTTTTGGTTGGGTTTGAAATGACCAAAATGTCACTTTTCAAACGTCAATATTTCGAAAACAATTGAATTTAGAACTGAAGTGTATGGAAAAAAACTGTTGAGAATCATGAGCAGATTTCGAAAATGGAATAATATACGGGGTGTTCCATTTAAAAAAATTATTGAAGATGGCACTCAGCCGCCATTTTGGAACATTTAGCTGTGATTCTTCCATGAAGAAGTAGGTATTCATCTCATGTTTGAGCCTTCCAAATTTTGTTGCGATATACCGGTGGTTCAAAAATTAGTAGAGGGGGAACAGACTTTAGAGGAGCACTGTATACAAAATATACGTTACATAGTAGTTTTGAGAATTAATAACAGGTATTACATTGAACTAATTCACTACATATATTGGCTTATTACATATGTACACATTTATTACTCAAGGAGCTCTCTGATTGAACAAAAAAAATCTTTCAATTAACTTTTCCAAAATTCTTAGTTGTAATATCACAAGAGAGTGAGAATAAAGTGTAAATATTCCGACAGATTTTCGAAAACTTGTTGTAGGCAATAGACACGATAGCCCAATGGCTCGAGTGGCTATTGCCAAATGGCAACAAGTTAGAGAAATAAATCTGGAAAATTATTTTCTACTTCATCGAACTCTCGTGTGGTATTCTATGGATTATTTTTTGATGTTTCGATCATAAACAAATTTCCTCGCACAATGATACAATATACCAAACCGGTTTAGATTCATTTCTCACTTTTCATGACAGACAGACAGACAGACAATAAAAAGAAAATACCTCAAATCTTTCCCGCGGCAATTTTCTAGGTGGGATTATCCCACTATAATAATGTTTTGATTGGCCAAAACGTACATTAATAATTTGAATTGAAAGTTTCCATTGGTTTATAGAAATTCAAAAATATCAGGTTATTTCATAGAAATACTACAATTGAGGACGTCATCACTTGATATACTCATCTCAGGAAAATAGTTTCCGTACAAAGGGTCGACCTTGGAGTCATCATAGAATCCAAGCTCCGAGCAGATTGAAAATCACGCCAAGAAGGCTATCTGCTCCTATTGGGCATGCAGAAGAGCCGTCGGCAATACGTGGGGCACAACATCTAGCACCGAGTCTAGAATCCTACACTAGATATATACGGCGATTGTATTTGGACGTAAAAAAAAATTCATAACAATTTTTCAGTACTCAAACTCAATGAAGATTCATTTGTTCCATACACATGTGTAATCTCTTTTTCCTGGAAGACTCCATCAATAAAGACTTCCACATTCCTCCAAATGAGTACAAGGAACTATCATCAAATCAAATCAAATAAACTTCATTGTTGAAAGAAATAAATTCTCATTGACAAAGTGAATAAAGTCACAGAATAATAATAGTAGTAAGTAATAGTCTTAGGATTGATAGGTCATATTTACAAAATCACATATGTATACATATATCTCAAATGTACACATAATATGGTTACACGAAAAAAAAAACTTTAATACTTTTAAATACTAGCACATTCTAAAAAATAAATGTATATATATACATTTACCTACACAAATTGAGGTTCAGTTAAAGCAGTCATAGTCGCAATAAAGGTTGAAGGTTAAAATTTTGATAGCAAATTCGTAATCAGCGACCTCGAAAAGTCACTAATGCTATTTCTTGGGGAAAACCATAATTATTCTTAATTTCAGTGAAATTCAGCATCCTTTTTTTAGATAATCAACTTCATAGCGTTGAACACCTCTGATGACATCTAAATTAAATGAAGCGATCAATATACGGATAATACAAACACACTGTATCATTCACAAAAAAAATTAAAAATTTCAAGAAAAAACTATATTTTGGCAATATATCCTTATTGATTTGTTGAAAATATAAACAGGATGTTCATAAAATCAGATGTAGATTTTTCAATTCACAGAAAAATCTTTCTATCAATATTTAATCGAGAATGTTTTCCTATTCAATATCCTTATTGCTTTTCCATTTATTCTTTCAAAGAGCAGACTGAGTATATAGAAAACTGAAAAACAAAGGTTAAAAAGTTATCATTACTTGAGTAATGATTCTGGATGATTCGATAATAACAAACGGGAAAAAAATTCCGATTATAGCAAATCATCTTATTGACTTGTGGGGACGATCAACAATATATATTCTACCTGTGCTCCTCCTTCATAACATCGAGAAGTTTATGACTATCTCACTAAAACCATGTTGAATAAATTCAAAATGTGATTCAAATAATTCACGATGGAATTGGAATCTGGAACCAGGATCTCATACATATTTTCCTCAATGTACAAATATGGTTAATATTTATAAAACTATGTGGGATCATATTACAGTTAATATTTTTTCCATTACCTTTTTTCGCCAAAATACATTGATTATTGCTAGCAGGATTGGGTAACTTGCCTGTCATTACATTTCTCTCAGGTTAGGTTCTTTCACTCACCTGAAACAAGAAAAAAAATTGCATTATGAAATTTCGACACAAGAATTTTTGTAATCACTCTCATTTCGAACGAGTGGAATAGAATTCATTTCTTTGAATATTCATCCATTTCCTGATAATAAAATGTGGCCCCCGCGCCATCTATGGGGCAATCACAATGTCTTTAATTTCAGAAAGCAGTATTGATAATATCATTCAAAAATTTTTGTTTTTCATTGTTCTACGTTAACACGGGGAGGACTATTAAAAGCCGAACTGTGTATATACTAAATCTATCCGAAATGTGAGGTTCTCGATGACCAGCAAAATATCCAAAGTGACCGAGTAGTCCAAGCACTGATTAAAAAAGACCATAGAAACTATGCATTAAATCTTGCTACTAAGAGACCTTTTCGAACTACAAATGAAGAAATTTCGAAATACTGAAATTGCGCAACAAAAACTGGGAAATTAGGACGAGATCACAAATTCTAACGAACAGGTGTCTGAATCGAGTAATTCAATTCTCCTGGATATTATCGCTTCTATAGAATTGCGCGAACATTCAATAGCACCTGAATTTGACAGCCAGAATACGATCCGTAACATTCCGAAATCGATATGAAATAGCCCGAAGCATCGTAGGCATTGACCAATGGAGAACTTCTTGCTCATATTTGATTGATTATGAAATCGAAGTGTTTCTGACATTTGCGGCGCCAGAAGATTCATTAGACAGGCGATGATATTAATGATGAGTCGTTAGAATCGAATGGGATGCACTTGGCTTGTTGGAAGACACTTTGGAAACCATCGTATCGATGAAACCATCAAACCCGATTCTATGAGCGATTTTTCATTGCCCGTCGAGTAATTTCATTTATCCACGAGGATTCTGTAAGGGACTCCAATTGTGTCAGTGTGAAATAGTTTCTCCCGATTATACATATTTCATTTCAACCATTTCTGTCGGATTCCATTGAATTGTACGAATTCGGTATAGTTGAAAACTGATAAAAAACAATGATAAGCACAATAGACATCTTTGATAATGGGGAAATATTTTTCTGCGAATCTATTTTGACAATTTGATTATAATAATATATTCCCTAAACAATATTAATTTCAATATTTCCAGATAGATTTAATAATAATAATAATAAAGTTTATTGAAATACAGATGTATGAGATACAATACAGCTCTGGTTACAACTTCAAAAGGCAGAAAATTGGCAAGCCATTTTTCAAATCTGCCTGTAAGTGAATCAACACATAATATTGTTTATCTTCTAATATGAACTAAACTAAATAATAAATGAATAAATAGTAATACTAATAACTAATAACCATAACAATACAATAACACTAATTAGCACAACATAAAGCATTAGATACATCGATTTATTGAAAATATGAACAGGATGTTCATTAAATCAATATTCAATTGAGAATGTTTCCCTTTTCAACATAGATACATCAATTTGTGTTTTTTTTTGTTCAACAATCAATAGCTTTTTTAAGTTGAATTTGAAAAATTTCAGTGTCACTAGATCAAATAGTTCTCTAGGCATATTCAATAGAGTCGGGGCCCTATATTCGAAACATTTACTAAACTTGACTGTGTTATGCCTTGGAATCATATATAAATCGAGTATTCACATTGTGTACTGAAATGCGCTTTGAGAGTAATTCATAAAGATAATTAGGAATACGACAGTTGGCGATTGAGTAAATGATGGAGCCATACAGTGATGTGAATCTGTACTCTACTTTAAGAATTTTCATCTCGTTATAGAATGGGGTAATATGATTTCCCCTCTGAATAAACAGGGTGATTCAAAAGTCCTTTGACAAACTTCAGGAGGTGATTTTTCACATTATTCTAATATGAATTATCCAAATAATTATATGTCCGGAAACGATTCGTTCCCAAGATTCAAGGTGTTAAAGTTTAATTTTTATTATCTTTTTTTTAAATTACTTTTTTTGAGCGTACTCCTAGCACATTTTTCAGTAAATGAATCAATTTCTCTGCCATATCTACGTGAAAAAGCTAACTTGGTTACAAATCGCTATAAGCAGCCGTTTTCTAGATATTTGGACTTGAAAATTTCAAGTCGATTATTTGATCATCGATGCGTGTTGAAGTAATTACCATTATTTTGCATTTTTCTCAAGATTGCTTAGGAAATGAATTTGACGTTTAGAAGGTAGTTTTGGTTTTTTGTAGGGAGCGCCACCTATTCTATTAATTTTTACTCCTTTGAAATAGTTCTTTTTGTAACAAGGGTGCAAAATCTATATTTGTTTTAATACAATTTGCAAGAATATCAACACTTTATTTCAAGAAATTTTGAATGTGTAGAATGAAATAAAATAAATAAAACTGAATTCTATTTAAATGGATTGTTCAAAGTGTCCACCTTCAGCAAAGATACAGGCATTCAGTCTCCTAGTCATTGAATCTCGTACCCGCTCGAAAATTATTTATTGGTGTGTTTCTTATTGTTTCACAGGCGTTTACTATTCGGTTTCTTAGATCTTCTTCGTTCGCTACTGGAGTTTTATAAACTAGTGACTTCAAATGTCCCCAAAAATGAAAATCTAGCGGGTTTAGATCTGGAGACATTGATACCCACGCCTGGTTAGGTTCTTCTACACCCCTACCGATCCATCATATGGATAGATAGTGTTCAGGAATTCCCTGACTCTAACGCTAAAATGGGCTGGAGCCCCATCATGCATAAACCACATGCAGACACGAATTTCTAATGGTACATTTTGAGGTTTTCTAAAAAGTCTCTGTAAGTTGCGCCATTCACTCGGAACGGAAGAATGAAAGGACCTATCAAGTAATTATCAATTATTGCCGCCCATACATTAACAGGAAATTGATACTGATAATGTCTTTCAATAACTGCGTGCGGATTTTCCAGAGCCCAAACATGGTTGTTATGAAAGTTTGTGATAGAATTTCGGGAGAAGTTTGCCTCGTCCGTGAAGAGTACATATCTTAAAAATTTAGGATTTTCAGCCAATTTTCTCATAAACCACTGACACATAGTAATGCGTTGGGGAAAGTCTCGTGGCAAAAGAGCTTGTACCCTTTGAATATGGTATGGATAAAATTATTGATCGTGGATAATTCTCCAAACTGTGGACTGTGCTTCAGCAGTTATTCTTGTTTGTTTCTGGATTCTCCTCGAGAGCGTTCAAAACAGCTTCTTCCAATTCTGGGGTTCGGACTGCTCGTGGTCTTCCAATAATATCAGCTGCCCTCTCAAAGCTACCTGTTTCTGCCAAACGACGGTGGAGACTGGTGAATGTTGGAGCAGTACTCGATTAGGAAATCGCTCCTGGTAAATACGTGTTGCTTCGTGCGCATTGCCATGCGCAAGGCCATAAACGAAATGCATATCGGTTCAATCGGCATTATTGTTTAAATAATCATTTTTTTCAAAATTCAAAACTCACAGAAACTTCAACAAAACAAGAAAACGCGTAACTGTCACATAATATGTAATTACCAAAATTACTTACTTAAACGTCAAATTCATTTCCTAAGCATTCTTGTGAAAAATGCAGAATAATGGTAATAACTTCAACACGCATCGATTATCAAATAATCGACTTGGAATTTTCAAGTCCAAATATCTAGAAAACCGTTGCTCATAGCGACTTGTAACAGAAGTAGCTTTTTTTACGTAGATATGATAGAGAAATTGAGTTTTCTACTGAAAAATATGCTAGAAATACGCCTAAAGAAGTTATGAATCTTCAAAAAATAAAAAGACGTGTAAGAGCAAGAGCAAAAAGACGAGTAAGAGCAATAATAATATCAGGTTCGAATTCGACACCTCAAAAATCCTCTCAAGACCTATTTTCGTTCAATTAAGGTCAGTATTTCGAAAGTTATTTAAAAAAAACCAAAATAAAAATAAAACTTCAACACCCTGTATCTTGGAAACGAAGCTTTTCCGGGCATATATTTATTCGGGCAATTCATATTAGAATATTGTGAGGAATCACCTCCCGATGTTTGTCGGTAAGTAGCTTAACATACCTTAAACAGTTATTTTGGAGAACTTGCAAACGATTTTTCATTCTCTCGTTTTGGTACAGATAATAGACACTAGCACCATAGTCTATTTGTGTTAATATTGGAGAATTTACTAAGTTCATTTCTGTATATTGGGGAAGCATATGTTTGTATCTCCATAATGACTTCAATTTGAAATACGTAGCAAATTTTCAGTTTGTTTAAGACATGATTTTCAAAAGTAAAGTGCTCATCGAAAGTTATTCCCAAGTTTTTGCAGACAGTACTATGTTCACATCACCAACCCATATAATTTCTAGTCTGAATCATTTTAGATCGGTTCACCAATACCTTAGTACATAAGCGCATTGCTACAGTTTTGGACGGATTAATCAGGAGATCATGATTCTCAGAAAACTTACATGTAATCATTGTAATTTTTTTCATGTGAAATCATATGAGTATGAAATTCTCCTTGGGAATATTATTCAGTCATGGATTAACAGCTTGTGTTTGGGTTCCATCACGTAATTTTCCTTAAAAAAAATCAATGCTGATTCTCTCTCACTCCGATTAATCTATAATATAGGTAATCATTACAATGGATTCGCTTCTGAAACTATTGTTTTTCCAAAAATCGAAAGCAATCCACATATTTCGACAATAAAATGCGCGGAATTGTTATTGAACCGACGAAAAAAAAAGGAGGAGATTGTCTAGTCGACGCGTATATATTTTTTTTATGTATGACAACGCATAACTTTTTACGGAATTGTCCGATTTTGATGATTTCCTTTTATTGGATAGGGTTTACTTCGGACTTGAAAAAAAAATCCATTCCTAAGGATAGAAAAATGAGGGATGATTGTTGGTTCACCCACTGAATTTTCACTTCTCAACCGATTCTACCACGCATAACTGAATTTCCTTAATCCACAAGATATAAAAATTATCAACAACAAAATCACAGAATCACCCTTTCCTATTCAATAAAAGGAAAAATTGATGATCTCAAGCACTTGAATCATCTGAGAAAACAGGAAAACTCCGAACATAGCAAGACCGTTTATAAGATAGCCAAGAAAGGTGTTGAAAACGAAATACGCCAGGAAAAAAATAATCATTTCATGGAAAAAGTACAGGATTCTAATAATGAATCCGAAAAACACAAAAACAACCACAAAAAATGAAGAAAACAAATGTATAATACTTAGTCATAATGATAATACAATCAGTTGCGAAGCAGGAGTTGTGGAAACATTCGAAGAGTATTTCTCAACAATAATTGATGAAAAAATCGAGACACGTTTTCCGGGGAATAATCTAGGAAGTTGTACTACAATGCCAAATATTAACTCAACCATGTTCATCGAACCAGTCACTACGGATGAAGAGGAAACAGCAAATGAAAAAAGCACAGGACCAGCTGAAGTTTCCACAAAAATTATCAAAGAATGCGTTGATATACTATCTGAAGTTATAGGACATACTATGAACTTATGTATTTCTTCTGGAGAATATCCTGACATGCCTAAAATTGCGGTCCTTGTCCTCATACTGAAAAATGGTGACAGTAAAAACATAGAAAATTTTTGACCCATTTCTATAATCAGTATATTCTCAAAAACCTTTGAAAACATTATATCTCGTAGAATAAACGTTTACATGGAAACATTCGATCTAATGACAAAGTGCCAATACGGGTTTAGAAAAAACCACTCAACAGAAACTGCAACGTTTAACTTTGTACAACAAGTACATGATTCAACCGATAAAAAAAAATATTGTGGTAGGAATTCGTTTTGATTTAACTAGAGCCTTCGACACCTTGAATATTAAATTCGTATCAGAAAAACTTTATAACCTGGGTATTCGAGGAAACATTAATCAATTGATTGTATCTTTTCCGACAAATAGATATTTCCAGGTGAAACAGAATGACAAAATGTCGGATAAGTTCCCTGTAACAACTGATACACCACAAGGCAGCGTTCTCGTGCCACTGATATTTCTATTTTACGTAAATGATCTACCTAATAACATAAGTGATTATACGTAAATGATCTACCTACTAACATGAGTACTGGGGCGATATACCTGTATGCAGATGACACCTCCATCATTCTTTCGAGAAAACATCAGAAGAAATGAATAACCTCGTCAACTCAGTCCCAACGGATTTGATGACTGGTGTTATAGAAATAGACTGATAATTAACCCGAGTAAAATAGTCTGTATGGAATTTGCAAACTCATCTCGTAGAATGCAAGATTTCAATTGTTTTTTCGGGATGATTCCTTAGTATTAACGAGCTCAACAAAATTCTTGGGAACAATAATTGACTCACATTTCATTTGGCATAGAGTTCATATCTAAGAAGCTGAATCAATCGTATTATCTCATTAAATCCCTATAGAATAAATTAGATACTAAAGCACTGATATCAGTTTATTTTGCCAAGTTTCATTCAATTATTCATTACATCATCGCTGTCTGGGGGTTAGCTTCTTATATAGACATAATTTTCATAAAACAGAAATCATTGGAGGGACTGATCATCAATCTAGATTACAAAACGCCATGAAGATAGATTTTTCAACAAAATAAAATACTAACTGTTGCATGTCTGTTCATTTTGAAACATTAACGTATATCCATGAAAATAGAAGGAAAGTAGAATCGAGATCAGAAATCCATAATGACCATACCAGGAATAACAATGTGCTTACTACCCAAAACACCATAATGCAAAGTATAAAAAGTATCCCGTTTGTTGGTATCGTTTCTATAACATGATGCCAAGCGATATAAAGACACTGTCATCTCAAGTTTTCAAAAAACATTTGAAACCATTCCTAACAGAAAAATGGTTCTACACAGTAGATGAATACACACTTGAGGTTGGTAATGCGGGATCACTTCCATTGTGACGAATTTATTTTAATGTATTTTAATATGTTATTTGTTTTTTATTCAATTTTTATCTATATCTTCATGTATGCGTTTGTTTCACAACATGTATCACATTTCATGCGCTACTAATATTCATATGTGTAAGTTCAACTGACCTGTCTTGTTAATGTGTTTTAATGTATTTTCATCTCATTGAATATTATTTATATTTTCATTTTACAATAACTAAATCATTTATATATATTTTATTTGTTCTTTAGAAATATGATATATCTCATCTACATAATGTAGCTCAAAGGATGAATAAATCTATCTATCTATCCGATTTCGATGATTCTGTTTTTATTGTATAGGGTATGCTCAGAAGTTGGTCCTATTCGAATTACACCCTTAAGGGTAGAAAAATAGGGGATGATTTATTGATTTTACACCTGTGAATCGATTTTGTTGAATCTTCTCACACATATGTAGTTCTCATTTTATTTTTTGCTTTTCATTTCGTTTTTCGTCGGTTCAATTTTTTGTTAAAAAGTTTTGGATTTATATTCCATTTGCTCGCTGTTCTCAGCAAGATTCTCATTATCCAAATTAAAGACTTATGGGGGTTAGGATATGGATAATTGAAATAGATCACAGTACAGAATAATTCCGAGAAATCAATAATGATGATTGTGATGAATTTAGTGATAATGGAGAGCAACACTAGATAACGTGAAAGTGAATTCCTATGATATTTTCTCGATTTTTTTGACACATTTTTGACAAATTCTTCTGAATTTCCATAACACATTTTCAACAATAGTTTTTTATTCATGCTTTTACAATTTTTCATCGGCATTGATCTACTGGGAATTGCAACTATCAATATCAAATGGCATCGTCAACATCAAACACATTCATTTGTGGAAAAAATTCAATCATAAGGAATGTTTTTATAACATTGAGAAAGAAAATGTCCACGTCATTGGAACACCTCTACACGAATTCTGGTCTTTGAAAGTCTCCCAACGCATTGGCTTGGAAATTCAAAGGGGAATTCACAAGCTAATAGTCAAACCACTTTCAACAGACGATATCCCAAATGTTTGCCAAAGTATGCATTGTGGTTTATCCAAAACCGACGGCAATGCAAGATAACAATGCGATCCTGCAGAGGACTGTCATTTGTCGCATTCGTATTATCGGTAGAATTATTCGTTTGTTATGAAGGCTCATAAGTGTGATCGAAAGCTTTCCATAAAATGTATACGTCATCTACGGATTATTCAAGCAGATTTTTTTTTCATGGGATGAAAATTTTGTAGGGAGTCACACCAAGAATTAGTTTTTCCAAATTTGATGCAAATAAAACTTAATACATCAACAAACATTATAGATACACAAAAATAATTTTCACGAGACAACTTACTCAATGTGGAAGCTGTTGTCAATGAGAGTAATTTTCATGTTTATATAATGTCTGTTAATGTATGAAGTTTTATTTGCATGAAACTAAAAAAAAAAAAAGATTTTTGGTGTGTTTTCCTATTTTAATATTTTAGTTTACTAGATATGTTCTTTTCTTGTGGCTCACTGTTTCTAATTGTATTCATTTTCTATTTCTGAACATCTCCAAGTTACAAAATCTCATTGTAACCGCGTCTTGAAGATTAATTCATTAAATATCTAAATGTTCACAAAGAAACAAAAGCTTTTCCTCAACCAAACTGATTCAAATCCCTCGCTGCAATAACGGAAATCAGGGGGAGTATCTGTTACTAGAAGGAAGATAGATTGGTTAGAGCAGTACTGCAATACGTCTAATAGACTCATTATTATTAATTGTCAATAAAGCTCAACGGGAAACCGACCACAAGCAGAGACGTATTCAATATAATGAAATGTTCATGAGATGTTTTATTGACGGCTCGGTTTAAAAAATGATTTCGCTGATATAAAATATATTTACCAACGAGTGTGGAAAGTGGTACTTCATAGTAAATTCGTAGACGTAGTCTACAAAAATAGGCCGCGAAATATCGAAGAGTTGCAAGAAAGGATAAGGCATGAAATTTCCACCATTCCTCCCAACATGATTTTAGATTCTTTACAAAATTTTGTACAGCGAATTAATCACTGTCAGGAGGTGAATCGTAAACACTTTGAGCACGTCATTGAATAGAATTCCAAAGAAAATATTTGTTGTTTATGAAAACTTGTTCTCTCCTTTTTTTTTCTGCCATAACTATTCGCAGAATTTAAAATATCCAGGACATCCATTAAAAAAAAATTCGTATCGTGCATTTTTATCAACCTCGAACAATTATGCTTTTTTATTTTCTCTAGAAAAATTATAATTAAAATTCAATCATATCCATAATACTCCACCTTGTGTAATTTTCATAATGAATATCCATCATTTCGGACATTTTCTTTAATAAATTTGAGAGTAGTAAAAAGTTATTTTCAAAATTTATATATCTCGAAAACGGTTGGATTTAGGATATGATGTGATATATCAATTTTATTTAGAATTTCGAGAGAATTGAAATATGGAATGATATACAGGGTGTTCCATTAAAGAAAAATCAACTTTGTTTCATCATGACTTTTTGACTGCTGATGCTGTACACTTAATTTTATTTGGAAATAAACTAAATAAGAACAGAACTCGGTTGTGTATCTTATTTTGAGACATCCTGTAAATGAAAAGAAATATTTTTAGAATGTGCCTATCGTTTGAAAAAAAATGTCGATAGCTTGAATAGAAAAAAAGTGATGGATCTTGCATGCACCCCCGGTATAAAGCTTCTCCAAAAATCATTGGGATTGGAGGTGAAGCCCCTTATAATCAAATATCCTTGTTTTATCATTATTTACAGCAACGTTGTTCCAATGATCATAATTTTCCATTGGCTAATATAGCTAACAAACCCTTCGAGAACAGGGAAAGGTGTATATGTATGAGAAATAGCCCAACGAGCAGCAGAGCGTATACACAATCGTATTGATAATTACATCGGGGCGTTTATTATCTTGGAATGGAAGCGACAATAGGACATAATCATCGGACAATAACAGAAGCTTCATTAGCGATTGGATTGGAATACTTTGTCGAATTACTGGACCGCTACGAGCCCGCTTGTGTTTCTGTACCTATTCGGAACCGTGACCACTTCACATTCATCACATATATGGACAGAGGTTGAGGACAATTTCATCAATAATGATATCAACATACTCCCATATGTACCATGACGGAAAATTCTAAATCTCTCTGAAAATATGAAAAAGATGTGCACGAAATCAGATGTGGGATCATCTACGACTGAACGGAGAACTTTGGCCACAATCTCCATCGTTCAAGATAACCGTCAGAAAAAACTTTTTAACAAAAAATTAAACCGACGAAATACGGAACTGAAAAGTGAAAAATTAAATAAACCTTCTTAGTCTCAGTAACTAAGCTCCCAAACTAATGTAAGTAACTAATTTTGAGTCGGCGCCAAACAAACAAGCAGATGAATTAGGTAAGACGTAAAATGATGGCATCGAGTTGCGCGGTGACATTCTGATAATTTTTTTGAGGTAATTTAATGATGTTCGTTGATTGTTTGTTTGGCGCCGACTCAAAATTAGTTACTTACATTAGTTTAGGAGCTTAGTTACTGAGACTAAGAAGGTTTATTTTATTTTTTACTTTTCAGTTCCGTATTTCGTCGGTTTAATTTTTTGTTAAAAAGTTTTTATTTTTCAATTTTTCATGGCTAAAATATACTAATTACCACCTACTTGTTTTTATATTACTTCCAAAATACCTACTTACCCACCTTACTTCAACTATTACCAGTTAAATAATATGATTATCTACTTTTACTATTTGTTGTAATATAAATTATTTTTGTTGTTCTGGTTAGTTTATTTCATTACTCTGTATATCATTCCATCCTCTCATAGAATATAATGGTTTTGACAGAAATATTGTCAGTAGCGATCTGTCATTGTCAACTACGTATGTGTGTGCCAATGTTCATAAGTGAAAAATCAATTATCCCCTATTTTTCTACCCGTAAGGGTATATATTTCATTCGCAATCTGAATATAAGGTATACCCTATCTATTAAAAAAATAATCATCCAAATCGAAGAACCCAGTACAAAGTTATGCCTGATAGAATCGGTTAACGGACCAGAATTCAGAGGGTGAGTGATGAATATCCTTCATGTTGCTACCCTTAGGGGTGGATTCCATCTTTCACATTCAATTGGGACCACCTTCGAAGTACACCCTATCCACTGAAAAAATAATTATTGGAATCGGACGCTTCAGTAAAAAGTTATGCGTGATGATACATAAAAAAAAATTATGGAAAAAAGCAAAAGCAACTCAGTTGAGTTTAGAAATAAAAGACAGACTTATAAGATAAATTCAATCACGAGTGGTATTTTATTAGACTATTTCACGAACAAAATGAAAGGTCAAAAAATTTAAATTCGGCAGAATGAGAGGAAGAAATTTAATAATAATAAATAATTCAAATTTAATTATAAGCATGAAATATTTATTTAAACTATAAACGATTTGTTTCAATTATAATTTGTTACCTATAACAATAAATAATTTTTTATGAACACGAACATAATATATTATTCTCGACTATAATTATTATAAATGGTGCAATTGAAAAAATTTGAATAGTATGACCGTTATTAGGTGGCTACAATGTATTGTTGGTATTATTACTTGATGTACTTGAAGTACTCCTAAAAGTATTCACTATATTCTGATGATTTTCAGCACTAAGATGTAAATACGGTTTCATCGAGTTCGAACTTCCATGTCCAGTAATTTCCATAGCTTGTTGTTCACTAACGCCGGATTGTAGTAACTGACTAACTGCAGTGGCACGATTAGAGTGATTTGTTAATTTTAGTTTTCTAGTATCTAATCCTATTTCTTCTGCAGATAGTTTTGATATTGTATTAATACCAATAGGGCGATTCTTGTACCAATTATTATTATTATATTTATTCCACTTGTCATTCACTGTCAGAAAAAGTCTGTCATTGGTAATAATTCCCCTGTTCGATATAAGTTTCCGGTATAATCTCACAGGACACATTTCAGGATTTTTCAAATTTTGAGTTAGCCATTTAGTATCTGCACAGTTTTTATCACCACCGTGGCGGGTTTTGGAGAATATCGGGTTACATGCAATTCTGTTTGTTAAACAGCCTTTGTTGTCAGTCTCTCCCTTAAAAAAATGTAACTTGGAAAACGTTGCTTCGTTACCTCTCCAAGCTAGTTCTACGCAGCTATGTGAAAAAACTTCTTTTGGAGTCCCTCTGGCGTGTCTTCGTCCCATTGTAAGCACATATTTCTATATTCATCTGTAGTCATAGCGACAGAACTCATTTTATTTTTTTCGGGTACAGCTTGCAACAATTTTCTCTTGCTATCTCGAGCCGCCCTCGCCTCCTTGAACATTATATTTTTGAAGGGATCAATATGTCTCTGATACTCACAAAAATATTTTTCTTGTACTAATTTTGCAGTAGTGTTCCATATGGTTTTGATAACACTCTCCTTGTAATCACTACCATCAATTTTTCGCATATTGAATGCCCAGTGTTTTAGAATGATGCTAATGTTTCGTTGCTATTTTCTGCATCTAATTTGTAGTTGCGTTCCGCACAGAACGTCATAAATTGTCTCCATATATAAGATTTTGATTCTTTTGTGTTACTGGGTATATTTACTTCAAAATTTTGGTTTATTACTTCATTTGAAGTAGCACCGAAGCGACTCATTTTGACGTTTGCAGCTACAATTATTTTTGGTCAAACTGTCAAACTTTGCATTGCGATCCGTATCATGGTTACGTCGTTGAAAACACCATGCTGATAGACCAATCAGAATTGAAAGACAGCTGGTGTTTTCGCGATAATACAAGCTGTCTCTGGTTTTTGATTGGTCAGATTTTGTGAAAATTCCAAGTTGCGTGGAATAGTCAGTGTAATGTCGACATGATGGAGTGAAATTGTTTCATATGACACAAAATTACAAAATTTGAATGGTTGTTAGAACTGTCAAAAAATTTTCCGAGTTATTTTCCTAAACAAGTTCCAAGCTTCTGCTATGGACAAAGCCTACTTGCATACCAGTCGATGGGTATTCCTGCAAACGAATTCAGAAGTTCACCATCGAATTTTTTTGAGGCGGAGTCCTGGTATTTTTATCCCACTAAGAAAACGCATTACCTCTGTACTTGCTCCAATGGATTGAACGATAGATTTTCTCCATTTGTGTGGACCATTTTCAAGACAGCCTTTTTGTTGAATTACTCTTGAATTTGGATAATCAATACTATGGTTTTTGCCAATCATATGATCTGCAGAAGTACATAATTTTATGTGTCTCCAACAATTACTTTTGTGGAATGTGATTGATTTTTCAGTGATTGTTCAGTTTGACCAATATAAGCTTTTTCATAATCAAGACATGGAATCATCTTAATGATGTTTCATTTGAATAGGTTTGATAGAAGTAGATTGGAGATCCGAAACCATTTCAATGTTTATTTTCTAATCTCATATAGGTATTAGTAGATTTTTGTAGTGTACTCGATTTTCCATGTCATCATTAGTTGAATTCGATATTCGAACTATGTCAAAGAAGAAGAGTCCGTTTATCTTCTACTTGATAACAATTTCTTCGGTATATCATGTTCAGTTAATTTGTTGAAAATGAATAAAATTTGAATTCTCAATAACCATTTTTACGCGCGACGAGATTGATTCCATTATTTTCGTAAATTGTTCTGCGTCGGGTGGAAGCAGTATTAATAATCGGGTGGAAGCAGTATTAATAAAATAATATTATTAATTTTGTTTTGTAATTTTATCTTCAATAAGTTTGTTGAAAATCAATATCATTTGAGTTTTCAATAACGAATTCTGTAGATAGCATCAAGAAAGAAAATAAACATGTATGAGTTTATATAGAGAAGAAAACGAACTTTGGAAACATTTCATTCCATAACCCTTGCTCAAGAGTTATTGCACAAATACTATTCACAATAAATGGAAAAGGATTTTTCATGTACGTCCCAATGAATCCAATAACAAAGCATTTTTCAGCAGAGACATCAGTTTTTGTGTTTCACATCTCCAAGAACAAGCAATTTCATTGGGATTTTCATCAAACAAATCCCCCCAGAAGGTATGCGGCATGCGGAACGAAAATTAATGATGTGCCCAACAACGAAATTATTTCCTCAGGAAAAATCTGGATTACCCTTCGTAAGTGAATTGAAATGAAAATAAATGAACTTTTTGTCATGCAGGTTAGACAACTGAGGAGTGAAAAACTCATTTACATTATGCCCAATTTCCTTTCATATCTAATGAAATTGCTTTATTATAGGAGTTTGTCAAATCACTTCAGCAAACGGATGATTATTATAGAATAGGCGACAATCATATTTTCTGTCAATATTTCGTCCCACAATATGGTTTCTTCAGAAGTTTCTTCTTATTATCACATTCAAACTGATGAAATCTGAAAGTTGTTCATACTCATCGTAATCTAATAATAATAATAATAATAAATGCTTTTATTGAAAGGTTACATACTCTGTACATAGAACCTAACAAAAGGCAGGATTCAATATCTGCGCATGAAACATCATTGCAGAGCTTGCTCTTCCATCCAACCATCAAAATATATTCATGATCATGCTTAATTTAAAAATATTCATTACAAAAATAAAAAACAATAAAAATAAAAAAAAGAACAAAAAATATGAAAAACTATATATAAAATAAAATATTGCAGGAAATCAATACGAAAATATTCATAGAAGTTGAAAACAGGGGTGTGCCAATTCAAGTTCGTTTTAAATCATATTTCAATATACGGAAAGCTGTTTTCGATTTAATATTGTTTCAGTTTTTTTTTGAACGTATTAATGATTTGAATTCAGTCGGTAACCGGTTGTATAAGCGAACAATCTGATACGAGAAGGAGCCACGGAAGAAAGAAGTTCTGTGTTTAGGCGCTGTCAGGTTATTCCGAAATCTCAAGTTCAGGTTGTGTATATCTGTTCTGAAAGATAACTTTCTGAATAGGTAAGGTGGCGTTCCAGTTGTTATGATTTTGTGGAAGATCGAAGCGGAATGGAGTATGCACCTGGCCTCCATATTGAGCCAACCAAGATTTTTAAGATGTTGTGAAACATGTTCCCGCCTTCTTGTGCCTGTGATGAGTCTGATGCAAGAATTTTGAAGTTTTTGTAGCCGCATTCTGTCTGATTTCAGTAGTCCCGGGTAATAAACTACGTCTGTGTAATTAGCATGTGAAAGTACTAATGCATCACATAGCATGAGTTTACTTTTCTTGTTCAATATATTTCTACTTGAATAAATAATTTTAAGGTTCATGTACCCTCGCTTCAAAATATGAGTAATGTGTGTCCTAAATCTGAGAGCACTGTCGAGGTATAATCCTAAATTTTTTGTTATTTCAGTAGTGGGTAATTGGACACCATCTACGGCTACATTAACTAAATTCTTGCAACGGTTTCTCGCAGCTGTTCTTCCAAAAATCATGACATAAGATTTAGACGCATTAACAGTGAGACAGTATTTATTAGAGGTCGTTATTAAAGAATTCAAATCCTGATTCATTTGTTCGAGTGCATGGTTGAGATAGTCTTCTTCGAATTCTAAATACAATTGTGTATCGTCTGCGTAACAATGCATTGAAGTATAACGTAAGGACTTTGAAAATTGGGAGGTATAGAGGACGAAGAGAAGGGGGCCCAATATTGATCCCTGAGGAACACCATTTTTTAGAATGAGTGAGTTTGACTTTTCATTATTAAGTATAACACAATGAGATCGGTTATGAAGGTAACTTTGGAGGAGTGATGTGGCATCCGAGGAAAACCCTAGGTAACTAAGAATAGCTATAACTAGTTTGTTATTAATGCGGTCAAATGCTTTCGAGTAGTCAAGCAATACTAAGAGACAGAGTTTGTTATTGTCAATAGAGATATGCACATCATCGACAACTTTCAACAGGGCCGTTGAACAACTATGGTCAGCTCTAAATCCCGATTGACAGGATGGCAATATATCGAATTCATTTAAGTAAGATCGCATTTGTAAGTTCAATATTTTTTCGAGGGCTTTCGAAATGGCACACAAAATACTAATTGGACGAAGGTCACTCATATTCTCTGGATTGGTGATTTTTGCCAATGGTAGGACATGAGATTGTTTCCAACTCAATGGGTAAATATGTTTTTGTATACAATAATTGAATATATGTGATATGTGCGTTAGAATCATGGGACAACAATGTAATAACATTTGTATACTTATTTTGTCAGGTCCCACAGCATTCGATTTAATGCCCAGTAATGTAGTATAAATTTTATCATCATTCGTTTCATGTAAGAAAAATGATTATCGTTCAGTGTATTACCTGAGAAAAAATCAATAATTTCATCGTCAGGCGTAGAGTTATTATTTGAAATGCTTCCAAAAAAGTTATTGATATCTTCAACATGCATTAGGTGTTCCGGAATTGTTTTCTGTACCTTTTGTTGTTATATACGTTCATATCAGCTAGTTCTTTCCATAATTGTTTGTTTCTTGTTAAACGATAATTGAGGTATGCTTTTTTTTCGAGTATCACAGTCCGATTCGTGAGATTTCTCATTTCTTTATAATAATCCCAATGATGCTGATTTTTTGTTCTTCTAAATCTTGAGAGAGCCTTATCTCTCAGTTTGAACATAAGTTTCATATTATCAGTTATCCACGGTGCTTTTTTCTTCGTAATTTTGACGTTTTTTACCGGCGAGTGTTTATCGAATATTTCAAGTAGTAAAGTAGTGAATACGGAAACTTTCTCATCAATATCATTGGAGTCATACATATCACAGAAATCAATTGTATGCAAATCCACAAAAAATGAATCTGGGTTGAAATTTCTAAAGTCACGGAATGTGTACATGAAACTGCCACCTGTTGATTGTATGAAGCCCGCTTTACACGATACAAGGATATGATCTGAGAAAGAACTACAATCGATCGTAGTACAGTCGGTTATATTTAATATCTCTGAACAGATTAAAAGATCAATTATTTTACAACTGGTCGGGGAATATCGTGTTGGTTGATCAACAATTTGTGTCAAACCGAATGAGTCAATTATTTCACTCAACTGAATACAAGAACTGCTCGTTGGTTCTGAAATGTCAATATTAAGATCGCCTGCACAAATTATATAATCAAATTTTGGACAAATGATGGATAAACTATCTTCAAATACTAACAGAAAAGTTGGGAGTGGAAGATTAGGAGGCCTATACATGGAGGCTACTGCGTATTTCATTCCATGTACAGTAAAGGTAATCCACACTTGTTCAACTGTGTCTGACGATATATTAGGAATTTGAGTGGCTTTGAAAATATTTTTAATATAAGTTGCAACACCTCCCCCCCTCCCATTTTCCCTATCCTTCCGAAACAGTTGATACCCCGCTAGACTAATATTATCGTTTGGGGTATTTTCACAGAGCCATGTTTCAGAAACGGTGATGACATCATAGTTATTGTATACCTTCTGTTTGAAATCTGGGAAACCATTCAGTATAGATCTCGTGTTTATGTGACATATTTTTATGTTACGCATTGTTTAATGAAAGTGATAGCACACGAACTCGAGAAGGCACAAAATACTGTAACAGGGTCGATTTTGGGGGGTTCTGGGTAATAGAAGGAATCAGGTTTTGCGGATATTCGATTTATTCACAACACCAAAAATCCAGAGTTGAACTAAAAAAATATTCCCATTTTTATAAACCGCATTGTTTTACATTACTTATATGTTACATGACTCACTTTCAAATATCAGGCAAAGATTACAATTATTGAACGGCAGTAATAAATTAACTTTCAACCAGAAGGCTGTTAGTTCGTCGGATCTTTCGTTTGTGAACTCGACACCAATATCAAAAAACTTCCTTAGCAAAAAGCGGCCACCGTCGTGCCAACATTCAACGAAATATATTGCTCTGAACGATAAGTCTACAGCTTTGTTCGACTTCGAACAATTACTGTTCTAGAACTGTCAGGAGTTTGCGCAGTAGAATTGGTAGCGTTCGGGTTTTGTTGAACTGTTCTAGGACTGCCTTGTTACGCGTTCGGGTTTTTCTCAGAATCGTCCTGGTACGGTCCTAGAACTGTGAGAACTGTCCGAAATCAGTACCTCTCCTCGAGCAAGAACTGTTCTGGACCGTTCTGGGATTTTTTTGACGCATGCTCAATAGCATTTGCCATAAGAAGGAGAGCGATCATTTGTTGATAACCTTAAACCTAATTTAATCTTTTCATTCATTTTATGAATTATGGAGCTCGTACATTCATTTGATAGTAGTGGTGAAGAGTTCCTTGCTGAAAATATTGTACCTAATGTGATGATTCCCGAACTTTTGTTAAACAAACTTAAAAATGAAGGTTACGTTGACGAGACATTACCATTATATTCAGCATTGAACATTTCAGGTGAGTAAAAATTCATGTATAGGTATTATCTTAGAAAATATTAGTGCTCTGTACAACATGTTGAAAATCTAGCTACAAATGCTATGATGGAATATATTTACCAATAATTTTTCCTGAAATGCTCATATTATATATATTACAGTATTTTTTCCTTTTAAGGGTTTCTAGAGACATTGTCAATAGACTCAAAGGACAGTTTGAAGCTTCGGAATATTTTTCCAAAAAAGATGCAGGCCTTAAACGAATAGGCAGTGAGAAATGTATTTTGGTCTTTTATGGTTTGTCAGCAATGAGTGAACTTCATTTAGATATGTGCAAAGTGTTCATCGAATATACTATGGGGGTTGTTTGTGATGCGATTTCGTCAACTGTATCATCTGAAGTGCAGAAAAATTGAATTTATTTGCCACTTTGCAAGAGCGTGCTGCGTGTTACATAATATGTGCATGAACGATCTGATTCTCAATGAATTACACCAGAAGTTGGTTTGAATTATAGAAATTATGTAGCTGCCATATTTGATATTTGACCATTGTTCAATTTTGATAACATTGAATGTGTTTGTTAATCTTTCAATTTTTTTTATTGCAAAATTGCTATTTATTTTTTTTTTTCATATATACTTCAATAAAACACTATATTTTGATTTTATATTTTATTATAATTCCTGTACTAGTAGATTAGAAGTAAATAGACTTCAGTACCTGAAGTAGATATAAATATTGAAAACCAAAAGGTCTTTTTAACAAAATCTCAAAATAACGTTTATATAAATGTGTTTCATGTTAGAGATAAAAATAAACACACAATACATTTATTCCTAATAACACAATAATTCAGTCAGGTACAAAAAGTGAACCTATACAGTTGTGCAAAGTGGATATATTATTAAACTTTTCCATTATTCTGATTATGAAAACAGTATCCTGTACAACAAAAAGTTGTGGATACAAATCTGAAGCTTTCAAATAAATGGAACATTTAAAATTGTTACCACTGATACAAAAAGGGGAAAATATTCAATAAAATAACAAAAAAGTTATTATAAAAAAACTTATTCAAAGATGTAAAATACTATATGAATACAAATTTAAAAAAAAACTCCAACACAATGAAAATCATAAAATAAATCTCATATGTAAATATGTACTCTGACTAGCATAAACTTCACTACTGTATGACTAGCAAAAAGCCATAATTATTCCTTACTACCGGAGTAAATCATTGTGCTTTTGTTTTTCTTCCAGCCTATTTTGCAATATTTAGCTTTTCCTTCTCCCTTTTGTCTCTTCTGTCATAAAAAGACCTCTTATAATTTTTAAGCTCTACCAAAATGTCATTACGTTTCTGATATGTGCAGCCAGGAAAAAAAGCTAATGTTTCACTTGCAATCTTTTTCGACCTGTGGGGGATTTCGTAACAATGAGTATTTGTTCTCATTTTCGGGAATTGAAATGCAGGGGACCACAGTAGAACTTGAAGGTTCTGGTGGTGTTTCCCTAAAATTGCATCATTTGATAGGAGTACTGCTGGTCGGATATTTTTCTTTCTTTCAAAAATGTCATCCATTTTGCTTTGAAATTCAAAGCTTTTCATTTTCCCTCTGCCTGTTTTCCTGTTATTGTCAACAAGCTCTTTGTATGTCCTCTCTAATACTTTGAAACGATTTTCGTATTTATTGGAAGACATTGTGATTTTATATTGATTAGACATTTCTCTTCCAACCAATTCCCATAATTTCTTCATAGATTTCACCTCGAAGGTACCTATTTTTTTTATGTAATTGGTACAGCTCAAGGAGCTTCCAGAGTTCTTTCTCTATTGAAATATTCATCTCCATCCTGGGGACAATCATTTTATTTTGAAAACAGATAAATTCGTCCATACTGAAATCTGAATAAAAAATTAGATCTCTGACATAAGGGACCATTATGTACACACCTCCACCTGAAATTTTCATAAAGATTGAAAAAAATATTGGTTGGTTTTTCAATACAATAGGGTTATGTTATTTTTAATATCTCTTGTTCTCTACTCTCTCTCTTGTGCTGTCCTTATTCATTGGATCACTGCCGCGTTCGGGTTTTCACGAATTGTGAACCGTTCTCAAACAGTCCTAGGATTCGAAACGAGTGCGCACTAGTTCTGCGCAGTTCAAGAACGATTTTCGAACCGTTCTGAAATTGGAAGTCGAACAAACCTTACATCATCTGCCGGACAATAGTTCCGAACCAGCGTGGTTTGACACAGCTCGCTACAATACTTGTTCAGTATTGTTCGTATTGGCTGTGTTTGAAGTACTTGGTGGGGGCAGTCAAATCTATCGCAGTCCTCGCTATGACAGAAATGTGAAACATATCGGGACTGTCAAATTTATTTTGAAAATTCCACGACAAATTTGCTGTCTTATCTTTTCGCTGTGTATGAGCTCAAGAAGGAAATCGGTCACAATATTTGTTGTGTTGTGAAATGTACAAATAATGGAAAATAGTTTGTGTAAATTTTACAATTTTCCAAAATCAGCCTGGATATTTGAACAAAGAGGGAATATAGGATAGCTACTGTGAAGAGGAAAAAGTAAGCGACATGATTACGATTTCACTAGATATGATATATGATTATACAGTGCTCGTCTAAAGTCCGTTCCACCCCTACTAATTTTTGAACCACCTAGTATATCGCAACGAAATTTGGAAGGCTCAAATAGAAGATAAAAACCTACTTTTTCATGAACAAATCACAGCAAGAAGTTCTGAAATGGCGGCTGAGCGCCATCTTCAATAATTTTTTCGAATAGAACACCCCGTATTTCATTCCATTTTTGAAATCCGCCCATAATTCTCAACAGTTTTCTCCAATACACTTTACTCCTGAATTCATTTGTTTTCGAAATATTAACGTTTGAAAAGTGACATTCTGGTTTAAAATGAAGTATGGATTTTGGTCATTTCCGGTAAAACATTTTGCTACGTAAACGTTATTATTAATTTGTAGTTAAGTCTCTCAATGAATTCGACTAACAAGAAGCATGAAGAGAGTTCATTAAGAATAAAGAGTACCGCTTACCGGAAAATCTCGAAGCCTACGAATGTGTTCTGTAAATTCACAATCAAAACTAATTAGTTAGCTGAAAAATTATAATTTATTTTTGAATAACACTTTTATTCAACCCCAACAAATATTTCATCCAGTATTCAATGTGGTCCCCTCCTAAATGAAATAAAGTGCCCTATTATAAATAGCTTCTCTCACGTTGATGAAAGTCTGTTCATCTATTTCTTCACATGTATCTATTATTCTGCGTTCCAACTCTTCCATTGTTTGGCATTCAGTGGCGTAGATTTTTGACTTCTGATACCCCCAAAGGAAAAAATCTAGAGGTGTAAGATCCGGAGATCGTGGTGGCCACTCTGTATTTCCCCTGCGACCTATCCATCGCCCAGGAAAGTTTGTATCGAGGAACTCTCTACCCATGCGATCGAAATGGTGAGGTGCCCCATCCTGCTGAAAAATGATTTCACGATTTTTGAACTCTTCCTGATTGTTTAATACAATTTGCCCTATTCGAAGTTCAATTTCAGTAAAGAACTCCTGTAAGATTGCCCCTGATGAAAATCGGTCCAACAACGCGATTGCCCAAAATCCCCGCCCAAACATCCACCTTTTTAGGAAACTGGGTAAGCCCCTCTCTGAAAACATGCGGATTAGTATCGCTCCAGTATCGTACATTCTGTTTGATGACTTTTCCATTGAGAAAAAACGTGCATTCGTCTGCGAAACATAACCGTTTTAGGAAGCCTCGTTCTCCTTCAATTATTCTTGTTAACCACTCACAAAATTCAACCCTCCGGTCTGGATCATCCTCCGTGAGAGCATGCAGGATTTTATAGGGATGACACTTTTATTTTTTTAGGACTCTTTGGACACTTTTTGAACTTACTCCGCAGGATTCAGCAACTGCAGATGTCGACTGAGTCGGATTGATTACCACTTCAGCAACGATGTCTTCTTTTTTTTCTTCTGAAGGAGGCGGTCTTCCTGATATTGGAGCATCTTTCAGCGTACCAGTTGCTTGGAGCTCATTTAAAAGTTTGCGCAAATATGACCTCGAAATAGGATTCTCGGGTAATCTATCATTAAACATACGGACTGCTAGATGATAATTTCTTCCAGCTTCTCCAAATATCAAAACTACTAGATGTTACCGCGACAACGATTTTTTCCAATGCAAACTTGATTGAAAGCAACATTACTAATTTTAGTTGGGTTTGAAATGATCGAAATGTCACTTTTCAAACGTTAGTATTTCGAAAACAATTAATTTAGGGGTAAAAAGTATTGGAGAAAACTGTTGAAAATTATGAGCAGATTTCCAAAATGGAATAATTTACAAAAAAAAATTGAAGATGGCGCTCAGCTGCCATTTTGAAACTTTTACCTGTGATTTTTCTATGAAAAAGTAGGTTTTTATCTCCTATTGAAGTCCTCCAAATTTTGTTGCGATATACCAGTGGTTCAAAAATTAGTTGGGGGAAAACGGACTTCAGACGAGCACTGTATATAATGATAACTAGCGCAGCGCGAAATTTAAATTGCATGGACTAGAACCTTGGGAACTTCGATCATCAATTTTTGAACGTTGCTCATTAGATAGCAACTCAGTCCATGGATTTGGTTTACAGTATTTTCGATAATATTTGACGCAAAAATATGAAGTTGCTTTGGGCATTTTGCAATTGGGGTCATTGGATTGGAATTAATGATGGTACATTATTGATTGCTGGTTTTGGTTTTCAGTATCCATTGATATATGACATCTGAAAAATATAAAATTGATTGGATAATTCTTGAGTGACTGGAGGAAATTGGTGTATTTCTACTAAAAAATAATGCTGAATAAATGAAATGTTACACTCGCGGGGGAAATTAATAAAAAAGGCACAATTTAGGTTACTTACATTCAAAGATGTTCGTATTGGATAACTTTGGCTGTTAACTCTGTTCTTCAACATTTCTCACCTGTTAACTTATCAATATTTTAAATTGCATTCAAATATCGACAATGTTACACATTTCTGAAAGTTTTTCTCTCGATTTTGATAGAAATTATCAAAACATGGCTCAGTATCTAACTGGAATAATTCACGGGTCCCGAAATGTTGAGGTCTCTAGGCGGCGCCACTGTCGTGCATTCAGCGAATAGTTGATGCATATATTATAGTCACCGAAAATATCAAGATATCTGAATAGTGTTACAACATTATGTCAATTCATCATACTAAAGAATATAAATCGAATGTCAAATATTGGAAACTTTATTTTTGAATATTCTACTCGAAACACCACAAATAAATGGCGACGAGGTAATCTGAACATTCTACCAATTACCAAAATAATGTGAGCAAATGTTTATGTTTCAGTCATCTGAATCTGATGTATCATATATTTAAAAAAAATGCCATCCCATGAATTCATCTCGTAAATTATGAACAAGTCAAAGGTGATAAACAGTGTCAAGGGCCGATAATTTCAATGGATTCCTAAAACAAACAACTTTTATTCAAAATGTTCAAATAGTTCACGGTCTGTGAAGCATGTCCGATACTAAGGGTGAGCCAGTGGGCAATACTGGATTTAAAAAAAGGAATATGTATTCAATCTGGACTGAAAAGTCGAGAAAAAGCAATTAATTGTTGCGATGAAAAGATTGAAGTGAGGTTGAATTAGCTAGGGTATTTGAAAATAGTGGTAATGCAGGTTTCATCTGAGTTTTCCTCATTTGTCAAGCCGAAGGTATCCACTTGGAATTAGGATTCATTTCCGACCCATATACTCCCCATATATAAAGAAATTATAAATAAGCCTCCCATGTATATGTTTTATGTTGAAACCAGTACATCCATTCCATAGGCCAACTAACTGACTTTCAACTTTTATAGGTACTATTGATTTCCAATTCTACGGTTAATGGAAGATTGTACGATTTTGAAAAAAAATCAGTGTATCGAAGGCAGTTCATCCCTGGTTTCCATTTGGGACGGGTCGTAAAAGTATTACTATCCATTGGAATTCCAATCCAAGCTCTATTGGATTGTTTCATTAATTTTATAACACATTTTCGAATGAATCACTGAAGAACCATTCAGAATGGATATTATTAAGTAACGAAAGATCAGTTGAAACTCCAACAAAAACAGAAAGTTGATAATCAGGAAAAGTGCTTCGGGATTCCAAATTTTCCGTTCCATAGATGATCTAGGGGATATCAAAGTCGATAAACGGTGAGTAGAAATATTTCTAACATTCTTGGGTCGAATTTCCATGTTGATGTAGGCACAGTGTAAGTAAATTTTTGTGATTGAATCCATTCGTCCGGCCTGCGTGTGGGTTTTCGTTGTAATTTTTTCAGTTCGGCGATCGTTTGAGATTACGACGTGATTCAAAAATACGAAATGTAGTTATAGTTTTTCACTGCATATGCAGGACACAATGACATTATTCATAGCCAAATCTCATACTCGTATTACAGTGAATACGTGACAATGTTCGTACCTTTAAATCTCTTTTGTTTTTTTCTAAATCATCATGTGTTTTCTGTCTAACCCACTGGACTACGGTTCTCAGTGTTGCCAAGAAATATTGTTTTAACAGATAGTGTAACCTGGGAAAAAATATTTACTTAAACAGAATTATTACGAATATCATACGAAAACAATGGCAAGATTAATTCTGATGATGAGCTCTACGAAAATGTGTTTAACGAAGATTCAGATAGAGAATTTGGATGTGGTGATTCGGACAAGGAAATGAAAGATGGATGTGGAGGAAATAAAAAAGACCAAGAAAGTGAAATAACTGAGCAGGTAGAAAAAATAGAATTGGGAGATAAGGATTCCCTTATACATTTTGATGAAAGCCGACCAGAATGCTGAGCAGCATCGTGATTCAAATGACAATGATGTTGATGTTAATATTGTTTTATCGGCTCTATGAATTCAAAAATAAAACATTTTGGGTGGATAAATACCATGATAATTTGGTTTTACTTGCCTTTAGTTTCATTTCTGAGAATACTGACGCATCAAATTGAGTTAAAAGCGTTCCCCAGTCAATTCCTCTCACACATGTTCGAAAGTCTAGTAACAAACATTTACCGCTATGTTGTGTTGATGGTAAAGATGAGGTGCCGCAATGATAATAATAAAATGGAAATCGTGTTCGATGCCTGTAAAAAATTTTTGTGTATCTGATTTGCTGTTGTTTTGAATTCCATAACTCGAATGAATTTTTTTAAGCTTTCAATAAAACGTTCTGTATTTCCGAAGCAATGTATTTTTGTATTTTTTGGATGGAAGTTCAGTATATTTGTTTGGTTTTCCAGTTCCAGCAGATGTTCGTTTGTCCAGACTAATAAATGGTTATCTATTCAATTTCATTCATGTTGTTCAATAAACAAATACAGTAATACAAATATTTTGATAAAATTTTTGACAGGACCGAGAGGATAGACATTAAATATACCAAGATATCTGAAAATTGTTGAAAAATAGATGTCAATTTGACATGATAATAATAATATATAGATTGAATGTAGAATATTGGAAACTTCATTCTTAATTTTTTTCTCAAAACCCCACACTTATAGAAAAGGGAAGAAACATGGTATTCATAACAAATATAACACATAAAGTACACCAATCAAATCGAATATACCAATGCACCTTTCTGTGAGATTTATCCATATGAATTTCTAAAGACGGGCCTGTATCCTTCATCCAATTCTCGGGAAAAATATGTTCTTCTTATGAGCAACCTCAAATGGAAAAGTACGAAAATCCTCGAGAATGGGGTTATTCTGATCACTGCACTGCAATCAAGTGCTCAATCTTCATATATTCTGTATCGTTTGCAATTAGACATGATGTGGTTATATCTAAATATCCACAACTTCGTTTATTATTGAAACAACAAGCAGAAGGCTATAGGCCAAAAAAATTCAAGATTTCAACTATAGAACAAATCAACAAGTTCACGCCGGAAGCTCTAGATGGAGAATATTCAATGATTAAGGTTAGTCACAATTTTCATTCGGATTATTTACATATTTATTTATTGTAGTTTGCTCTAATATTTGGTATTTCTGGAGCTTGTTGAATGGACAGTTATTTAAAATGACCTTACAAGATGTAGAAGACCTATAATCTAATATTTTAGTTAGCGTACCATAGCTAAAACGTATTATGTATTTTATGTGTTAAAATTCTTTAAAATATATTTTTTTCGTAAAGACTCATTCTTAATCATTTTTGTTGTATTTTATATATTTCCTCACAGTATAAAAATAAATATTTCCCCACAGCTATTTTCTATTGCCTGACAACGACTAAGTCCACGGAAATATTGACTTTTTCTTTCAAAAATGTTATCAAAAATGTCAATATTTCTGATCGATTTTCGAAAAATATCATTTCTGGTACTAAAAAATCAGTGGAGTATTGGATAGTATTGAAACGACCGTTTGGTAGGTAGAGAGGGGGAAAACACGAGTGGACACGATTTGATGTGGCTGCTCATGCTACGACGAATCTTCACCAGTGTCTTGATATGCAGCGTTTGGAAGGTTAGGTTTGTTTGATTAATAAATAGGTAGTGCAGTTATTCATTCAACTTTGCTGGGCAGTAACAATTTGAAATGTTTTAATTATTTATTCAGCTAGTTTTTCATCAGTAATTCAATGTTGAACAATCATGGTCGAGATTTTAAATTGTTATTGGCAGAACCGAGCAGAAAATTTCAATGTGTAGTTTTTTATGGTTTGCAGCAAAAGTATATCACCCTACTTTTACACAGGGCAGAGGAACATTCAAGTCATTCATGATAAAAAACTAGTTTACCCTCTTGCATATTCGTATTTTTTTAATAAAACAATCTATAAATCTCAAAATTTGTCCGCATCTTGGAGTGACCGTTTGGAATTTTCATGAAAAAACTAGCTGGATCCAGAATGCATTGCAATGCCACACAAAGAAAATATCTGTCTGTCTGTTTCGTTCCGGTCACGTTTCCGGTACCATCCCGGTCTATCTGTCTATTTTTATATCTATGTATTGAATTTTTAAATTTTACTAAAAAAATCATAATTTCCGACCCCAAAAACCCCCACGGTCCATAATGGCAAAACTCGTCCGCCATCTTAAATTTATGGATTTTAAAAACGTGATCTCCGACCCCATAATCACAAAACGCCATATTGGAGCCGCCATCTTGAATATATGAATTTATATATATTATAATTATCTATATATATATATATATATATATATATATATATATAAATTTATATATATATATATAGATAAATATACATATACATATATAGGTTCATAATCTCCGACCGTAGGCACAATATTAAATCTAATCGAAATATAACACAATAGTTATTTGTCCGACATTTTTAGTTCTTTAATTTTCATTTAAAAAAATAACTGATAAAAAAACTTTTTAAAGACAAGCTTTCATTTGAGCCATGTACTAAAACGTATAAAATGAATTTAAGTCATAGCTGACAATGATTTAGTTATTTTTTGTTGAATTATTTGGTTTTAAAAAGCTTGTAACGCGAAGTGTTCATAAAAGTAGGTACCAAATAATTTGATTGGGCAGTGAATAGTTGGTAAGTGAGAACTTGTCAAAGTATTTGATTTTTAAGTATTCATGAAAGTAGACAATTTGTCGAAGTATTAATTTTATTACAACACACACATACCAATTTTGAATGAAATACGACCATAATCAGAAAACTCGTCCTTTATCTTGGTGCCGCCATCTCGAATTTATAAATTTTGACAAAAATTCATAATATCCGACCCAAAAAACCCCCACATACCAATTTTGATAGAATTTGACCATAATCACAATGTTTGTCTTCCATCTTGAAGCCGCCATCTTGAATTTATGAGTTTTGACAAAAAATGCATAATCTCCGACCCCGAAAACCTCCACATACCAATTTTGAATCGAAAAGGACCATAATCAGAAAACTCGTCCGCCAAAAACTACGTCTCGTGTTTCGCCTATACCAAATAATTTGGTACGCCTATGGAATTTCTATTAATAGCTACAGTTAGACAATGGTTCGGGAATCTTCGAGAAAAATTGGTTGTTAGGAAGGCCAAAGTGGTCGTTTCAATACTGGACGAGCTCTACTGATGTAACCCCTATTTGATTTTACCGCACTTCAATAAAGAGAAAAAACACAAAATATCGAAAGTCAGATATTTCAAATCGATTTTAAATCTACTCCACCACTGATAAATTTCATCGGGAAATTGTTTTCTCTGAGAAAATAGACGCCATTCGGATTCTAGACCGCAATGGCTGTGAGAGAAAAGGAATATTGAAATGTGATCGCAGTGAATCCCTTCGAAATCCGTTAGGTGAAATTTTTACGGATAATCCCCCCGAGACATGTAGCATCGATCCACATGAAGAGCAGAGATCAAGTCACCTCGAGCCAAGATTCAGCGACACGATGTTCCATTTAGGGTAGCCTTATTGCTCCTCTCCTTTTCCATCTTTTGATCTCGGCGTTCTCAGAGGGGCGGCATAGTGAATAATAGGGCATCTCACCTCATTCCGTTCTATTTCGGTATTTGCTTTTTGGGTCAACAAAGGATATGGGATTACCGTCATATTCAAAACAATTTCGGGATGTATGTTCCTTCAAACGTAATCTTCTCATGTTGTATGTGGAAGCTACCAGCATTACGGTAACTCTACAGGGCGAGTATATGGAATAATTTTATATTTACGCGAGCATTCGAGAAAAATGACACAGGCCTGCATTTTAAAACTTTTGGATCGTTGTTTAAATTTGAACAATTATTTTAATTTATTTTTATTGGACATAATTTCAATATTACCAATTTGTTGTTTCTTCATAACTTCAGGTTTCTTACAAATTGCAAAAGTTTATAATTGAAGAAAAAATTAGGTTTTCAGCTGAAAAATATTATCTGGTGTCTGTGTGTCTGTAATCAAATCTTGCAAGTTACATTCGACCCACTTCTAGTTGGCTGATTCACGTGAAATTTGGCAGGTGTTCACAGTGTTTGGCAGGTGTTCACAACTTGCTGAATGTCCTAACGGATCCCGTTCATTTTGGTCTTTCGCCAAAGCTGTGGGAAGAAACTTCACTTCCAGTTCATTTCCTCCTCTAACCAAAGAAGATGGAACACTAGCAACGACTGCCCAGGAAAAAGCCAATATCTTTGTGCACCTATTTGCTGGAAATTCCACTCTGGATTCATCGGGAAAACAACCCCCGAACATTACACCTATTGACAGTCACATTCCCGAGATCACCTTTCGCCAACGTACTATTAGAAAGATTTTGCTGGGTCTCAACACCAACAAAGCCTGTGGATCTGACGGAATCCCGCCGATCGTTCTCAAGAAATGTGCCCCCGAAACTAACACCTGTTCTTTGCAAGTTGTTCAACCACTCTTACAATTTGGGGGTATTTCCGTTCAATTGGATAATTGCAAGAGTACAGCTAGTCCCTAAAAAAAGGGAAAAAGGCCCTACCTAGCAACTACAGACCTATCGCACTGCTATCTATTATTTCAAAGGTCATGGAAAAAGCCATCAACATCAAGCTCATGAAATATCTGGAAAACTCAGGAATTGTCAACGATAGGCAATATGGCTTCCGCCATCAGAGATCAACTGGTGATCTGCTCGCTTACGTCTCACATATATGGCAGCTATCTATTGAAAAGTATGGAGAAACTTTAGCTGTGGCATTAGATATCTCCAAGGCGTTCGATCGAGTTTGGCACCAGGGACTCCTCGCCAAGCTTCCGTCTTATGGCTTGCCCCCTCAGCTGTGTTCTCTGCTTGCTAGTTTTCTCTCAAACAGGTCTCTCCATGTAGTGGTCGATGGAGTTTCATCTGACACTCTACTCATAAATGCTGGTGTTCCGCAAGGATCTATTCTCGCACCAACACTATTTCTACTTCTCATCAACAACCTGTTGAAAGCAACTTCATGTCCAGTACACAGCTTTGCCGATGATAGTACCCTCCATACCGCTTTCTCTTCCAGGGCCCCTATATCAGCCCGTGAAACCAGAAATGAACGAGGAAGAAATGTTAATAATATAAATATGGACTTAACAACAATTCTCGAGTGGGGATCTAATAACTTGGTAGAATTCAATGCAAACAAAACACAAGCATGTCTTTTCTCTAGAAAAGCCGATCTCACTTGCCTAACATAACTTTGTCAGGAGTAACCATACCACTGAAGTCATCCATATCGATGCTTGGTATTACTATCAGCAATAACCTTTCCTGGGAAAATCACGTGAGGTCCATTGCCAAAGTGCATCCCAAAACTTGGTTTTGTTTCGTGCCAAGAGCTATTTCACCCCCACTCAGCTGCTTATGATCTATAAGGCACAGATCCGACCTGTCCTGGAATAGTGTTCCCATATTTGGAGCGCGGCACCTAAACATATCCTGAGGCTATTGGATTCTGTCCAAAAAAGGGCAATTCATCTCGTCGGTGATGCCCCGCTTACAAACTCGCTCACTTGCCTGGAACACCGTAGAAAAGTTGGCGATTTGTCTCTATTTTATAGATATTTTCATGGGCGATGCTCTTCTGAAATATCAACAATCGTTCCTGCTTTGGCAGTCTCTTCGAGACTAACCCGTCAAGTTCAGTCATCACACCCCTTCGAGGTCACTTTGGAGACCTGCAGAACATCACTTTCCAAAGACTCGTTCATCCAACGAACAGCGAGGCTTTGGAACTCATTGCCTAGGGAGGTGTTCCCCGAGGCATACAACCTCCAGAAATTTAAGAAGACCACCAACTCCTACCTTCTTTCCCTTGGTTCCCACGATGTTCTCTGAACATTACAGGATATCCCTTTTCGTGAAAACCAGAACATAAAAAAAAAAAAAAAAAGTTCATAGTTACAGAAAAACCAAAACGGCAGCTCTGAATTGTCGGACGAGAGTTGTGTTTATGGTCCGATTCGACTCAAAATTGGTATATGGGGGTTTTCGGGGTCGATGATTATACATTTTTTGGAAAAATTCGTATAATGGAGATGGCCGACGATCTTTGTGATTATGGTCCGAATCTGTTGTTTTTTCATCACTTCAGGTTTCTTACAAATTGCAAAAAAATATATAAAAAGAAAAAATCAAGTTCTCAGCTGAAAAATATCATTCGGTGTCTGTGTGTCTGTAATAAAATCTTGCAAGTTAAATTCGACCCTCTTCTAGTTGGCCGATTCACGAGAAATTTGGCAGGTGCTCACAGTTCGTAGTAACAGAGATAAACAAAATTGCAGCTCGAAGATGTCGGACAAGAGTTGTGTTTATGGTCCGATTCGACTCAAAATTGGTATATGGGGGTTTTCGGGGTCGATGAATATCGATTTTTTTGCCAAATTCGTATAATGAAAATGGCTGCTCTCAGATGGCCGACGATCTTTGTGATCATGGTCCGATTCTGTTCAAAATTGGATTTGGAAATTTTCGGGGTCGGAGATTATAAATTTTGATTCAAATTTCACAAATTCAAGATGGCGGACGAGTTTCGTAATTATGGTTCGATTCTATTCAAAATTGGTAAGGGGGGGGATTTCAGGGTTGAAGATTATGATTGATTAGGTAGAAATTCATAAAATCAAAATGGTGGCTCCAAGATATAAATAAATATAATATAATGTTTATTCAGTAAATTCAGTTACAGAAATATGATATGGTTTAGAATAAACATGGAAGAACCACAGAAGCTGTATTGCAAATACAGCTTGTATGTGGCTTGAAATTGGATTATAAATTGTAAAATACTCATGATAAGGTGAATTATGTCAAAATCTGGAAATTATCTCTGGTTCAGGGAGTTAGGTCATAATGGGGATCATCGTCTGAATCGGGTAGTGTTACATAATAGAATTAATATACGTATGACGGTACATAATTATAAAAAATACATGTTATAATACTTCTAATTCTAATTCATGGGACATGCGAAATAATTTGTTCAGACATTCCATTCCTTCAAATCAATTCATCCTGTTATTTACTATGTCATGAATTATTGATCTTGGTGTATTTTGTAACCATTTCGTGATCATTTTTTTGAAAGTTAAGTAATTGGTTTCTATTTTTATATTATTTGGTATGATATTGAAGATTTTGGGACCTAGAAAATCGAAGCTACGCTGTCGGGCATTCTTATCGCATTTCGGTACAATAATATTGGATCTGCTTCTTGTTTCATAGGAGTGTCCGATTGTGGAAATTTTTACTTTTTTTCTATAAATGTTTGTTATCATTTTTTGACAGTACAACTGTCTCAAATCAAGGAATCCACTTCCGTTGAACAGATCATTGCTTGAATAACATCTGTCGTTATTGTATATTATCCTAATTAGCCATTTCTGTAATACATTGACTTTTTCTAGATGACAGTCAAGGACTCCGCCCCATCCAATATTTCCGTATGATAGCTAAGATTGTATTAAGGAAAAGTACAAAGTTCGCAGATGAGGAATATCTAGGTATTCTTTCAAAAATTTTAAACGAGACAAAAGTCCTCTAAGTTTCCTTGCAACAAAATGCATTTGTAGGTCCCAACGTAAGTGTCGATCGATTATTATCCCTAAACACTTTATTGATGTTGTTTCAGGAATTTTTGTATCTTTATCAATATTTAGTGATCCTAGATTTGGTAAATTATTGGTATATGATGTTAAAGGTGAATACTTCGTTTTTTCTATATTCAATGTCAATTTGTTATATTGAAGCCATGATTTAATTAATTTAATGTCTTGCTCTGCTTTTTTTTAAGAATATTCCAGTTTTCTGCTTGATAAATTATCGCAGTGTCATCTGCAAAACTGAGCACTGTCCCCTCGGTGATGATGGACAACAAACTATTGATATATAGTATGAATACCAAAGGTCCCAAGACGGTGCCTTGGAAAACACCATATGTGATATCCCTCATCTCGCTACATTTACCGTCAACAACTACTTGTTGTTGTCTATCTGAAAGGTAACTCTTCAATAGGTCGTATATATTTCCTCTAATGCCATAAAGTTTCAGTTTTTTTAATAAATTGTTGTGACATACAGTATCGAAAGCTTTAGAGAGGTCAATGAATATACATAATGCAGGGGTTTTTGAATCGAGTGCCTTATACAGATTCGAAGTTAATGAGTAGATTGCATCTTCTGTAGACTTTCCCTCTCTAAAGCCGTATTGACCATCTGAAAGGATGTTGTTCCTTGCCAAGAATTTAACCATTCTGATCTTAATAATTTTTTCTAATAATTTTGATAAATTACTTGTGAGAGAGATTGGCCTATAATTTCCGAGATCGTATTTGTTTCCACTCTTATATAAAGGTCGAATTAGTCATATTTTGAATGATTTAGGAAAACATCCAGTTCTGAAACTTTCATTAAATAGGATGGATAGAGGTTCAGCAATTATATGTGCTATTTCTTTAAGTGTCTCGGTTCTGATATTGTCTTTTCCAGGAGATTTTTTATTTTTTAACGAACGTATCGTGTTTTGAATCTCTGCAGGATTCGTTGGGAATAAAAACATTGTTTTATCATGATTAGGTATGTTTTCGGTAAAATTAACTGGTGCCTCAATGTCAGCGTATGTTTTTCCTAGGTCACTAAAATAATTATCAAATGCATTTGATATGTCGATTTTGTCTTTTAAAATATCATTTGAATTGGTTACTATTTGTTCTATTTCTGTATTTGGTTTTCTTTTATCACATATTTCGTTTACACATTTCCATAAATTTTTAGATACATCTTTATTTTTGTTGATTTGTTTCCTATAATAGTCTTTCTTCGTTTTTCGTAATAAACGACTCAATTTGTTTTTTTCACTTTATATCTCTGTTGGAGATTTTGGTCATCGGGGTTGAATTGCAATTGCCTATATAATGTACTTTTGTTGTTTATTGACACAATTAATGTAGGTGTAATCCAAGGCTTCCTCAATTTCGATTTCCCTTGAATTTTTACTGTTTTAGTATTTTTTGTAATATAGTATGTGAGTTTTTCTATAAATATATCTGTCATTTGATTTACATCTCCCATTACATGTATCTGATTCCAATTTTCGAGATGGGGGACGATCTCTGTGATTATGGTCCGATTCTATTCAATATTGGTATGTGGAGGTTTCCGGGATCGGAGATTATGAATTCATTGTTAAAATTCATAAATTCAAGGATAGTGGACAAGTTTTGTGATAATGTACCGTTTCTATTCAAAATTGGTATGACGGAGTTTTTGATTATGAATTTAGTTGAGGATCATTGATCATTTGTCAGGATTCATAAATTGAAGATGGCAGCTCTAGGATGGCAGACGAGTTAATCTATTGCGTCCTTAATCAATTACTCTTTTGAACTCGGACAAATACCTGATTCTCGAAAATTGGGAAAAGTGATTCCACTTTATAAAAAAAGGGATAAATATAGTGTTGAAAACTAAAGACCTATAGTACTATTGAGGTGTCTATCAAAAATTGCTGAGAAGTCTTTTGCAACTAGAATATATTTTTTCATGGAAGACAATAGAATATTTACCAACTGTCAATATGGCTATCATAGGTCAGAAAAGTCGACCGAATTAGCATTACTCGAATTCACACAAGAAATATATTCATGTCTAGACAAGGGTAGGAAAGTTGCAGGTTTATTTTTCGACTCAACTGCCGCTTTCGATACTGTAAATTCAAATTTCCTTGAAGAGAAATTGAATAAATTAGGTATAAGAGGTGAAGCACTGAAATGGATAGCTTCATATCTACAAAGAAGGCGAATCGCAGTGAAATGGAATTGAATGTCGGGGTAGGACAAGGTTCAATACTTGGTCCTCCACTCTTCCTTATCTTCATCAATAACTCACCACAATCTGTAACTTCTGGCGATATATACATGTATGCGGATGATACGTCAGTAATCATATACGTCAATAATATAACAGAAGTAGAAACTAAAGCAGATATAGTAATCACGCAATTCAACTCGTGGTGTCTTGTGAATTATTCGACCATGAACGTAAACAACACGGTGTTTATGCATTTCTCATTAATCAAAACAAATGTTCAGCCAAAGATAAGATATGTTGAAACCAGCGAACATGTAGAATTTTTCGGAAACAACCATAGATAGTAATCTAAAGTTACATCGAGAAATAGACTCATTATGTTCTAAGCTTTTTTACTATCTTGAGTAAAATAGAATCATCTAGTGCGCAGTCGGCATCCAGGTTCGAAACCCAGTTAAGGGCAACTGAAGCCTGCCTTGCTGGATTCGTTATATTGTCACTACTATACTGACCCCTGGAGGTTTTTTTTCACTGAGACTGCCCGGAACAAAAGTGGCCTTTTCCACTATAAACCAAAAGGCGCCCGAGGCAAAACCAAGATCAGTGAAAGGCGCCAAAGTTTGATAGTAGGGGGAAAGACCCTTCACAATGAACGCGACTATTTTTTATTAAACAGATTTTTCTATTTTTCATTTCCAGGATGGTGGAATCACCCCCTGGACGCCTCACAAATTGAAGTCGTTTATACAGAAAACAATATCTGCAAAATATGAACGCGGCTATTTTTTCCTTCACATATTTTTTTTTACATTTCTACGAGGGTGGAACCACCCCTTGGACGACTCCCAAATCGAAGTATTTTATGTATAACCACCGCCACTGATTTTTTTGGCTACTGCTGTGAAAATGCCTGCTGGTAAGTGGCTGCTTATCACACTGCTGAAAATGCATACGCGTTGAAAACTTGCCATAAATCTCTATATCAACTTCGTTCGTTTGTAATATCATTATTATGACGTATTCTCCATTCCACATGTATACAGTGCATTCCATTTGAAACGAGCCACCCTGAATAACTTTTGGTACAATGATTTTCAGGAAAAATAAAAGAATACGTCAACAATAGTATACAGGGGGACACATTTTGACATATTCACATTTGATGTTACTTCCACTATCGCACCCCCAGAGCATGTCACCATTTTTTTTTTAATGGATCACCCTGTATTGTTTTGCATTATCAGATGCTCCATGATGAGCAGATTTCAACAAAGTATAAAACATATGGTCTGACGCATATGGTTCGGGAGCTACAAATTATTTGAACGATGATTTGCAGTAAAAATAAAAAAACAAGTCAACAATTTATACAGGAGGCCACATTTTGAAATATTCGTTCTACAGACAAATGAAGCAATAAATCAGAAAAAGAGATTTTTTATTAAATTCTTGAATCAAAATCTGATGACTTGACAATGAGAAGAAAAAAAATTTCTATAGTAAATGTTCAAAAATGTTTCCACCAACTTCCATACAATGGTACAAACGAGCTTCCATTGCCGCCCTCACATGGTTGAGAATCTCGGGAGTTATTTCTCTGCAATGCCTAATGATATTCTCTCTCAAATCTTCTTATATTGTTGATTCTATCTCATACACTTCAGACTTCAAATGACCTCATAAAAATAAATCAACAGGAGTGAGATCCGTAGACCTTGGTGGCCATTCTGTAGGACCTCTTCTGCCAATCCAGCTACCGGGAAAATGATCATCCAAAAATTGTCGTACTAGAGCTGCATAATGAGGAGGTGCACCATCCTGCTGAAAAACTATTTCTTGTTCGAATAAATTGATATCCTCCTCAATTGCCCTATTGATGCACGGTATTATTCGATTCTCCAACATATCCAAATATTTCTCACCAGTCAAATTACCATCGATAAAAAAAGTTCTATGATGTGGTCACGTAAAAATCCTGCCCAAACATTCAGTTTTTGTGGTCGTTGGGTATGAACTTGACGGTATAAATTAGGATTCGTATCACTCCAATATCGACAATTTTACCGATTCACCTGTCCATTCAAACTAAACGTACTTTCATCCGGAAAACAAATTTTATTCAAGAAATTCTGATGCAAGTTGATCCGTTCAGTGAGACTTTCACAAAACTCGATATGTCTATCGAAATCATCTTCGTTCAATTCATGAACTAGTCTAATCTTATATGGATGGAATTTGTACTTTTGAGGGATCCTGAAAACATTTGTACGACTGATTCCTGATTCTCGAGATAACTTAGTAAGAGATTGCGTATTTTTCATTAGTCCAACGTGCCCTAAAACTGCAATAGAAATAGCTTCATCGTTGACAACTCCTGAACGGTTATGATTTTCATTGCTAACAGATCCAGTTTCCATAAATTTGTTCAATAATTCCGAAACGTTTTTGTGTCGTACATTTCTTCCTGGATGATTATCATCGAACATACGGGCAGCAGCTCTAGCACTATCTCCATTCTGGTAGTACCTACAAACTCACTATTTCAATCCGTTTTCGAAGCGTATAAACCATTGCTTCTCAAGAATTCACAAAAACAGAAACACCAATTGTAACTTCACCTGGTAGGTGATCGTTATTGTAGAATGAGACAAATACAAAATGAAGAGAATATCGAATTCAAACTTAACTAGGCAAAATATGACTTTTTTGAACTATACTTCAGAAAAACACCTATGAAACCCAGGTAACAGATTGTACAGAAGTTCGAGTGGCTCGTTTTCAACCAAATAATTTATAGCTCCCGAACCATATACGTCAGACCATATGTTTTATACTTTGTTGAAATCTGCTCATCATGGAGCATCTGATAATGCGAAACAATATAGGGTGATCCATTTAAAAAAACATGGTGACATGCTCTGGGGTACGATAGTGGAAGTAACATCACATGTGAATATGTCAAAATGTGTCCCCCTGTATACTATTGTTATTTTTCCTGAAAATCATTGTACCAAAAGTTATTCAGGGTGGCTCGTTTTAAATGGAATGCACTGTATATCATGTTCATATTATTATTGTCACTCATTTCCATTATTGTAACTCAACATGAATTAACATCATTATTATAATCGAAAACCCAGGACGTTTCGAAGAATTCACATTCAGGGAGATGATCCACACAAAGTGCAGTTCGCTTTCACTAGGTGAATTTTCCACCAATACTTGCTTGAAATTGAAATATGAATTCTTTTAATTAATGAAGAGAGTATTCCCAATATAGGGTATATTTGGATTTACATCCGAGGGGATTTTCGTGCTTAGTGGGCGCTTTTATACGTTGATTTTCCCGGATTGTTGAATCATACTCGTACCCGGTGGTGAATACACAGCAGAAATCGCCCTCGGGTGAAAATTGAAGTGATTTTCCGAAATCAAAGTATCTGTTGATTTTTGGGTCTAACCTCACAAATACTTTTGGAGAGAAAAAGGTATAGTCTGGTGCACTGCATGAAAATCAGCTCATTCGACTGAATGTTCAGATCTGTACAGATTCTATTTCTTGGTGTGTATTTCTATTTTGAATAATTTATGGATGAACATTTCCTGGGCAATTCTCCAAAATAACGAACGAACAAGAATTATTCATTTTATTTTGTTTTGTTGTTGCATGATGGATGTCATTCGATACTAGATTGTTATCCTGTCATCACTAATAAGTAATTTGAAACACTTCAACCTCAGTGTCAAATAATGTACCAAGTTCAAATTATCCGTTGTAATACCACAAGAGAGTGAGAATAAAGTGAAAATAATTCGACAGATTTTCTAAAACTTGTTGGCAGGCAAAGACACGAGAGCCCAACGGTCTCGAGTGGCTATTTGAGAAAAAAATCTAGAGAATTATTTTCTACCTTATCGAACTTTCGTGTAGTATTCTATAGATTATTTTTTCAGTTTACGATCACAAACACTCAAGTTCTTGAACCTGTTATCCATGACTGATGAACAAACTTCCATGCAATTGATGAAATAGACTTAATGATATCAGCTTATCGAAAAGCTTATTCAATATTGATATATAAGTATCATGATTCAGTGAATATCTCAACGTTCTATATTCAGAAATGTTCACCTGAATCATTCTCTGTTCAATTTATGAATCCTTTATTAAAAACCGTTTAATCGATTTTATTCGTCCACTTCACATGGCACTTATCTCTCACAAGAAATATGTTGCATTCCTAAAAAATACTTAATTGTTTTCCCAGATTCTAGAGTAAACCAATCAAATAGTCTCAGTGTTCATCATACTTTGGATGGAGTTTAAAATTCAAATACCACTTGAGTTCATCTTCAACTTTCTAGTGAAAATGAAATAATATCTGACATTTTGTAACATGAAATCACTTTCTATTCACACAATTTTCTGCACAATGAAAGAAACGAAATAATATTTGTTTGCATACCGGATGTTTTGAATATCAATGGAAAAATGGCAAATGATCAAGTGGACAGAAATATTTGTTATAATTGAAAATATATAAAATGGTGTCCATCCAACTCAGCTCTCAGCGAGACCCATAAACCAGCATCATCTATGTGAATAATAATAATAACTATATGTTATCTCATCTTGATGTGGAAATTTACCCTGAAAAAATAGCAAGTTCTTGCAGTATAGATCCAAAATAGTTCCAGAGTTAATTTTCCAAGTGGATCAACGAATCCCTGTATGTCCTTTTGGAGGAGAACCCATGATCTTCTGAATATTCCATATGAGCTGAACGTGAATTCCAAATATAACCATGTTGTGTCCTCTAGGTATTCCATATCACAAATATCAAATTCATTTCCTAAGTGCAATATCTTCTAGTAATATGTAATGTTGAAGACCTCTTGAAAATAAACACACTTCTTGATAAAAAGAAGGAATGACTGTGATATACATCAACTAATTTGAATGAAACAAAAAGAAAAAACATTCAATTTCGAATTGTATATAAAACTCATGCTCTTGCTTTTTCAATAAAATAATTCATTGAATGATAACGGTGTTCTTACAGAAAATATGGTGACAATGTCGAAAAGTCAGTGAACATTCCCTCCTCTCTATGCCATATTTCATCGTATCCAATGAACCTTTATAGAATCAAATTCTCAAGAAATGTAATATTTCATTGGAAATGATCCATTTCCAACAATCGAAAGTAGTATCTCTTACCTCCAATTTGTATTCCATTGTGCACAATCTGTCCACTACTATGAATAATCATTTTAAAATCAATGTCCATTAAATGATTACCCCAAACTAATTTATTGTTTAAAAAAATCACAAACGAACATAAGCTCCTTAGTAATTTTCAATCCAGCTATTATCAGTGAAAAAGTCTGGTTTTTTGCTCATTTTCAAATGAATCAAGATGAAGTGCATGTATGATGGGCCTATCACTTCTTTGAACATTTTATTTGTTCTTCACCAAACAAAATTTATAATGTTTTTTCCGTTGCTAGGATTATCAGAACAGATTGAATGCTTATATAACTACATATATTGAAATTATGAATGCATGCTGGATGGAATTAAATATTTTATCTTTTTAAACTTAAACAATTTGGGATCTTTGTTATACATTTTTGGACTACAGATTCGTTATTCGTTTCCGAAAGGCTTTCATTTCGAATGATTTGAGAATGAAACTTCCATTAATAAAAGCCAAGCTATTTTGAACACGATATGAAGTATAATTCAAATTATTTCACTATAATATCGAAAGTTCTCAAATCATTCCAGGTTTTTTCCAAGAAAACTTCTAAAAGTATCGCGTCTCATTTCCAGAATTCACAAAAAAGATTTCACATAAAAATTATAAATAGTTTTGAGGAACATTTTAAATGATATTAAAATCACAACACTATGCCGATTTGTCATTTTCGATCAAACAACCATTAGATTTGACGTTAGGTTTTACCTACTATTATTGGCCATGGCTTGATTTTTTTGCCAGTGTTAACCTGTATTCCGAATTAGTATTTTCTACTCCATGAATTTGACAACTATGTCCATCCTACTCGCTATTGGGCCAAAAAATATCGTTCAACATTTGAGAATAATTTTTCAATCATTCGCCGAAACAGTGTTTCCAACAAAACGACAAGAAAAATCTTTCTAGTTTTAAAATAGAGCTAATGAAACAAAGCTTGTGCACCGAAGTCTCTACCGTGTACTCTATCAAAATTTTGTTTTTTTGTTGTTGCCATGGTAACGTCTTGTATGACTGAATAATGGTGGTATGAATTGATTTGTTTGAAAATATGAACAGGATGTCCATAAAATCAGATGTGGAATCATCTGCGACTGGAAGATAAACTTTAGTCGCTATCTTGAATCGTTCAAGATAACCTCTTATGGGGTATTCATGCTGAAAAGGAAAACATTCTCAATTGAATATTAAATAGAAATATTTTTATGTCGATTGAAAAATCCACGATAAAAATGAGGTTATTTTTTGCGAATGTCTAACAGAAAATAACTACTTCCCCGGCTAACGCCACGCTGGACATTGAACTACATCTGATAGACCTACTGAAAGGACCCATTTTCTGGAAGCAATCTCACTTTGCAAAGTGTCTCTCCAAAAGAAATTTGTCTAACCTTGTTCCATCTTTGCGAAGTGAGATTGCTTCTAGAAAATCTGTTTTCCATTTCTTCCGGTCTTCCGTGGAAGCGTGAAATAGATTTTCGTCGACAAAAATGTATTGAAGACACTCTTCTTTGCCTCATTCATGTATATGGGTTCTTAATTAAGACTGGAATAGAAAATCAAATAACAATCTCAATGAAATGCAAATTTCCAATTTCAGATTTTTTCTTTTGGGTTAGGGTCTTTTCAGAATATCTATGAGATGTAGTTCAACGTCCAGCGAGGCTTCAGCCAGAAAAGTAGTTGTTTTCTGTTAGACATTCACAAAAAAAACTTCATTTTTATCGTGGATTTTTCAATTCCAGAAAAATATTTCTATTCCATATTCAATTGAGAATGTTTCCCTTTCCAACATGAATACCCCACAAGAGGTTATCTTGAACGATGGAAGATAGAGACTAAAGTTTATCTTTCAGACGCAGATGACTCCACATCTGGTTTCATGAACATCCTGTTCATATATTCAAACAAATCAATCTATCATACCCCATGTCAGAAAAACACTAATTCCAAAGTATCTCTCCAAAAGAAATGTTTCTTACCTTTTTCCATCTTTGCAAAGTGAGATTGCTTCTAGAAAATCTGTTTCCCATTTCTTCCGGTCTTCCTGATGATCGTGGAAGCGTGAAATAGATTTTCGTCGACAAAAATGTATTGAAGGCCTAGTTAATGCGATGCATCTCTTACGTCATTGTTACAAATGATTTCTGATGAATACTCCCTTTTGGGAAACACTCTTCTTTGCCTCATTCATCTATATGAGTTCTTAATTGAGACTGGAATATAAAATCAAATAACCACTCTAATAAAAATGGAAATTTTTAATTTCAGATTTTTTCTTTTGAGTTAGGTGTCCTTTCAGAATATCTATCAGATGTGGTTCAATGCCCACCGTGGATTTAGCCGAGAAAGTAGTTGTTTTCTGTTAGACATTCACAAAAAATAACTTCATTTTTATCGTGGATTTTTTAATTCACAGAAAAATCTTTCTATTCAATATAATATCGAAAATGTTTCCTGTTTCAAGGTGGTTAGAAATTTTCAATTGTAATCTATGTTATCACGAAAAAAACAGAATAAAGAAAATATCGAATCTATGTTCAACCTATCAGATTTTTCATTATCCATTCCATTCTCGGCACAAAACTTCCTCTATTACAATCAAATCTGATTAATTCATCGGGTCATCTCAAGTTAGTTCGATTTATGTGTATCAGGAAACAATAACACCCTGCCGAACTATATAATATAGAATAACAAGCAATAACTAGCATGTAATGGTTGTTGGTTCATGTTCATGGTTAGTTTCTGATACTAAGCAAATTGCCGGTCTGCATGGGGCATGTCGCACCTCGTGAATTATGGATCAGGATAAAATATAGGATATTGTAACAATGGATACGTTAATGCTAAAAAAACAATATAAATATTGAGGAATTACCACTTTCTCCAACCACAATATCATTTTCATAGGAAAGCGAGAATATGCTTGATTTCCAAAGGAAACCAAATAAAATGGAATGCCCAAATTATCTTTTGAAACCTCTAATAAGAAGGCAAAATAATATCATACTTCCAGTAGAAATGAAGTCTTCCAACAACGGCAAAAAATGGTAGTGAAAAAATAAAAAAATAAAAAAAATATTAATTTACGTAACAAATCTAGAAAATACTGTTTTTTGGACGAGGTGGAAGTCCAGAAAAACAGTTTCCGAGCGTATTGCGTACATTATTTTTTTGGTAACTGTATGGAATAACAGATCAATGAAGTACGTTTCTTCATATTTACCAGCTTATTGCTTAATTTTTCTTTACGTTATAAAAAAACACAAATTTTTTATTGGAAAAATGTTCTGCACTTCTTGAGTGCTTGCGAATATAAGATTGAAATGAAATTCATTGCTTTTTCGTTGTTTCTTCCATTTTACTGTGACTTCAAAACATAGTATTATTGTGAAAATTTTAAATAATAATATCTATATATAGAATTCACGTCCTCCAACAAACTGGTGGCAGAAAAAAGACACTGCCAAATTTCGACGTTTGATTGATTTCTTCATCAAGACTTATTTAGTTATTCAGGCATTAATATTTGTAACAATCTTTCTAAAAAACAATGCCTATTATTTATCACTCATAATTGCACGAGAGGTTTGTATTTCATCGGGTAAATTTGGGTTGTTTAATGAGAAGGTGTTGCCTAGCAATTAGACGAGAAAAACTGTCAACTATTAAAAACGCCACACCGAAGGTGGAGCGTTTTTAGGTTGACAGTTTTTCGAGTCAAATTGCTAAAGGAAACAGTTTAGAATTTGAACAACAAAAATTTACCTGATATCAATACAAACATCGAGTGTAATTCGGCAGGACTATTTAATGAATAAGAAATTTAGAAACATATCAATGCGAACATTATTTATGAAACTTTAAAAATAAACACATTTTTAGTTGAATGTACATTTATTAAAAACGCAGTTATTGAAATTCATACTAGGAACACTGATGTCGCTGCGGGTACAACAGCTAATCGTTTCTGTAGTTGATGTTGAAGTTTTTTCTTTTTCCAAACGAATTGATTGAATAATGCTCGAATGATACTCTTTGTCAACTTGTAGGTATGGTTTTATTGATGATGAATTGCTGTGTCCTGTTATTTTTATCAGAGCTTGTTCTTCAATTCCGCTTTTACTTAATTTGCTAACTGCTGCCGCTCGATTCGAGTGATTTGTAATTTTGACACGTTTGACATCTATACAAAAACGTTATGCTGAGCATTTAGTCCATTTCGAAATTTCATTAATTCCAATCCGCACATTCTTATACCAACCTTTAGAATTTTTCTTCTTCCAAAAGGGATTTGGTGTAAGAAATACTGTGTCCAATGTTATAAAAATGTCTCGTTTTTCCATCAACTTTTTAAATAAACGTATTGGGCGAATATCTTCCTCTAAAATATGAGGCGTAATCCATTAGCTGTCACATAGTTTATTGTAACCGCCTTGTCTCGTTTTCGAAAATAGAGAATTTTACTCGATACGTCCAGTTTCTTTTCCATTATTTTCAATTTCAGATACAAAATAAGTGGTTTTGCAGTGAGCTGCTCCTCCTCCGCGCCAATATAATTCAAACGCCAAAATGTGATATAATTTCTTTTGAAGTCCTTCCGGTTCATTTTTGTCATATAATCTGGCCATTGCGAATATTTCAGATTTATTAAGAGCTGATGACTAGATTTTCTCTTTTCGGGTTGTGCTTGTAGGATTTTACGTTTAGCATTACGTGCAGCTCGTGATGAAATAAACTGAACGTCGGTGGAAGGGTTAAATACAATATTGAATTCGTTATAATATTTACTTTGTAGCATTTGAGCGCTGGTGCTCCAAATTGTTTTAGATACCGCTTCTTTGTAGTCTTCTCAGTCACCTTTTCGCATATTGAATGCCCACTCTTGCAATATTACATTCAATTTCACGATGGAAGTATCTGGCTCAAATGTATATTTTTTTGCATCGCAAAACGTAGAGAATTGTAGCCAGATTGATAATTGCGTTGCAACTGTATTAGTAGGCACACAGGTATCAACAATTTGACTAATTTTGGCGTTCGTAGACTCACCTAATCGACTCATTGTTAGTGCTCAGAAATTCAATAAGTTGTTGACAAACATGTCAAACTATTTATTCTGGCAACCAATACCGCGATAATTGATAAACAAATGAATAAGAGAAAAAACTTTTGCCGCTGTCAAACTGACAATTGCACTGTGGCATATGCGATTTTGTATACATGGGTTGAATTGTCATTGAAATAAAATTGCCAATTGATTTACAAATAATTCATGTCTGGATAACTGAAAACATTTTCAAGAAAATGTCAAATCAACGTAGACTATTTTCTGAAAATTTAATTTTTCCTGTACCCCAATTTCGACCGCCTTCAACCGCGTTAATCATGATATTCTTTTGGAAAAAATGAGCAACTATGGATTGCTGAATGTTTATTTAGAGTCATTCAGTAACTATCTGGAAAATAGAGGTTTCCTTGTCAAATATAACGGGTATATGTCTGAAAAACACATTTTTAATTCCGAGGTACCACAAGGGTCCAATCTTGGACCAATATTATTCGTTATCTTCGTGAATAATCTACCGCTGGTAGTTCGAATCTCTGAATGGTCTGTATTCGCAGATTATTTCAAAATATAGAAAAAATTGATACAGTTAGAGATTGTGTAGTACTACAAAAATATGATGAATGTTTTCCAATGGAGACAAGAAAATAAAATTTACTTCAATTCAACAAAATACAGTGTAATGTCAATACCCATAATCTTTGACTATATAATAGGCACTGATTTTTTGAGACAACAAAATGTTGTGAAAGACTTTGGCGTAACATATAGTGATAAGTTATCATTCAGTGAGCATATTGCAATTGTTGCAAAATCTGCCAACCGTATGTTGGGTCTCATTATAAGACAAATGCCATAGATATACGAACCATGAAAATGCTGCTTAATACTTTGATTCGTCCTAAGCTAGAATATGCCTCGATGATTTGGTGTGCAGAACCGGGAACTTATCTGGACATAATCAAAAGAATGCAAAATAAATTTCTCAGATTTCTGTTTTTCAAAAAACATCATAGGAGGCCTCTGTAAGATCAAGTGAACCAAGAGAAGAATTTTCATTAGTATCATTGGAGAACAGGAGAAAACAGAACACAATGACATTCCTGAACAAAATTATTAATAACCAAATTAATTGTCCCCAAATACTCTCACCAATTAATCTATCCTCGAGAAATATGCACACGCATTTATTGTTTCGTATCCCTTCTAATCTCAACAACCCACGTGACCCTCTACTAAAACTGTCGAAATTAGCAAACAGTATTGGATTGACGCTGAATCCCGAGTGGATGACCCCAATTGCAAGTTTCCGCAAATGATAACAGATTATTGTTAACAGACTTCCATCTAGTTAATACATCCTATCATCTTCTCCCCTGTAAAACCATGTCTTTCAGTATATCATAGAATTTTACCACTCACCTAGTGTATTTGTGTACTATATATACTACATATGAATTATACTCAAGTTATTTGTTTTCCTATTCAAGTAATGAGGCATATATTGAATTCTCTCCAAAATAACAATCATTCAATCAATATACAGTGCTTCTCAGAAGTCCCCTCCACCCCTCTTATTTTTGGAACGATTGGAAACAAATGAAATTTGGAAACTGAATATAAAAGGTTGTAAACTTCCCTACTAGTGATGATAGATGACGAAGTCGTCAAAGATGACGTCACAAGGCCATTGTGACCAATAATTTTGAATGGAACCCTACGGCAAGCGACACCTCTTTTAAAAGGTATCGAAAAAACCTATTCAATGATACTGATTTTGTTTGTGTTTATGACAGTTTTGGCAACTCGCTTCTAAAAAACGTAAAGCTGTGATGAATTAAATCAGTTAATACTAAAATTCCAAAATCGAGCTCCGCCTCTGGATAGTTGTCAGACGTTTTTGTTAGTCTCCCTAATTCGACGTTATTGTAATTGTCCAAGTTTTTGTAGATTTAATAATTTGTGTATTGTTGATCAAACGTTTAACTGTTTTAGCAGCATTTGGTACTTTTAATATTTTTGTACATTTTGATAATTTGTTAAACTGTTGTGAGCCGAACGTTTAAGTGCTTTAAGAAGCGAAAAGCTTTGGGTGATAAAGTAGCAGCGATCCTAATTCTTTCTGAAACTGGACAAAATATCTATGCCACAGAACGCATTTTTAATGAGAGGTTTCCCGATCGCCCCATTTCGAGGACTTATTTAAGGAAGCTTCTTCGTAAGTTTGAAACAACGGGTAGTATTAATAATGCGAAACGATCTGGCAGACCACAAATTTCTGATGAGAAAAAAATTGATATACTGGCAGAAGTAATAGTTAATCCTACTTCTTCAACAACTCACGTTGCATCTACCTGTGAAGTAAGTCGAAGTACAGTACACAGGGTGTTGAAAAAAAACAAAATTCATCCATACAAATTAAAAATGGTTCATCAACTCTCAGACGACGACCCAGACCGAAGACTAGAATTTTGTGAAAATATGGAAAATAAAATTAACCAACAGCCAGACTATGTCAAAACAATTTGTTTTAGTGACGAAAGTACTTTCTATCTAAATGGAAATGTAAATACACAGAATGTGAGGTATTGGAGTGACGCAAATCCTCACCTGTTTCGTGAAACACATACCCAATTTCCCCAGAAGGTGAGTGTTTGAGCAGGTATCCTGGGAAACCACTTCGTCGGGCCTCTTTTTTTAAATACTAATTTAACTGGTGAGGTTTATCTGGAGCTGTTGCAAAACGCAATAGAACCGTTAATACTTGGAATTTTGGAAGATAATACAGATGAATTCGGCAATTTGGAAATAACATTCCAACAGGATGGTGCTCCTCCACACTATTACGGTGCAGTGAGACGGTATTCGGATGAGGAGTATCGTGGTAGATGGATTGGACGACGAGGTTCAACGGAATGGCCAGCTCGATCACCAGACCTCACACCTTAGGATTTTTTTCAGTGGAGGTACCTTAAATCGAAGGTTTACGCCACTGAACCTGGCAATATTGACGTTTCAAAACAACGTATTGTTGCAGAATGTGTGGCTGTTTCCGCAGACACATTTGCAAAAGTACGAGAAGAGTTTAAAAATGGGATATTTCACTGTCAGGAAGAGAATGGAGGTCACTTCGAGCAATTTCTTCAAGTAGATACTGATTCTCAAATCTGTAATTAATATCATACTGAATGGAATTTAAATTTTAATGTTTACTAATGAGCCATTAAAACTGCCATAAACACAAACAAAATAAGTATCATTGAATAGGTTTTTTCGATACCTTTCAAAAGGGGTGTCGCTTGCCGTAGGGTTCCATTTAAAATTATTGGTCACAATGGCCTTGTGACGTCATCAGTTTCCAGATTTCACTTGTTTATGTATAATCGTTCCAAAAATAAGAGGGGGGGAGAGGACTTTAGAGAAGCACTGTAAACTATACTATTTCACAGCATCAAGTCATCTTTCTTTGTCGTTATTATAGAAATGGTTCGTTTGCAAGCATTTAGAGATAGTTCGTATTTGCTTCAATTTCGAGTTATTTTCAATAAGATGGATGTTCATCATGGTAGTGACAGCGATACCCTATCGGATATATCCGATGTAGCAAATGCGATAGAATCTAACATGTTACCGGTCAAATCCAAGTGAGTGTATGAGAAAACATATGACCAATTTCGTGAATGGTGTGACAAGAAACAATAAAAAAAGGTGTCTGAAAATAGAATCTCCTACGTTATGGAGTGTCTATTCAATGTTGAAAAGTACATTCAATGTTGAAGAAAATATTTGATAAAAGTTTTCTGAATTGGATACCGAGGAAAGAAATCTGAAATTTTATGTAGAGACGATTTCAAGATGCTGATAATGAAACAAATTCACTCTATAAGGTACATATAACCATAATTCTGTAATATTTCAGTGACTTCAAGTTTTTCTTAATTGTGGGTAGCATTAATTTAGGGTATATGCGGTGCTTGTTGCCGTGAAGAATTATTACAAGTAACTATTAATGCCACTGAAGATTTTAGATCTATATTTATTGTTGAAATACCGGATACAAAGACCTACTGCACAAGAACGTTCACTGTTTCGAGTTCTGATTATATCGAGATATACCGCAAGTATAGAACACTACGGCCACCCCATACAAAAAGTAATAGAATAATTTTAAAATATTCGAGAAGAAAACATGCGGTGATAAATGAAATAGGAGAACTTTCCAGCTTGATTGCAAATGTGCTAGGCAAAGACCTGCATAAGAACTATCTACACAGGTCACTGTTTTATGGGAATCTCTGTAACTCTCTGAACCAATGCAAGGGGCGACATTACATCCACAAAAAGTCACGGTAGCTGCAAATCTGCCACCGTAGGAGAAGTATAGCAGAAGACAGTTTGAATTACAAAAGTGAGATTTTTTATAGAATTATGAATTGTCCTTCTGCTTCCAGGCAAATTGAAATATCTTATAAAATTGTGGAATCAACTTTTCAAGGAATATCAAGCGTTTCTGAGCAACAGCAAGGTGGAACATCTTCGAGAATTTATATTAGAAGTGAATGTTCAAACTTCAATAAATTATATTGTTTGATAATAAATGATTGATTACCTTAGTTGAAAATAAATTCTTCAAAAAGTAATGTTTAATTTTTTTTTCTGTGAATCATTATTGCAGTGTAAAAAGACTTTTTTTCACAATAAAAAACTTCTTCACACGGTGTAAAGAAGAAAACATTTACGCATCAATATACATGCAAAAATGTTAAGTTTTTTTGTAGCGTTGATGTTCTTATTCAACGTCGGCCCATTTCTGCTACCAAGGCTGATCACCGAAACCGATAAGCACACTACCCCCAACGGAAAATTTTGTCGAATCCTCTGGTGTTTCCAACCAGTGGTCGGATTTTTCGACGAGCTCAACATGCATGAAATCGTGTCTCCTAAGGATAGCACACTTCTTGCTATATTTCGTGATCATTGATATAATGCCTGTGAGCTATGGATATGCTACTCCGCTGCAGTTGTAGGGACTTTTCAACGAGAATGTTCCTTGACAGGCGGTCGGTCACCCATCTACATTTTTAGAGAAAATATTACCTTTTGATGATTCAAGTTATATCGAAAGGCTTCATCAGGGGGTGGAAATGCTATAAGTGACGTCAAAATTTGTTAAACCGTGTTTTCATTGCGAAAAAGGAAAATTATTTTGACAGTTGTGAAATAATATATTTTCAACCATTATCAGTCTTTACTAAAGAGAGGGATGGCATTTCAATTTTTCGTTACTATCTGTTTCAGATGAACCTAGCACTGGATTAGCCTGTATATTTCAATGCCACAGATAAGTAAACTTGACATAGAACTGGAATAAGCTCTGAAGAAAATCCAGAAGTGCCGAACATTTTCCTATTACCAACTATAAATTCCATTCCACTATTTTATACCGACCCGAAGCGATACTGTAGGAATTCGCAGAACAATGAAGTCATCAAAATCCGAAGAGTCATCAATATTTTCATTTTAAAGAAAACCTCAACATCATGAACTGTCGAAGTAATATTAATCTTGCCATAAAGAAAGGCATTACGGGGTGATAAAGTGGTGTGCCCCAATATCCTTTTCAACGTCATCGGGATCATATAAAAAATAATAACGACCGCATAAAATTCTATTCGTTACTTGGAAAATGTATAGGATGTGGTGGAATGGGGTGGAGGTTGTATTTTGTATGGGAGCAGGAAGCATTTGTTATGTTTCATTTTGATAAATCTTCTGAAATTTTACGAGAGAATTCGTTGATTGATGAACACAGATATTAATAGCGAGGGATCGTAGATCGATAACTGTTGAAAAATGACGGAATCAGAATTTTAGAGCAAAACAAATTTGAATGTATGTATTCATTCCATAGCCCATAATTCAGTAACTAGAACATTATTCAGCAACAAGAACATAATGATAATACTCACAATTCTATGAGACATTCATTTCCAAGAAATCGACTAATTCTTATAATTGGAATTGAAATAATAAAACATAAAAAAATAATTTTTTTTTCAATCATAAATATAACTTTTCATATTATTGTGATTCGTGCCCTTCTCAACTATTTATCAAGGTGGATAGCGGGCTCAGGACGAAAGAAAATAAACTTTTCGCTTCTTCTAAATAGATGACGTTTCGATATTTATTTTAGATCTTTCTCAAAGCTTTTCAAAATCTTAGAAGTCTCAATTCTATGATAGTATAAATTTTTTATGCATCCATCACGATATAGGGACAAACACGTTTACAATCAACATGGGGCGAGTGAATAAAAAATACGAACAGAAATTTGTACTACCATAGACTTAAGACTATGATTTAAAAAGATCTGAAATAAAGATCGAAACGTCGGCGATTTAGAAAAAGTGTATTTTTTTCGTTCAGAACCCGCTATCCACCCTGATAAATAATTTTCAACTTTCATAAGTGTATTTTGAATAGTGATTGAAAAAGGGATTGAACTGAACCATTTCTGCTGTAAGACGAAAAGAATCTACAATATCTAAAAAAAAATTATGATAATCATACCGACGAAAAAATCAACTGAAAAGCAAAAAATAAAATAAACCTCAGTCCTAATGATAATTGAGCTCCTAAACTATGTGAGTAACTAATTTTGAGTCGGCGCCAAACAAACAATTATTTGAACAAGTAATCAAAACGCGCTGTGCATCCCTCTGCCATCATTTCATGCTTCACCTAATTCAATTGCTAGTTTGTTTGGCGTCGACTCAAAATCAGTTTACTCACATAAGTTAAGGTGCTCAATTATTAAGACTAAAAAGGTTCATTTTATATTTTTATTTCAGTTGATTTTTTCGTCGGTTTAATTTTTTGTTAAAAAGGTTTTATTTTTCAATTTTTTGTAGCTGGAATCTACTAATTACTACCTAATTAATTTTCGATTACTTCCAAAATACTTACTAACCTAGCTTACTTCACCTATCCAATCTACTAAAACTCAATAGAGGAAAAACCCAACAAATCATATTTTCAACTAATCATAATATCTCAGTGGGAAAAACCGTTAACTTATTGGGAATCACACTTGATGACAGTTTGAATTGGGCACCTCACGTAGAAGCACTGAGCCAGAAACTCTCAAAATATATTTTTTTACGAGGCAATTGAGGAACTTTGTGAGCATGGAAACGCTTATCTCGGCGTACTATGCATTCTTTCATTTCCATGCTAGCTATGGAACTCTGCTCTGTGGCAACTCCTCCAATGCTACAAAAGTTTTCACGCCCCAAAAACGCGCAATTAGAACAATTTCAAATGCAGGTTACCGAGATTCATGTAGGCCCCTTTTCATAAATATGGGCATCATGCAATTACCATCTATTTTCATATACCATACTCTCTTGGAAATACATAAACATAAAGATGGCTTTCCTACCAACCCCCATTTTCACGAGTATAACACCCGTGGGGCTAACCTATTCAGACCTTACCGGTTTAACTTACCGAAATCCTCAAAGAACTCACTCGATGTCAACCGTTACAATGTCTTACCGTCCACCTCCAGGAATTTACCCTTGCCAATGTTCAAAAAACAAATCATGGAATATCTAATAAAAAAATGTTTTTATAGTACATAGGAATATGTTGCCTTAACCTCAGTGCTTGAATTTCTATAACATTTCTAATATGTACCTATTATCAAGTCTGTGTGTATGTACGTTTGTGTGTTTATATATCAGATCTATTTTACTCAATGTTGTACTATATATATTTTTTTTTTTATTATCACTCTGTACTACTGACTTTCTACTAATGTATCCTTTATATACCGTAGTTAATAAACATCTATCTATCTATTAACTGTTGAATAATATGATTATCTGCTTTAACTATTTATTGTTATATAATATACATTAGAATAGAAAATGTTTGTGGCATTCAGACGAGAAAATGAAAACTAGAACTGAAAAATAAAAATATGGATCGGCCAGGATTCGAACCTGGGACCTTTCGATTTCTAGTCGAACGCTCTGCCAATTGAGCCACCAGTCTTTGTTCAAAACCGGCGTTTCACACTTTTGAATTCAGTTCTGTGTTAGTACACCCAAATGAAATTATATTGGTCTATCCGCTGGTGTCAATCCATATCGGATTATCGACCAACTTCAAACCGGAAATTTCAGGGTACATGACTTGAGCCAAGTAAATATAAATAAATGGTGGATAGCGTCTGTAATTAAATATCAATAGAAAATGTTTGTGGCATTCAGACGTAATAATGAAAACTCGAACTGAAAATGAAAATATGGATCGGCCAGGATTCGAACCTGGGACCTTTCGATTTCTAGTCGAACGCTCTGCCAATTGAGCTAACATTCCTTGTTCGAAACCAGCGATTCACACTCTGAAATTCAGTTCTGTGTTAGTAACGAAGATGATTTCTCGTCTAAATGCCACAAACATTTTCTATTGATATTTAATCACAGACGCTATCCACCACTCATTTATATTTACTTGGCTTGACACCAGCGGATAGACCAATATAATTTCATTAGGTGTGCATGCGTGTATGTTTTCATGCATCACATTAACCCTCATCATCTTCGTTTCTAACACAGAACTGAATTTGAAAGTGTGAATCGCCGGTTTCGAACAAGGACCAGAAATCGATAGGTCCCAGGTTCCAATCCTGGCCGATCCATATTTTTATTTTTCATTTCTAGTTTTAATTTTCTCGTCTGAATGCCACAAACATTTTCTATTGATATTCAATTACAGACGCCATCCACCACTTATTCCTCTTTTTTAATTTCGTCGGTTAAAAATAAAAAAGTATGTCGCAAAAATCTACGGTTTAATGCCAACACACCACAAAAACAATAAATATTATATTTCCACAATACTCTGATCTACATGGCTGTATCGTTGGTGGGTTTATCTCAGTGGATAAACATTTATTCCCATCGGAAAATCAACAATTTCGCATATAACCAGGTATTTATGTAGGAATGGTAGAGAACTGCTATTTTCAAGATTTTTTTGTATAGAAAAATAAAAGGATTAATATGAATTAATTCCAAAATTCTGAAGAAAATAGAATTGAAAAAAACCGATGGTGCGGCAAGCCGGAAAGGTAGATTTCAGAATATATTCAACGATTCTGAAAAGCCATTAATTAAGCTTACCAATCATGTGCCCGAGAAAAATTAAATTTTTAATTGAAAACGAAAGCAGAAATTGTATTTTTGTATAAACCTCAAAAGTTGGTGAAGGTCCAACTCTCCCTTAATTATTCCTAATATTTCTATGTACTCTGACTCAAATCGAAAGGAAGAAGTATAACCAGCTCACAAGGATATAGACAGTACCTACTTGGGTTTCAATCTTAATATCACAAAAGTAATAAATAATATTATTTTAACTTTGAAATCGAGGAATGTCAAAATACAATGGAGTTCTGTTTGTTGGTGGGAGGTAAACTCAAATAGTATCTGATTGACACGAGCGAATGAACATATGGAAAAAGCATGTAGGATGAAGAAAAATTAATAATTCTCAAGATTTTTAATTTATCTGTACATCTTGGATTCCTTCACCTTAGGTAAATTATATAAAAAAAAATTAAATAAAAAAAAAATATTTAAATAAAAATTAAAATATATTTCACCCTGGAAACATTTTGAACAATTGTATAACTAATTTCTATAATCAACAGAACCAGTATTTGAAAAAATTCATTATGCTTGCCTAAATACCATATAAAATTCAATTGATTTGGAGGACAAATTTTCAGGAAATATCATTCATTATTCAGAACGATTTTCAAGAAGAGCTTAGAAAATATCATAACACATATCCTATCAAAACCTTGAGTATTATTTTTTAATTTATAATAAATAACCTAACCTGAAAAGTAATCCAAATTGTCAATATTGTTAGGGATCTGTGGTTCGTGTCTATTAAAATACCGAATTAATGATTGTCCTGTTATTTAAACTTCACAGAAAAAAAACTGTTGCACACTGATGATTCAATAGATCAATCGAAATTCACTGTCCAAAATGAAAATACGACTCCACACAATGATGCAACAAAAATACAACTCATAGATGAACCACAACCATCCACCGAAACTATGAGTACCTACAATAAAGAGTTCTGACATGGATTTAAAAGATTTTCGAGAATCGGAAAATGGTTATACATTGAACATTAGAATTTTGGAAAATATAAGAATTGAAATTGGAATTAAGAAAAGAAAAAGAAAGATAGAACCGAGGTCAAAAATTTACCCATGAATTCTCATCAAGCAAAATATATACAACTTGAAAGACAAAGTAAGGAAAAAATTACAGTGAGCAAAGCAAAAGAGACGGTTCTCAAACATCCTTCTAGCGATTCTGATATTCATTCCACAAGACAGTAAAAATGATTCGTCCGATGATGAATCCTTTTCCTCATTACAAATGGTAAGAGACTTTACATTCAATTTTAATAAGATAAAATGGCAAAGTTAAGCGTTCCACATCGAACAGGAACAAGTAGAACCTTGTCATCAAATCGCTTTGATTATGATTTCAGTACTTATAATTTAAGATTTTAAAAAATTAATAGATACCAATAAGTATCTACCAGCATTCAATCTTTTTGTTGGGGTTTATTTTCTAGGCTTACGATTTTTTCAATGAAGTGTTGAAATTCTAATCAATTTACTACCAGCCGAAACCTCCCCAGATATATTTAACTAGTTGCCGATTTCTCCCCGGGTGGGGTAGGCTTCGGCCAATAATCCAAAATATTCTAAGAAATATAAAAAAAATATTTAATTAAAAATTAAAATATATTTGACCCTGAAAACATTTCAAGCATTTGTATCACCAATTTATATAACCAACAGAACCAGCATAAAAAAAAGAAATATTTAGGAATTGAAAAAAATGGCCGAACCCTCCCCCCTCTCGCCTATATATATTTATATATGAAGTGGAAAATTGCGTCTGTGAAAAATACATGAAAGAAAAAATTGAGGCATATCAGACAAATTATTAAATTGAAGAAAAAAACCATCATCAAGCAGGATTCGAACCCACGACCTCTAAATCTCCAGTCAAACGCTTTACCAATTGAGCTATTGAAGACATAGGATTCGTCTGCATATTTGTGATACCGCTTTTGCCCCATAGTTTAATGTTAGTGTTAGGAGGGTAGAAAAGATCTCTAGAGTAATCATAAGTAGCCACCAAGACCAATCAACCTTTCACTCTAACATCACCATCGACGTGACAGTTTCAATAGAGGCTGAGGAAGTCGATTTCCAGCCACTGACAAGATTTTGCCAAATATATAATATGAAGTCAAAAATTGCGTCTGTGAAAAATTCATGAATAATAATGAAAGAAAGAAAATAGGAAGGCATCTTTTCTTTCAAAAAAGATACGTTTTTGTGACAGTTGTACAAAAAATAATGTATCTTTATTTCCTTCGTGACCGACAACGCAACATGGAGTAACGCTATTTCTGGTTATTGTTTTATGATGTTTCCAGTTGGACAAATGAATCCAGTACTATTTCATATTGGATTTTTCCCCAATCATATTCCCATATTTATGGTTATAATGGAAAGAGCAATTTGGAATGAGGTTTTGAGTAACCTGTTGTTTTTTTTATCAAAATTGTTAAAATGCATTAGCATGTATGTACATAGTGGGCCATTGAAAACGAAACAGCAGCTCTGTAGGTCGACAAAACCGAATTATTTAAAAACGCTCGAACACATCAACTAGATTTTTGAGGGGGACATAGTTCGCGATGAAATTCCCCCGAAATACATCCCATCCCTCGGAGCTCTGAAAGGTATTTTCCTTCTCAATATCAAACAACAAGAGTAAATTAATTCTATCGATTCGTTTTCGAGACATAGGAACTTGAAGTTGGGAAATAACTTTTTATTCACACAATCAATAAAAAATAACATCTAACAATGCAACTGTTTACAGATAATTATCATTTTCTAGGACTTAAATGATCTTACTGTTTACCAACAAATAACATGCAATTCCGTTTCAACTTTTTATTTCATCCTCATTTACTTGATCGAAAAAAATTTAAGGTTCTCAAGAATCGATAGAAAGACGTTTTCTCGAATGCAACTCAAATGCGAGTACAACAAAAACATGTATGACATAGTTTTTTTCGCCAAATCGCAATTGTGGACTTGTCAAACTGATCTTTGATTGAACGACATTAGAGTGAATTACTTGACTGATCGCGGATAGAATTAAAATAATAAAAAAAAATCAAGAATGATGAGTGCGGTAACCGTACAGCTAATTTGTTCAATGAAACGCATCCAGATAAACTTGTTGGTAGAAAATACGTTCTAGAATTAGTGCAAAAATTTCGTCAAATTGGATCAGTAGCCAACAAGAAACGAGACCCAGAACCCGAATTTCCGTTGAGGAAATGAAGCTATTGAAGTTGCACTTTCAGGACAAGTTCATGCAGACCCAACATTGAGCACGAGGAAATTGGCTATTGTTACCAATATCAGTAGAACCAGTATCCGCCAAATCCTGAAACATCATAAATTCCACCCCTACAACATACATTTGGTACACCAATTGAATGAAGATGATTTTGATAGGCGACGGAAATTTTGTGAAATTATGACTACGAGAATAGATGCTGATGAGAATTTCCTTCTCAACATCTGCTTTTCTGATGAGTATACATTCTTTTTGAATCCGACTGTGAATCGTCATAATTGTCGTTATTGGTCAGATGCCAATCCACATGTTTTCCACGAAGTCCATACTCAAACTCCCCAAAAACTCAATGTCTGGGCTGGTATTTTTGGGGACCGTTTGATTGGACCAGTATTTTTCGACGGTGACCTGACAGGAGAAACTTATTCGGAATTATTGGATGAATTTGTTTATCCACAATTAGTAGACATCATTGCTAATGACGATCGTTACCATGAAGACCACTTGATATTTCAACAAGACGGGGCACCTCCACATTATGCACAGCCTGTTTGGGCGTTTTTGGAGAGAATATTTCCTAGAAGTTGAATTGGAGTGGCCCGCCAGATCTCCAGATTTAACCCCACTCGACTTTTTCCTGTGGAGTCACTTGAAAAACAAAATCTTTGCAACCGGATCAGAATCTCTGGAAGATTTACGTAGGAGAATTATTGAAGAATGCCGTCGAATAACGCCGGAAATGCTACGAAATATGAGGTCTCGTTTTAAACCGAACTTGTACTATTGTATGGAAATGGGTGGTAGACAGTTTGAACATTTAGTTCATCGACAATTATAATTATTGCGACAGTTGCTTTATCAGATATTGTTTTCATTGATTGAGTGAATAAAAAGTGATTTCTCAACTTCAAATTCCTATATCTCGAAAACGAACCGATAGAATTAATTAATTTTTGTTGTTTGATATTAAGAAGGAAAATACCTTCCAAATGAGGTATCACTTGCCATATGTTGCCATTTAAAAATCTAGGTGTGGTGGTAGAGGGATGGAATGCATTTCGGGTGAATTTCATCGCGAACGATGTCCCCCTCGAAAATGTAGTTGACGTGTCCGAGCGTTTTTATATAATTCGGTTCTGCCGACCTACAGAGCCGCTGTTTCGTTTTCAATGGACCACTCTGTAAATATCCCGCTCCTGTAATGTTTTTGCAAGTTCCATTCAGTGGTTAAGCTATTGATATGCATTGATGCGGTCCCAATGATGCATGAAAACACACCATTTTCAGAAGTATTCATCATTTACATGAAACTATTGAACGGACCGTATATTTCAGCCAATACTGTGGCCAATTCCGCCTAGGTGACAACAAATGGTTTCCATTTTTATATTGATCGATATTACTTTTCTCGAACCATTCTTCTATCCAAAGAGGACGCAAATAGCTGACTGTCTATGGTTGAACAAAAACAAGTGAATGGCTGTTTTCGACAGTTCCGATATAAAGAACTTGTTTTTTAGATACTCCCCATTTTTATCCCGTTCATATCACATTTCTACACAAACAGCCTATCCAATAGAAAAACAACTTTATATATTTTTATCTCTTAAAGACGGTGGAACTATTTTTTCAAGGTATTGAACAAGATGTTCTGCGTGTGATTCAAAATGACGATAAATATTCGTGAAATGGAAGGATGTGATCCAATGAGTTTTCTCTGGTTTTTTAAGGAAAAAAAGTAAGTATTACTACGTTTTGATCTTGTACTATTCAGCTCTCTATGGTCGTGAATTTTGCTGATTCGTTTGAAAATATGAACGGGGTGTTCATAAATTAAGATGTGGAGTAATCTGCGACTCAAAAATGAACTTCCATCGTTCGAAATTACCTATTGGTGGTATCAATGTTGAAATGGGAAACATTCTCAATTGAATATTGAATAGATAGATAGATTTTTCTGTGAATTGAAAAATCCACGGGACAAAATAAATTGTTTTTTCTGAATATTTAACAGTAAACTATTTCTCCGGCTAAAGCCACGCTGGGTGTTAGAAAGATTCAATAATTTATATAGATTGCATTTTTTATCCGAACACCCTGTAGATGAAAACAAAATTTATTCCGAAAAGTCAAATTGTACAAGAATATTGTCAAATAGGAACTATTTCTATCATAGAAAATATCATTATTTCAAGAGATTTGCTTAAAAACTATAGAGGCAATCGTAAGTTATTAGAGTTTTGTTAATTATTGTGTTGTAATTTTATATATTTTCAGGAATTTGAGTATTTCAATAAACTACCAATTAAATACTAGTCAAACTAGTGAAACACAACGTTTATTATTGGCATACTACAAGTTGTTCTCTGAAACTGTATTTAGGCATCACATAATCCCAACACTGGGTATTGAACTACATCTAATAAATATTATGAAAGGACCCTAACTCATTTGAGAATATTTTCCTTTTTATTATGAATTGTATAAATGAAATTGTATGTATCTGCAATAAGAGACAGAAATCTGTAACATTGTTGATAGCCAGCTATAATTTCGTTAAAAATTTAAAATGTCTTAGTCCTTAAGACAGCTGTATGTTGGTCGAATCTCCATAAAAAAAAACAATTACTTTCCTGGTTAATGCCTCGACGGACGTTGAATAACATCCGATGGATAAACATACAAGGTACTACCCAAATGTTTGTTGCGAAATGGATCAATGTTAACCACTTCACTCAGGCTGACCACCTGTAGACCGGTTTCGGGGTATTTGCCCCTCATCAGTACAGGGTGGGTCAAGCAGACAATGCTTAATGTCTGCGTTATATGATTGAAACAATCGATATCAATCCATTTCAAAGCATTTGCTTTCGTGGCAAACATTTGCAAAGTACCTTGTAGGACTTTGAACGTTTATCCATCGAAAGTCATTCAACGTCCGTCGACGCATTAGCCAGGGAAGTATTTGCCTTTTCATGGATATAGTCTAGTCAACAAGTGCTTTTTGGACCAACTTTTTTCAGCAGTCTCCGAAAATTATGATCGAGGTGTCATTCAATTCGGAATGACATCCAGATGATTTTTGAAAAGAATGAAGTCCCGCTTGCAAAAATTGTAAAAGTTATTATCAATTAACTAAAAAATAGGGGGATTTGGTTTTTTGCAAATATCTCAAAAACGAATGAAGATTCTTCAAATGTGGAGATAGATTCAAAAATAAGAGGAAATTTCCTAAAAAAAAGCTCGGATTCTCAGAATTGTAGGATCAATATTTATAATTTTCCCAGAGGGATGAAAATACGGCCGAAAACGGGTACTCTGGCTTGGGCAAGCCGCGCCCACTTTGGACACTTCAACAATAAAAATTATTTAAGCATACTAAATATGAAAATAAAAAATTTAAAAAATTGAGACACTAACTGAACAAATGAATGAACGATGATCTGCTCGGAAAAAAATTTTATCACAATTTTTCAATTAGTTATTCAATAGTAAATTAATAATTTTTTTCTGCTTGAACATGAACATTGCAAGTGTGATAATTGTTAAACTATAAATTTAAGATTGTTTTTCTCTCTTGGAGCAATTCTTAAAAGGTTCCAGAATGAAACCCCGTTGGAAAAATTAAAAAAAATCATTTTTCAGTTTTTTATTAATAATTTTCGTTGTTGCAAAATTAAATATTCAAATTAATCATTGAAAAAAAAGTTTTTTTTCAAATATTATTAAAGATCCGTTTCTATGTTATCAGAAACTGCATAGAAATGATTTTTCAAAATTTTATCTCTAATTGTTTGAAAAATTGTTATGAACAAATGCGTTGTTTATAAGATAATTGAAATTTTTTTCATGGAATTTCAATCTTTGATACAAATAATGAATTTTAAAAGAAAAATTGTTCCATAAAAAAAAATTTTTATTGCTTAAAAACGCATTTGTTAATTAACAATTATTTTCTCCAACTTCTAATCAACATTAAGGAACCATTTTTTCTTTGAAAATCATTATTTTTTTTTATATAAAAAAAATATTTCATTTTATTTAATTTTTTATTGTTTATGCAATACTTCAGACTTATTCATTCTCCATTAGATAAAAAACAAATTTAGCTGAAAAGTTTAGTTGTTACTTATTTATTTAATAAATTTATAGCAATTGTTGATGAAAAATACTTAGGGGGGAGACATTTTTTTTTGCTTCAATGCTCAAAAATCTCATCAACTATTAAAAATATGACTACCTCATTCAAGTATCTCATCAATTATTGTTCATTACTCAACATTTTTACCTTTTACATTTTAATATCACTTAATTATACGAGGAAAATTCACGAATATCTAGATTTTCATTTTCAGGTTCTGTTTCTTCAATGTTTGTGAAAGTTTATGAATGACAATCTTAATTTTTTTTCTTTGAAATATTATTGAGACAATAGAGTCACTAATAAATTCAAGTTAAGACAGGCATGCTAGAAAGTAATTGTAATTATTATTAGGTGACCGTTGATAATTACTCGTAGACATGAGGGTCTATTATAATAAAATGAGATTTTAATGATAATGGATATGAACGGGCATAACATATTCTGTTCATTGATGAATAACTTACATTTATCAGAGACTCTATTGTCTCAATAATATTTCAAAGAAAAAAATAAAGATTGTCATTCATAAACTTTTACAAACATTAAAGAAACAGAACCTGAAAATAAAAATCTAGATATTCGTGAATTTTCTTAGTATTGTAACGTAAATAAACTTAACTTGGTTTAACTAATTTATTTAACACTTAATCTACAACTTAATTTATATTACTACGCCACTGTATAGCTCGATGGTATGGGCTCGCTCAGACTGTTTACTCCCTCTTGAGGGCTGTCTATTTATCTCCGATACAGCATTCTCGATGTTTCGAATTCGGACGGTTGGCGACGGCATGTTCCAATTGTTTCCAATATTGACCGTTGTTTTTCGCGGCAGAACGACTGGACTGTTCTCGAATATCTCCGGGGATGATCTCATCGCTGTCGACGGCAACATGTGAGGCGACAGGTCCGGCCTAGGTTCGTTACATTGCCCCCTTCTTAAAGACATTTCGTCCCGAAATTTCATCCTTGGAGTGTGACGATATCTGCATGACTCCCCATATCTGCACCGTGAAGTTCGATGGAAGTAACACTCCACGGTCTTCATGATCGGTCGTGGAAGAGGGTTACAGCAAACCAAAATCTTGACGCCGCTGGATCTGAATATCGCCTCCAGCATACTTCTTATGACTCTCCAGTCCAACCCATCAATACCACAGGATAATTTTGGAATTGCTAGATCCGCCAGATTCTGGTCCACCATAGTATCTCTTAGTTTGGTGAGACTCTTCCAGACATCTTCATAGGACGGTTTATCTTGGGAATGCCTCTTGGTAACTAGGTAGTAGATGTTTCTCTGGCCTTTCTTCAACTGTAGCACCCCACCAACTTCTGGATTCTGCTCCCGCAGTGTTTGGAGTTGACCAAATTTCTTGGAGAACACTACGGCGATGCCCCTGGACATTTGAAGATCTTCTGCCACACAGTGCGCTAGTGCGTAGTCAGCAGGCACTTCGAAAAGGTCTCGTGACTCCTCTCTAGTAACCCCATGTAGAACTTTCTGCCCGTTTGAATACAAGGACATAAACTCTCGAACGTCATATCATCCTCCGGTGGCTTGAGGGTGCGAACTTGGTCATGGTTTCCAGCGTAAGGGGCCAACCTGTTGAAATGGACGACCCTTGGTTTCCCTCGGGGTGGCTTATGGATTCGGTACACAAGGTCGTTTATCCTTTTCACGATCTTATACGGGCCTTCCCACGAGTTCCGCAACTTTGGTGATAGTCCACGACGACGTTTGGGGTTGTACAGCCAAACCAGGTCATCAACCTTAAACCCTCCAGCGTCGGCCTTGATGTCATAGGTCTTCTTCATTTTATCGCTGGCACTCTGGATGTTCAACCGGACTCGTTCGTGGATGTCGTCCATTCTCTGCCGAAGTTTGCTGACGTAGTCCTCTCCGCAGTGTCTTGTCCTGGCGGTATCCCAAACTTCAGGTCACAAGGCAGTCGCAGTTCTCGGCCCATTATAATACTAGCAGGAGTTTGACCGGTTGACTCGTGTACTGCGGATCGATAGGCCATCAGGAACAAATGAAGATACTGGTCCCAGTCTCTTTGATGGTCAGAGACAACCTTGGACAAGTGGCGGTTGATCGTCCTGTTCATCCGTTCCACCATTCCATCGGACTGCGGATGTAGGGCCGTGGTTCTTGTCTTGCGGATGTTCAGCAGTAGACATATTTCTGGAAAAGGTTGGATTCGAAATTTCTGCCTTGATCCGAGTGCAGCTCCATTGGAATACTGAATCGACATATCCACTCTTTCACCAAGACGTCGGCGACGGTGATGGCTTCCTGTTGGCAGGGCATAGGCTTCCGCCCACTTACTGAAGTAGTCCATTGCCACAAGGATGTATTTATTCCCGTGGTCGGATACGGGAAACGGGCCGGCGATGTCAATGGCGATTCTCTCGAACGGGCTGCCTACGTTGTACTGACGCATCGGGGCCTTGGGTCGTATTCGAGGTCCATTGCTAGCAGCGCATACAGCGCACTTCCTGCACCAGTCCTGACGTCAGCTTGACAATTGGCCCAGTAAAACCGTTGCCTCACTTTCTGCAGGGTCTTCGTCACTCCCAGATGTCCTCCGGCGACTCCATCATGGATTTCCCGCAGCACTTCCTCTCTTCTGTTCCTGGGAACAATTATTTGGCGTCTGTCTTCCCACCAATATCGGCCGCCAACACACGTTTCAGGATCCCATTGTCCAGAATAAGAGAGTTCCATTGTGCCCAATAGGACTTAACAGCCGGCGAGTAACCTGCGACTTCCTGCCATGATGGTCTTCGATTGCCCTTCTTCCAGCTGACGACTAAGCCAAGGTCGGGGTCTCTCTCTTGGTCTTTCTGGATCTTGCTGTCATTCCAGTTGTCATCCATTGCCGCGGTTCTACAAAGTGTTGCTTCTTTCTCTTCTGCTCGTCGGCAATGTGAGCAATCATCTGGACATGGTCTTCGCGACAAGGCATCTGCATTCTTATGGCTAGTTCCGGCTCGATGTTCGACCTCGAAATCGAATTCTTGGAGTCTCTCGATCCAACGTGCTACTTGACCCTCACATTCTTATGGCTAGTTCCGGCTGCGTCTTCCATACACGTACTTGTAGAAGTGCTCCACTCCCTTTACAACAGCTAACAGCTCTCGCCTGGTGACACAGTAATTGCGCTCTGGTTTGCTGAGCGTCTTGCTGAAATAACCAATGACCTTCTCCTGCCCCTCCTGGATCTGAGATAGGACAGCTCCAAGTCCCACGTTGCTGGCGTCCGTATCCAAAATGAACTTCCCGTTGGGTAAGGGATAGCTCAGAACAGGTGCGTTAATCAAAGCTCCCTTCAGCTTCCTGAACGAGTCTTGGCATTCTTCGGACCACTGGAACTTTGTTTGACCTTCCGTGAGCCTGGTCAGTGGTTTAGCGATGTTTGCAAACCCCAGCACATATCGGCGATAGTATGTGCACAAACCAAGGAAACTTCGAAGTTGGTGAATGTCTTTTGGGATGGGCCAATCCTTAACAGCTTTGATCTTCTGGTCATCCACTGCTACTCCTTCCCCGAGACAACGTGGCCGAGGTATCGTACTTCTTTTGGAACAGGTGGCATTTCTTAGTGCTCAGCTTCAATCCGGAGTTCCTCAATCGCAGGAATACTTCCTCCAAGTTTTTCACGTGGTCCTCGAACGATCTGCCGACCACAATTATGTCGTCGAGATACACTAGGCACGTGTTCCATGAGAGTCCCTTCAGTACTGTTTCCATCAATCTTTCGAATGTGGCGGAGCATTACAGAGCCCGAATGGCATAACGGTGAACTGCCACAATCCTGAGCCGATGGTAAAAGCAGTCTTTTCTCGATCTTCCTGAGCGAGTTCTACTTGCCAGTATCCACTCTTCAGATCAAGGGTCGAGAAAATCGTGGAACCAGCCAACGTGTCTAGGGTGTCATCTATTCTCGGGAGAGGGTAACTGTCCTTCTTCGTGACATTATTAAGTTGGCGATAGTCTACACAAAAGCGTGTCGATCCATCCTTTTTTCTTCACCAGTACGACTGGAGGACCAGGGACTGTCAGACGGTTCGATAACTCCTTCTTTTCCCATATCGCTGACTATTTTGTCAGCCTCTGCCTTCTTGGCAAGAGGAAGTCTTCTTGCTGATTGCCGGATCGGTCGGGCACCCCCAGTATCAATCTTGTGCTGGACCACATTAGTTCGACCCCCTTTTCCTTGTCCGGTATCGAAGATGTCTTGGTACTTTTTGACTAAATCTCTTAGTTTGGGCTGTTGAGCTGGTTTTATGTCTTTGGAAGAGATGGCAACTAATTTCTCTAGATCTGTGGGCAAGTTGTTGGGTTGGCTAATCGTACCTCGTACGCCCGGATCACGGATGAAACTGACGAGCAGTGCCCCAAAATTGTTCCTTTCTTCAAGGTCACTGGGAAATAATTGACATTCATGACCCTTACCGCACAAATTTGTCAGCACGCAAAAGGTCTTCCCTAGTGCAATCCCTCGTCCAATTTTCTCATCATGAAGTTTGGGCTCGAACATCACCACGTCTCCACTGCTCGCACTCCCGTCCAGGCGAGCCTCCAGAATGGTTTCAGCCCTCTCAGGTACGCTTACATCTTCAGCCAACAGCACACGGATCAACTCTTCACTTCTCCCATGAAGTACCAGCTCTTCTCCGTTGACACGTAGGACGCCGTCTTTGAAATCCAATTCAAACCCTCTGGAATTCATGATGTCCATTCCGATGATTGCATCGTCTTCGATGTCCGCTACAAGTGCCTGATGTTTCACTTTAGTGTTGCCCAAAATTATTTCAATCGGTAGCTCGCCATATACAGTAGCTGGCCCCCTGTTGCTGTGCGTAGCTTCCAAGTTGTCGGTTCAATCCGTTCCGGTGTTCTGGCAAAGGAAGGCCCGAGAATTGTCCTAGTCGCACCTGTATCTAGCAGCATGGTGCAAGGCTCGTTATTGATGAGACCGTCTACGAAGACACCCTTGTTCTGTCGTTGAAGCATAGCGACATATGCGTTGTTAACCGGGGCTTGCCGGACACATGCCGACGATTGCCCCTTCTCATCGACCTTTCTTAGTTTTCCTGCATCGGAGTCGATGAATGTTGGACATTTGCTACGCACATGTCCAATTTTGCGACAATTCCGGCATCTTATATGTCTTTTCTCAGGCAACACTTCCTTCATCACTTTTCTTATGGCAGCTTCCAAGTTAGCAGGCTCCTGTGAGTCTTCCTCAATCGTTTGAACTTTACTTTGGCTCTTGCAGCATTGTTTTGCTGCCTCAAATTCCAAAGCTCGTGCCAGTGCGTCTACGAGATGTGTTGGACGAGCTAATATCAACGCTTGTCTGGTTTCTTGGTCACGGAGTCCATCCAAGAATGCTTGAACCGCTAGTCGCTCCATTACATTTTCTGGTGTGGCTGGATATGCGAGACGAACCAAGCGTGCAATGTCAGTTTCGAATTCTTGTAAGGATTCGCCCGATTTTTGCAGCGATTTTTCAGCTGGGAGTGGTATACGTGTTCCAAATGGGCGTGGCCATATCGTAATTCTAGATGTTTAATCAGCTGATCATAGTCCTCCTGTTCTTGGGCGGTGAGAGTTTGTAGAATATTTGTCGCTTCTCCACGTAATGCAAGTGTCAGTGCTACAGCTCTTTCCCCTGCATTCCATCCGTTTGCTTTGGCCGCTGCTTCAAACTGCCGGCGGTAATTTGCCCATGGAGTTTTTCCGTCGAACTGAGGCGGCTTCATGGAAAGCTTCCCTATTTCTGAAATGACCTTGACATCATTTATACCCTCTTGAACTTTATCCACGTTCAAACTCAAGTCCAGCATTGCATTTTCGTTAACCATCTCTGTGGAGGACGCACTATTAATTTGTTTTTCCAGCTTACTGATCGTTTCCTTTATTTTGTCCATTTCTGCCTCGATTCCGTCTTTGATTCCATCGCTGATTATTTCCTTCATCTTGTCCATCTCTGCCTCGACCCCATCTTTGATTTTATCTACCTCCGTGTTCATTTGCTCCCTAATTTTATCTATCTCTGTCTCAACGGTTCCCATTCTTTCTTCTAGATCGACCCCATCTTTTTTAGGCCTTCTGTTTTTCCAGGAACTTCTCTTCCAGGCTTCTTGAATTTTCTAGAAGCTTCTCTTCCAGATTTCTAGAATTTTCTTCCAGGCTTCTTGAATTTTCTTGAAGCTTTCTTCCAGATTTCTAGAAAGCTTCTCTTCCAGATTTATAGAATTTTCCTGAAGCTTCTCTTCCAGATTTCTAGAATTTTCTTCAAGCTTCTCTTCCAGATTTCTAGCATTTTCTTCCAAGCTTCTTGAATTTTCTTCCAAACCGTCCTCGAATTTTGTTGCAGCTCTTCTTCAAGGATTCTATTATCGGACTCAAATCACCTCCGGGAACTTCGAATAAAAATGTTTCGGGGTCCTCACCTTCTTGTATAAGTCCTTCTGCAAGTCTTTCCTGGAGTACTTGCTTTTTACCCGTTGTTTCCAGTTCCCTTTCCTCCAATTCCTGTTTCAATTCCGCTACCTTCAAATCCGCAAGGCGCACTTTTCTTGAACACATTTCGTCTTTGACGAGGTATCAGTCTGTTTTACACGAAAAGTTTATCAGTTTGTTAAAAATTCACTTCGCGAATTCTTTTCCACGGGCCACCAGTCTATTGTCTGTTTCACGCGAAGAGTGTATCAGTTTATATTCCCACGCACAATTGTCCACTTCGCGAAAACCGGGCCACTGTCTATTTTCTGTTTCACACGAACAGTGTATCAGTTTATATTCCCACGCACAATTGTCCACTTCGCGAAAACCGGGCCACTGTCTATTTTGGGCGTACAAAAAGGTCTATCAATTTATTTTTCTGACTATCCACTCCACGATCACTTGTTTATTTTCAAAATCTCACTTCCGACACCAATTGTAACGTAAATAAACTTAACTTGGTTTAACTAATTTATTTAACACTTAATCTACAACTTAATTTATATTACTACGCCACTGTATAGCTCGATGGTATGGGCTCGCTCAGACTGTTTACTCCCTCTTGAGGGCTGTCTATTTATCTCCGATACAGCATTCTCGATGTTTCGAATTCGGACGGTTGGCGACGGCATGTTCCAATTGTTTCCAATATTGACCGTTGTTTTTCGCGGCAGAACGACTGGACTGTTCTCGAATATCTCCGGGGATGATCTCATCGCTGTCGACGGCAACATGTGAGGCGACAGGTCCGGCCTAGGTTCGTTACAGTATAATTAAGTGATATTGAAATGTAAAAGGTGAAAATGTTGAGTAATGAACAATAATTGATAAGAAACTTGAATGAGGTAGTCATATTTTTATTAGTTGATAAGATTTTTAAGCATTAAAGCAAAATTTTTAAATTTAAAAAAAAAAAAAAATAAACTTTTACTGAATTTGTTCTTTTAATAAATGAAAAGTCTGGAGTATTTTCATCGTATTTCGATTAGTTTATGAATTAAAATAATTTTAAGGATGAAAAACCAGGTAAGAATGACGAAGTTACAGAGAACTTATATTTAAAAATTAAAAAAATAATAATAAAAAAAATAAAAAATAAAATCAAAATCATGTCTGTTTTTGTGACAGAAAGTAGAATGGAAAAAAAAATAAGGTGAGAATTTATTTGTTTATAACAAATTGTTTATTGCATAAACAATGAAAAATTAAATAAAATGATTTTTTTTATATCAAAAAAAAAACAAATAATGATAAAAAAAAATGGTTCTTTAATATTAATTAGAAATTGGAGAAAATAATTGTTAATTAACAAATGCGTTTTTAAGCAATAAATTTTTTTGTTATGGAACAATTTTTTTTGAAATCATCATTTGTATCGAAGATTGAAATTCCATAAAAATAAATTCAATTATCTTAGAGAGAGAGAGAGAGAGAGAGAAAGAGATTTATTAACTACGTACATATATAAATACATTTGTAGCAGGTCCTTGAGAAAAACATTTTTTTAAATTAAAAGTTACAAGTTAAAAGAGTAAAACTAAGTTAAAAGAGTAAAACTAAATTTCCTAGGGTGATACATCACATTACAACACAGGAATAAAATGAGGTTAACTCAGAACTAGTCATTGTAAACAATACATAAAGGGGTATAAAAGTTGCATTGACAAACACATTGAAAGCCCATTAAAAGTCCAGATCATCCACGTTAAAATTATAGTTTAAAAAGTCCTTTACGGAGTAAAAGCATTTCATCAGTAGACAAGATTTCACTGATCTCTTAAAATTGTAAAAGGTCATATTTCTCATTTCCAAAGGTAATTTATTGTATAGGCTTATATTCAATGAATTTTTCTGTGATACAGAGAGTCTATATCTTGGTGTTTCCAAGAGGTTTCCTGACCTTGTTTGGTGCTGATGCGTGTCCGCTGAAAGAGCAAAATCTGATCTTTTTTTATGTATTTCAAGCAGAGTGGAATATATGAACGCGGTAGGAAGAGGCATGATCTGGTGATGAATAAATAGAGCATGGCAGTGATCTCTGTAGCCCGCCCCTGATATTATTCGAATAACCCTTTTTTGTAAAACAAAAATTTTGTTCGAATGGGACGAATTACCCCACAGGACAATTCCATAAGTCATAAGACTGTGGAAAAGTCCAAAATAGCTGGCTCTTACAGTATCTGCACCAACAAGGATTTTCAATCTGCGAACAAAACGTGCGTTGATAATTTTTTCACAGATATTCCACGTGACACATCCAGTTGAGTTTGTCATCAATGGATATACCAAGTAACTTGACACTTTCCCCACCTGTTAGTGAGGAGTTTGAAGATATAATAAGATTCTGATTTTTAGCAGAATTGAGCATAAGCTTGTTTGAACAGAACCACTCATCTGTCATTTGCAAGGTGAGTTTGGAAGAGTCAATCAGTTCCTCTAATTCACTATTACGATCTATCAGTGTGGTGTCGTCAGCAAAGATAATGCATTTTTTCGGTAATATATGATAATATAAATCATTGATATACAGAATGAATAGGGTTGGTCCCAAAACAGAGCCTTGTGGAACCCCATGGACGATTTGTATTAATGCTGATTTGGTGCCTTCAACCGAAACACACTGAGATCGCCCATGGAAATAAGACCTGAAAAATGTCAATGGAAGTCCACGAATGCCATAACAGAAAAGTTTCTCAAGTAATATATAATGGGAAACACAATCGAAAGCTTTAATCAGATCACAAAGCGTTAAGAAAGAATGCTCCCCCTTCTCGAGTCCATCAACTACATTTGCAATAACGCTCAGAATTGCTCTCGTAGTTGATTTATTTTTTCTAAAGCCAAATTACTCAGGACACAGCAAGGAGTTTGTTTCCAGGTAGGATATCAATCTTGTTTTGACTAGCGCCTCTATGATTTCCGCGATAACTGGAATTATGGAAATGGGGCGAAAATTTTCTGGTAGGTGGGGATCCCCTTTTTTCAGCAATGGCAAAACAACTGGAATCTTCAGTGCATCTGGATAAACTCCTAGAGATAAGCAATCATTAATTAAAATTGAAAGTGGAGAAGCAGTAATATCGGCTATACCTTTAATCACCGCGCTGTTCAGTTCATAGAAATCCGAACAACTTGAATCCTTCAAAGATTCAATTGTGTCCATCACTTCCTCGGGAGTTACAGGGAAAAAAGAGAAAGAATTTACAGGTGATCTGAGATTTTTCAAGTATTCCGTAGGTTCGTGATTCGTCTCAGGTAGAGAAGAGATCAATTTTTCAGCAATATTGCTGAAATAATCATTGAATTCAGCTTCCGTGATGCAGGACTCCTTTTTTTCCATGGATTTCTGTTACACTCGGAGTTTATCGATCTCCAGGAGTCTCTGCTGATGTTCGAGGAATTTTTCAAAAAAGTTTCATACGCTAACATTTTTGTTTCGATGATGGAATTCCTGTAATCCTTACGTAAGAAAGTGTATGCATCCCAGGTCACCTGATCCTTGTTGACATTATGAATCAGTTTCACGTTAGAGAGTGTCTGACGTTTGTTAACTAATTCTTCATTGAACCAGCAAACAGGCGATTTTTGTACATTGCAATCCCTGGTTATTTTCAGAGGAAATATCTTTTTTATATGGAGATTCAACGAATTAATAAAGTAATCAGTCACGGTGTTAGGATCCTTGATCAGAAAAATATCCCAACAAAGATTTTCGAGATCATACCGTAGCTTTTCAATACCGGAAAGGCTGATTTTTCTCTTACAAATAATTCTTTCCACGAGTTTTACATCGGAATTATAATACATCACTTGGCCCAGGTGATCTGATAAGTAGGGGTCCAGTACCTGAGTATCAAATTGATCAACGTCCAAATTGGTGATTATGTTATCAATGCAAGTGGAGCTATCTCTACCGATTCTCGTGACATCAGTGATTGTGATGAGTAGATCAAACGAAGTGAGTAAGTTTGTTAAAGTTGTTAAATTGGCTGAAGGGGCGATGAAATTCACATTAAAATCACCGACTATGATCAGTTTTCTATTGTTTTTCAACACGTTATCGAGAAAGAAGCCAAACAAGCTCAGGAAACTCTCGAAGCTCTCGAGGTTGCCAGAGCATGATCTGTAAAGGGAAATAATTGTTACACCTGAAATTTCAATTCCACAAATTTCAAGGTCCATTTCACAGGAGAATTCACTGAAATGTAGTGGTTTTGAAGAAATCGAGTTGCTAACAAAAATTGCTACACCGCCATGTGCACGAATGCGTCTACAAAAATGACTAGCTAAGTAGTATCCCGGTAAATTAATGGATTTGATGGTATCAACGCATTTGTTTATAATAAAACGCATTTGTTTATAACAATTTTTTAAAGAATTAGAGATAAAAAAAAATTAAAATTATTTCTATGCATTTCTTATAACATGAGAACGTATCGTTGATAATATTTGAAAAAAAAAACATTTTTTTCAATGATTAATTTAAGTATTTAATTTTGCAACAACGAAAATTATTAATAAAAAACAGATTTTTTTTTTTTATTTTTCCAACGGGGTTTTATTCTGAAGCCTCTCAAGAATTGCTCCAAGAGAGAAAAAAAATCTTAAATTTATAGATTATCAATTATCACACTTGCAATGTTAATGTTTAAGCAGAAAAAAATCAACTATTGAATAACTGATTGAAAAATTGTGATAAAAATTTTTTTCAAGCGGATTATTCTTCATTCATCTGTTCAGTTAGTGTCTGAATTTTTTCAATTTTTCATTTTCATATTTAGTATGCTTAAATAATTTTTATTGTTAAAGTGTCCAAAGTGGGCGCGGCTTGCCCAAGCCAGAGTACCCGTTTTCGGCCGTATTTTCATCCCTCTGGGAAAATTATAAATAGTAATCCTACAATTCTGGAAATCCAGACTTTCCCCAGGAAATTTCCTCCTCTTTTTGAATCTTTTCCTCAGATTCAAAAAATCTCCATTCGTTTTTGAGATATTTGCAAAAAACCAAAGCCCCCTTTTTTTAGTTAATTGTTAATAACTTTTACAATTTTTGCAAGCGGAACTTCACATTCTTTAAAAATCATTTGAATGTCATTCCGAATCGAATGACATATCGATCATAATTTTCGGAGACTGCTGAAAAAAGTTGGTCCAAAAAGCACTTGTTGACTAGACTAATATGCGAACAACATACACCAGCTGCCTCGAGGAATAAGACATTTTTTATTTTTAACGGAATTATGGCTGGCTATCAACAATGTTACAGATTTGTGTCTCTTATTGCAGATATTTCTATCCTGGGATCCAGGATGACATTCAAAGTTGGTGATGTTTTAGTTGCAGTAGTTGTCTTGAGATGGTGTTAGCTCCATTCTGCTAATTCGATCCCAGCAAATGCTTTGAAATGGATTGATATCAATTGTTTCAATCATGGAACGCAGACATTAATCATTGTCTGCTTGGCCCACCCTGTACTGATGAGGTGCAAATACCCCAAAACCGGTCTACAGGTCAGCCTGGTGGTCGATTCACCTGTTCCGTGCATCTGTCTCAGTATGAGTAAAGAATTTTCGTTTGGCTATCTACTGCGAAAACTATTGTAGATGGGAAAAAAAGCTGAAACAATATTTGTAGAAAATTTTTTGCTCTACAACTTTTGAAATAACTATTTTTCACGATGAATCGATTGTTTTTGAGTTATTCGCAGAGATAGCATGCGTTCCAACTTTGACTCAAAATTTCGCATAAATATTTTTTTTACAAAAAAAATTATCCAAAATAATGAAAGAACATTTAATTATCTGAAAAAAAGATCTCTTGTGTCCGACAAATCGTTTAGGAGATATATAACAAAACGCATTTTCCAAGATGGCCGCCAGCGCACAGTCACCCCCGTGCCGCGCCAACTCATAGTTATACTCAGGGTCAACCCCATTTTTCCCTGCCGACTGAAATATTATAAACTTGAAACCTCTAGCTACTGAGATGAACAGTATAGTATATTCAAGGAACTTTCCGTTCTCTGTCTCTATTCCATAGTGACTTTCACTATTTTTTCGACGCACCTCAGTCGCCAAACTAGATTGGTCGAGCCGTATGTCCCTCATTATTTTTCAACCAATCAAATGGCCGACATTCCCTACAGAGGACCAATCAGATGAGTTTTATAATAATAAATGTCTTCTTGCTGTTTCATACTGATAAATGCACACTAGCTTTGCGATAAATGCACAGTTGCTTCGCGATATATGCACAGTAACTCTTTGTACTGTCTATGTCATTGTTTGTGATTACCATCCCAGAAGAGTCATGTAAGTCTAGAACCGTTCCACGGGAGAAAAAGTTGGACAACTGAGGGTAAGAAAGTAAAGAGAGAAGGTGATTTTCATCTGACAATTTGTTTTCTCCTACCTCACATCCAAACTAGAGCTTTAGTATTTTTTCTTGAAAAAATATCAAAGGATATAATTGTATCTCAGAAGGTTTTGTTATCGATTATTATTGTTGTTATTGCATATGAAGTAGCATCAGATACCGTTTAAAATCATTTTGCTGGATGAGAAGTGTGATAAAGCGTAGTTGAAATTTCAACACCGAAAAAAAATTGTTTCACCTGAATTCCACTTCTGCCCGAACCAAAAAGTGAAAGAAAAATCCCCTGCATTCAATTACATTGTTTTGGGCAATTCAGCTATCCATAAAGCAATAATATTCCACTACTTTCCTGACATACTGAAATAACATACGAAGATTGTCTACGTGATTGGAATTCGTAATTACATCAAATAATTAAATCAACAGTGTGCTTAAGTTACATTGCAGGCAGTTCATTCCTGTGTCTCTCCAAGATCAATCGTCAACCCAATATCACTCACTGCAATTAACAACTGATATTGGAGCAATTAAATTACGTAATGATGTAATTCCACATCACCCGCTAGTTGCTATAGTTGTAAGGCTCCCTTCAGTTCGAGATTACTCATTTCCATTGCTGGAAACGAAGTTTGTTTAATTGTAACATTGCATTTCCAGAGAGGAGCTCAACTTCGTGAAATGTTATTATTATCACCAAGATTTACATTTGCATTCATTAGACGAGTTGTTATCTTCCCTTGGAAATTTTGTATAATTATCCCAATTATGTTAGAGAACGAGAAGGTGATATATGTTATGTTTGATGATCCTGGAACATATATATATATATATATATATATATATATATATATATATATATATATATATATATATGTTGTTATGTTAGGAAGGACCAGTAATATATTTTGAAGATGAAAAAGAAATAATTAAAAAAAAAAACACAAAAATAATAATTACTTAATAGTTAGTAGTTCATGAGAAATTGTTCTACATATTTTTGAGATTCTATTTCCTTTATGAAGCCTCTGTATAATATTGATAGGTAAAAATATGCAAATACTATAATGCAATCATTTTGATACATTGTCAAAATAATAACAACCTATAATTGTTTAAAATACAACAAAAAGTCTAGATTTACAAAATCATTCTGAATTAAATGTGATCAACAAAATTATAAGCTTGAAACATACAGTATATGAAATTGTATCTAACTAAAAATAGCCAATGGGAAAACAAGAAACTTCTTGATGACAATAGCCAATCAGGGAACAGAGATGGTGAGATAAAAGATTTGAAATTGTGGAAAAGTAAGAACTAAGAAATGTCAAAAATAATTATCATCAAATATTGTATTCAGTTTATAAGAAATGTAAAATATATTAGTTCGTAAGTTCTCTCAAATAACACCAAAATAGTGAAAGTTCGACAAGAAAGTGCGCGAGTTTGAAAATTCAAATAAAAATGACAAAACAGAAATGGTATCCAGGGAATGGAAAAACAAAGCAAAGGAGATTGAAAAAAATTTGAGAACGAAGTCAGGGACAAAATTTGAGAAAGAAGGAAATTGAATATTTTCACGAATGACAGAGTAGTTTGCCAAAAATAACAAACCATCTGAATAATTTCGACACAAAATAAATAGCATAAAAGAAGATTACCTTTTTGTACTCCACATACAAACTTGTCCAAGCTGATTTCGGGGATTTTGGATGGTTCCTTTGCAAATGGAGAGTCCCTGAGAGGAGTGGATGAAGCAGGATTTCAGATTATTGGCAGGTATTGCATCAGCGTCAGTTCCAGCTCCAGGTATAGACTTTTTTAGTGCACATCACAAACTGAATCACTTTACTACGTAACTCATATATCTGAAGCACCCTATTTTATTTTGGTATTGAACTATAAAAGAATTCTTCCAAGTCGAAAGAAAAAAGTGAGGTTATATACAATATCCAACACTGTTTCTTATTATTCTATGAAAATTTATCAATTGCTCATAGTTATGAGTTATTTATCGCAGGCCAGGTTAATATAAGTTTTCCCGAATAAAGGAAATAATTGTTTTTGATAGTTTTTGGTTTATTTTCCACAATATTAACACTGAACTGAAAATAGTTCGAGTGACATCAAAACAGGCAGTGGCTCTATTGCCAATACCAACTCCTGAGGCGGAGGCGTACCAACTGAGTTTAGTCGTGGTAAGAAAAGTAATAATTATTTGGCAGCAACGTGGCGAGAAAACAGTGACGTTAGCTAGCAATTATTATTTTATAACAATTTGGCAATATCAGTAAAGTGGGATCATAACAATGTTGACTTCCACCGCGGGGTGAAAATACAATCAGTATAGCATAACAATATATATATATATATATTTATATATATATATATATATATATATATATATATATATATATATATATATATATATATATATATATATATATATATATATATAAAAGTGGGAATAACGGGGATTTCAGTCAGCACAAGTGTTGAACTATGAAAAACTCTTTGATACGATGGACCGAGCTTTCGTTTCAATTTTGAAACTTCTTCAGGGTCAGTAATCTGAGTGGATGATAAATGAACATCAACTTAAAAAAAAACGTAAAATATGTAAAAATTCGTCGGAATGGTGTTATATCTTTGAAGCTTCGACTGTCACTCGAAGCGTCAAAGATATAACACCATTCCGACGAATTTTTACATATTTTACGTTTTTTTTTTAAGTTAATGTTCATTTATCATCCACTCAGATTACTGACCCTGAAGAAGTTTCAAAATTGAAACGAAAGCTCGGTCCATCGTATTAAAGAGTTTTTCATAGTTCAACACTTGTGCTGACTGAAGATCCCCGTTATTCCCCCACTGTTCATACCAATTTTCTAAATTTATATATATAAATTCATATATATAAAGTACGTTAAAAACTTCGGGAGATGATTCTTTGGAAGATTTCAGGACGAAAAGTTCATATAAACATATGTCACCAACGGCTTGGTTTTCGAGGTGAAATTATAATACCATGGCCCGAAAAACTTCACGTACCAATTTTGAATGGAATTAGAGCATAATCACAGAGATTTTTGGCCATCTTGGAGCCGTAATCTTGATTTTATGAATTTTGACAGCAAATTCATAATCTTCGACCCCGTTAACCTCCACATACGAATTTTGAATCGAATCGGATCATAATTACAAAACTCGTTCGCCATCTTGAATTTATGAAATTTAATAAAAAATCATAATCCTCTACCCCGAAAACCCCCATTTACCAACTTTGAATAGATTCAGACCATAGTCACAGAGATCTTTGGCCATCTGGGGGCCACCATTTTGATTTTATGAATGTTGACAGAAATTCATAATCTTCGCCCCCGAAATCCCCCACATACCAATTTTGAATCAAATCGGACCATAAACACAAATCTCGTCCGCCATCTTCCCATCCGCCATTTTGTTTTTTTCTCTTACAAAAATTCCATAATGCATTGTCACAGGAACTATAAACACTTGTCAAATTTGAGAAGTGGGTCAAATTTAAATTGATTTAAGATTTGACAACACACTTTGGGGCAGGTGGAAGTAAATAAAAGCTTGTAAAATAGAAATGCTCTTTGTGTTTTCCAGTGAATTAATGTCCTATTTTTCCTTCTTTTTTCTTTTTCGATTGACGGCTTTTCCAGAATCAATAATTTAATTTATAAAAGTTACCTTTCCGACTGGCCGCGTCATCGGGTTTTTTTGTAGCAATACAGACTAAAAAGGTAAAATTACATTATTGTTTGAAAAAGCATGAAAAATACGCTGAGATATCTGAAAGTTAAAAGTAATTAGAAGTCATTGACCAAAAAAATTTCTCTCATGTAAAAAAAGTGTAGGGAGCTCTTTACTTACTTTTCATTGTGATATTAAGATAACTGAAATCAAGCACCTCACATTTTTTTTTACGTAAGAAAAAATTGTTCGGTCAATGACTTTATTCTTATCATTTCAAATTTCAGTCCTTATTGTTATATAAGCATGTTTTTTTAGTTTATTCACACTGAAATTTTTATTGAGAATTAATTTCACTATGGAATGTTTCGATTCTTATAGCTGAATGTTTTTAAATTTTTCTTCTTATTTCTGAACATCTGCAACCCACAAAACTCATTGTGACAGAGCTGTGAAGAAGAGTTTGATAAAATTCGAATCGTTGTCAACCAAACTGATCGAAATCCCAACAAACCTCAATATTATATTGGATGACTAACCTGACCTAAAATATTGATACTACTAATATACTACTTAATGGATTGAAAAACATTAGCAACACCTGTTTCATGAATAGCGTAATACAATGTTTATCGAATACCAGATGGTTGCTCGAATATCTTAGAAAAGACGATCATATGAGGGATATCAATACAAGCACATCAAGTATGAAGGGTGCTCTAATAAAATCATTTGCTGTAGTGATAAAAGAACTTTGGTCGGAAGATTCGACTGATAGGGTGGTGAATACTGTTTCTTTGAAAAATCAGATACAAATATTCGCACCTCGTTTCGGGGGGTACGCTCAACAGGACGCTCAAGAATTTCTCAGATATTTATTGGAAGGTCTTCATGAAGATGTAAACAGAGTGATAGAAAAGCCCAAACCTATCCTGATAGAAATTGATGAGAAATCAAGCGACCATGAAAAGGCACAGGAGTCTTGGTCAAGATATCTAAGAATGGACAATTCAAAAATTGTTGATAACTTTGTTGGTCAATTGAAATCAACGTTGAAGTGTACTTTCTGTGGCCATTGTTCTGTCTCTTTTGACCCCTTCTGGGACCTTTCACTTTATATTCCACAGAGAACTGGCCGGCTCAGACTGTCACAATGTATAGATTCATTCACTAATGAAGAAACTTTGGATGGCGAACAGAAACCATTTTGTTGTAAATGTAAGGAAAAGATTAAATGCACTAAGTCATTATCCATACATAAATTCCCCAAAATATTAGTCATTCACTTGAAACGATTTTCGCTGATGGATAGTTTCGGGGGAAAATTAAATGCCACCATTGACTTTCCTCTTGAAGGATTAGACATGAGTAATTATTCAACAGATAACATAATTCCGTGTCGCTACAACTTGTATGCTGTGTCCAATCATAGTGGAACATCCTATAGCGGACACTACACGGCTTATTGTAGGCACCCTTATGCAGACACATGGCACGAGTACAATGACTCAAGAGTATCACCGATATCACCAGAATCCCTTATAAGTGGTGAAGCATTCGTCCTCTTCTATGAGCAATTCACACCAAATCACTTATTTAAATATTTTTTTCTGTTGTATTGTATTTTATACCAAAAGGTACTTGTTATTTCTTTAACTCTCACAATAAAACATATTGATTCAATATACTACTTATTTTCAATTATATGTATGTTGTATAAAAACTGAAATTTATAAAAATAATGAGGATAGTTCAATTTGGTCAGAGAAGACTTCACTGAATGAATTACTCTCCACTCCTCCCATTACTTGAAAAAAGAATATGTCTGACGGAACATATATAAAACTGAACAAAATATGGATTCTACCCTACTCAACGCTCACGTGGGGGAGCCCACTTCATAAAAGAAGAAAAATTACAGCGTTCTTTGAGAAACATCTGACAAAGAATTCGGAAGAAGTCGGTCATATTTTTCCCATTCCAAATTTCCTGGTGACTATCTTATGATACAGATTGAAGACGGCTTACTATCGTCGGAAATCACTTCCCTCTCTCGATAGCGAGGATAAATGGCCCACTTTCAGGACCATAGGCTGAATCGATATAAGAATGCTGTCGAAAATTCCGCAGAGTAAGTTAAGATATATCACCACATAAGTTACAAGACTATCTCATTAAGGCAAAGTAGACAGGGATCAGAGGTTAATGAAGGAGAAGCGTCGAAAATTCGCGAAAGTTGAGAGGACACCATTGATAAAGTGAACTGTACACTGATAACCGCACTATGACATGCCGGAAATTGCCGGATTAATTAATTTTAGGAAGAGGGGAAATGGGATAGTAGACACGTCGCGTCGGTGAACGCCACTGAAAGATTGTGTAATATATTTCAACCTTTTCGTCCGGCACGTACTTCCAGCGGACGTTGAATTTATTATGCAGTTTTCCGAGATTGTATGCAGTTTGGAGAGAGCCGGTTATTTTTGCAGATGAAAATTAATTCGAAAAATGAAGTGTCTGCTCGAGTTTTTCTAGGTCATGGAAAATTGAGTGAGTTTCGGGAAAATTTTATCAAATCATACCTAGATAACGATGGGTTTGGTCTACCCAGTCTTTCTCATAATAAAATATCAGCTAGTCTAGAAGAACATAATATTCTGAACACAGCGCAGTTTGGATTCCAAAATGATAAAAGTACAAACGATGCCATTTTTCACTTCTTGGAAGGGGTTTGCGTGGTATGAATGAGGGCTCAGCAATTGGGGCAGTATTCTGTGAATTTTCGAAGGCATTTGACTGTGTCAGCCACGGACTACTGCTCCAGAAGCTTTGGCTTACGGGTTCAGAAATAAAAGTCACAAATGGTTCGAGTCGTACTTAGATAGAAAACACTTTGTAAAGATGCAAGATGGTAACTCAAACCCCGCTATGCCCGCTACTATCAAATGTGGTGTGCTACAAGGCTCAGTACTCGGCCCATTGTTCCTAATTTACCTCAATGATTTAGCCAGTATAAATATCCAGGGAAAGTTCACTATGTACGACATTGATGTGGAAAGCCTCGGACATGATTTAAGTGAGGTGAAAAACTGGTGTGTCGCAAACCACCTCTGCTTCAATTGAAAAAAACTAGCCTCCTAACTTTCAAATCTACCTTTGATTCACTTATGTTAGGTTTGAATCCAATTGTGAATAGACCTTCCACTAAGATTCTTGGTATTGAAATTAATGGCAGTCTGAAATTCTTTAGCCATATTCACACCCTAAGAACGAAAGTAGCATCAGGTTGCTATGCAGTAAGAGTGGTGTTCAATGAACTTGTTTGTCAATGGGTAGGGTGACATATTTTTCTTTGGTTGAATCACACCTGATATATGGTATAGCTTTCGATTCAATCTTTGTTCTTAAAAAACGTGCAATAAGATTCATGTCACGAGCTGAATACACCGCCCACTGTATACCATTGTTCATTAAACACAAGATTCTGACTTTGATCTCTATCTTCATTCTGGAGACCACCTGTTCAGTACATAAACATAGAGCGAACACAATTATATAATCTTTCTTTATTCACCACATACTAGAGTAATAACTAAGTAATTATAATAATAAAATAATTTTTTTGAGTAAAACATAGGATTTTGCGGTAAATAAATGAAACTTTCCCCACTAAAGAAAATTTGTTTGTGGGTAGGTTTTATCTAAAGAAGAAGATGGATTATGATGATTTGAAAATGAAAACTTAAAGTTACGGGTAGAGTGTGACATAATATTTAACATGATTCAATTCAGAAATACAATAGACGAGACGAAATACAGAATATACACGAAGAAATATACATTTTTCCAGGGAAATGAAAGCTTAAAGAAAGAAACGGTATCCAATGGATAAACCATGTGAAAAGCCGTGAGATGCATGGAAATATTAACTCACTTAAGTTCAGTGAAGAACTTGTCCGTGAGTAAACCTCCATCTTTCATTTCTTTGTGTGGTTTGAATATTTTTCGAAGGATACTGAACATCCAGCAAAAATACATAATACACGTCAGGTAGCAAAAAAAATAGAGCTCTGCCCATTCCCCGATCAGAGCAGACTGAAAAATACTTTTACTCAAAGCATACTATGGCCTACAGGAGTTCCATGATGATGGTAAATTCTCTTAATGACGCAATATCTGTCGTAGTCTATATACCTACCTATACATTCTTCTATTTCATATATATATATATATATATATATATATATATATATATATATATATATATATATATATATATAATTGTCTGTTTCTGTACTATTCTGTGATAATATATACAAGTTCTAGTTTTGAATACGCTTTGTAGATAATACTTATTTTTCCTTGACAATTCAGTATATAATTTTTGATTCTTGGACAGGACATTTTAATACTGATTGCGAGTTAATGTGTTCTGTATACTTTTTATGATTAATACTTCTTCAATTTTTATGACTATTGTTTTTAACACACCACAATAATTCAATAACTTTTAAGCATTTTGAATAAATACTTCTTTTTGTATTTCTGAATTAGAGTATATCCACGCTTTGTCAATAAGATTATATCTTCGACAATAAAGTATATTTGAGAGATAAGTGCCATGTGAAGTGGAATGAATAGAAAAATCGAATTTAAACGGTTTTCTTCACATAAAGGATTCAATATAAAATTGAACCAGAGAAAGGTAGATCTCAGGTGAAAAACAACTACTTTCCTGGCAAATACCACGCAGAACGTTGAATGATATTCACCTGAAAATCCATGCATACTTCCATATAATATCAATGGACATTGAATGCAAATGTTTCTTTCTGATAAGCTCGATTATGTTTAATTTATGTCGTGTTCACCTAACAATCCGCATACCGGTTTCAGGCTTCTTGGCCCTCATCAGTACGGAGTAGTCAACCAGCCAAAGGTGCAAAGAACTCTGGCTGAAGTGAGACACAACGTAAACAAACCATCATCGATCTTGTAACACCTATAAAGTATATTTGATTGATTGATTGTCTATTTTATCTCGTTTCCGGGGGCTCCACATGGGGTTAGTTTCCCTAATTTTTGCCAAATTCTTCAATTTAGATGTCGTCCTATTATGGGTCTCCTATGACTGTCAAAATCAGATATAAGCTGAAGGCTCTTACGCTTTAAAAATAAAAAAAGTGGGCCACAGCCATTCACGAATTTGTAATTTTGACCGAATAATGACATGGAAATATCCTTTGTCCTTGTCATGGTAACTTTTCTCAGAAATGTCCGTGGAAGAATTACTACCCTGTATGGATTAACAGGTAACCCATCAGTCCAGAGAGCGCCTGGGACGTTTGAAACGCGAGGAGACGTTTGAAACGCGAGGGGTCGTCTATGCTATCAAATACTCCCTGATTGCGTTCTCTGATGATGCTTCTGATGGAAGGCAGATATAAGTCATCAAGAATCCGCTCGTTCCACACGTACCACGGAGCGTCGGTGATCACCCACAGAACCTTCATTTGCGACGGGTATACTGAGAAAAATAAAATCTCGATTATTTTATTTTCTCCTTTTCCGTTTTTTCACAACGATTTTTATTATACACCGTCCAACAGAAATAAATCTACAGGATATCAAAATTATATGTACAAACAAATTCAAATGATAAAAAAAGACAAAATAATCAGAATATGTTTTTTTCAATGAAGCAATGCTGAAGAAAATATGTCACACCCATCATTGATATCATCGCAAATTCTGAATGAGGGTGAGTTTTTTTGTAAATTCATTCGGGGCGCTTCGAGTAAAAAATATTTTTCATACTGAACATACCGGAAACATTTTAACAGCCGATTTGGCCATGGATCACCTTATACGAAAATATCAGAGGACCTATGTTCCACCTATTTGAAAGAGAAGTAAGGTTATATCTCTCTTATAGCAGTATGAGATATTTCAATAACAGAGTAGGTACCATCTTCCTTGAAAGAGAGATATTCATGGATTAGTTCAAGTCTATTCTTCTTCATGTCTATACTTGTAATCATCTTGTGTGAGTCAAGTGTATTCCAGACAATGAAACCTAATAGGGTAAGAACACAGAGCCGGCAAATCTAGGTCATTTTAGCAAAGCTGAAAATTTGAGTATGAATAGTGTATATGTAGTTAAGCGTACTTGCTAGCTTGAAAGCGGGACCCTTTTACAGGCAGCAGGTACAAAAGGTACATAAAAACCTTACTCACCTACGTTGAAGTACGGGATAGCCGAGCGGTCTGAGGCGTCAGATTCAACAGATTCAAGCTCTAGATCTCGAAACGGAGCGTGGGTTCGGACCCCACCACCTGACGGTTTTTTCCCTTCGAAATAATGGAGAAATGATTTGTTCTGGTACGAATATTCAAATGAATGAAATCGAAACAGGTCACTTCTCAATTCTAAGGGTTTTTTCAATTTTCAAGGTGCACAGTGGTCCAACATAACGAAAAAACGGAACTAATTCGAATTTTGGTGAAGTATTCGCTTCCAACTTTGTGAGAGGGTAAACAAAAGACCAGATAACCTTTTCTCAGAATTGTGAAACATGTGTGATCTACGGCCCCTCAAAGACGACCATTATATCGTGTACCATTATCGGCGTCATACGTGTACTTTTTCTTGCGAGTTCGAGAACATCTTATGAATAATTCCTGTGAAACTCATGTGAAAAGTAAATCAAGGTATGTAGTTTTTATTTCATATTTATGTGGTGAATTGGTCGGTTATTTAGTCAGTTATTAATAGTTATTCTATTTGATGTTATTAGGATGAACGTGCGTACATTTTCAACTTTCGTTAGACTTACAAAAAATTCCCCACGAGTCCCCGCTCTGAAAAAATAAATAATGGATAGCCTGAAGTCTCTATAAAAACATATAAAAAATTTGTTTGCTCATACTTGCACTTTTTTCAAATACTCTGCAAGAGGGTTCCAAAAACGCATCAAATAAATTTTGACCCACAATAAATTAATACCTCATTATAAAAAAAAACATTTTTTTTTGGTAGATTGTGTCTGTGTATATTATAAAAAATATTTCAAGAATATTTTCGGTACTGATTTTGCTAATTGAAGTTAAACATTCAAAAAGTCATCATTTAAAACATTTGATCTAACACCAAAGGTACCTCTTTTGAAACCAACCCCCTTTCCTACAAATTTTCTAATGGTTCACGTGAGCTTTGAAAACAATTCAGCAAAAAAAATGGCTCGAATCTGATTTTATTGTTCAAACGCCCCTTCTAAATATCACCCCTTTGTGACACTTTTTTTTAAATTTATCCCATGATTCTCGTCCGCCTTAGGAGCATCCCGCGCCGAAAAAGGGCTCAAATATGTTTTTTGCCCAACCACCTCTTCTAAAAACCACCCCTTTGTGACAAGATTTTTTAAATATTTTTCCCATGATTTTCGTCAGTCTTAAAAGCAATTACGGGAAAAAAGTCGAGAGTCTGATGTTTCTTCGAAACCCCCTTTCTAAAATCCACCCCTTTGTGACACGATTTTTTCAATTTTTACCACCATTCTCGTTAGCCTTTAGAGCAATTCTGCGAAAAAAAAGACTCAAAACTACCCTTTTGTGACAATTTTTTTTCATATTTGTTTTCATGAGCCTAAGAGGGGATTGATACAAAAAAATTAATTAGTTCCGTGTTTTTCGACACGGGGACCACTGTGAGGTGGTGGGGTTGCAACTCACGCTTTCTTTCAAGATCCAGAGCTTAAATCTCTTGAATCTGGCGCCATAGACCGCTCGGCCAACTGGGTAATGTAAATGTTAAAAGTATTACCATATTTTGACGAAGGTGAAAGTGTTTGTGTACTTTTTGTACCTTCTACCTGTGAAAAGGCTTCGCTTTCAGGCTAGCAAGTACAAATACGTTCTTAACTACATATAACATTATTTCAGCTTTGCTAAAATGACGTAGGTTTGCCGGCTCTGATATCTTGGACAATGAGGCCATAGAATATTCATTAGTGATTTTATTTATGTGGGTTGAAAAGGATAATTTATGATCAAAGCTGAGCACAGAATTGGATCGAGGAAGCAAATCATTGCCAATCGAGTAATTATAAGTGCTATTCTGTTTTCGTGTGGATGTTACAATCGAGAATTTATTCAGAAGACGATTTTTTTTGCACTATCTATCAATCTATCTGAGGCTCTTAGTAAACTGGTACAATCAACCATGCAATTTGTTCTTCTATATAATTTTAAATCGTCAGCATATAATAATGGACATCGAGATACTCAATAACATCATTGATTGAGTATCTCCTGACTGGAGCACTTGATTGGATCTTGTGGAACTCCTGATTGGAGCGAATATCACGGAAATCTGACTGAGGCACTCGACGTAGAGGGAGCGGTTTTTCATATGGGAAGTGAAAAGAGTTTTCAAGTTTCCTGAGAAGCCGAAGGCATTTAATTTACTGAGTAAAATATGAAAGTCCGTAAATATGACATCGACTTGAAAAGTATTATCGAGTGAATTGGTTATGTACTGGTTCATACAGAAGGGATTCGTGGTAGTTTACCTACCTTTGAAGAAGCCATGTTAAAACTCTCTCATGCTATTTTTGACATGATTGAAAAGTGTTTTATTGAGCAGGATTTCAAAAGATTCTGAGCAATTATTTACTGTTATAAACGGCCGATAGTTTAAGACGTCATAATATAACAAATATTTTCTTTCTAATTAGCAATATATCACTATTCTCTCTGGATTTTCCAACACATAATTCAACTCTGTTCTCATGATGGTTCCATAAATCAGCTTTGGAATTATCATCGAAATGTGTAGTTGTTTGCGTGAAATTATAACGAGGCGCATAAGTGTTAATACAACATATTGTGCTAGGAATGCTAAATGGCTTGTTGAAGTATTTCACGATTATTACATTCGTGAAACAGCACTAGATGGAATTGGGTAATTTGTATAAGCTCTTGTGTACCACTTCTCAAGGATACACGTGTTTCATTACGTATCATTAGTAGTCCTCAGATGGATGATAATATTACATTCTGGATACAGAAGCAAAACAAACATTATTCGAAACTTCGTTTCGCAAACTATTTTCCGAGTCTCATTCAAAATATATATATATATATATATATATATGTGTGTATATATATATATATATATATTTTATGTTATGAAAAACCAGTTATATATATTAAAAGGAAAAACCCACAAAAAGAATAATTACTTAATAGATATTAGTTTCAAGAGATTGTTTTGACATATTTTTGAAATTATATGTATAATATGAATAGATAAAAATATCCAAATATTATATTACAATCAATTTCATACACTGTCATAATTACAACCCATAATTATTCAAAAGACAACAAGAAAGGTCTAGATTTACAAAATCATCCTGAATAAAATGTGATAAACAAAATGATAAGCTTGAAACATACAGTATATGAAATGGTATCTAACTAAAAATAGCCAATATGAGAACAACAAACTTCTTGATGACAATAGCCAATCAGGGTACAGTATGGTCAAATGTAAGATTTGAAATTGTGAGAAAATAAGAACGGAAAAGTGTCAGAGACAATTATGATTGAATATTGTAAATAGTCTGTAAGAAAGGAAAAATAGATTCATTTATAAGTTTTGACAAATAACCCCAAACAGTGAAAATGTGAGAACATAGTGCGCAAATTCAAAAATTCAAATCAAAAGGAATGAGAAAAAGATGGTATCCAAGTAACGGTAAACAAAGCCACGAGGATATCGAAAATAAATTGAAAATGAATGCCACGTTTTATTTGGGAGAAAGAAAAATTCAATAATTTCAACATTATAAGCAGAAAATCAACATTACCTCATTTATACACCATATACAAATATTCCAAAGCTGATTGCTGAATTTTTTGGTTCCTTCTTTTGGTATTGGAGTTCCTGAGAGCATTGGATTGAGAGAGAATTCGAATTCTGGGTGTATATTGAACAGCGACAAATTCAGCGACAGGTATAAACTTCCCTAGTGCACGTCACGAACTGAACAATTTCACTAATAACTCATATCCCATCAGAAGAACTTTTTTTCACTTGATTTTGAACCATTAAAGAAATTTTCACTTTCAAGGTAAAAGTGAGGTTGTGTCTATTTATCCATGACCTGTTTCTCATGATTATCCATGAATATTTGTAGATTCACCTTAGAATAAGTTATCTATCGTTGTCCAGGTAAAATTAAGTTTTCCTGAATAAAGGAAATAATTGCTTTTTGATACTTTGTCGTTTTGTTTTCCACAATTATCAGCAATCATATTTATATACACAGACTTGACATCAAGCAGTGGTTAGTGGCTCAATTGCCTGAACCGGCTATCTGAGACGAGAGGAGTACCAACTGAGTTAGTCGTGGTAAGAAAAAGATAACAATTGGCAGCAACGTGACGAGAGAACTATGACGTTAGCTAGCAATTATTATTACATCACAAAACGCATTATACAGGGCGAAAATAATTATCTATATCATAACAATTTGGCTCACAACGATGAGTGGAAATTATTAGCAATCTTCATTTTATAACAACAATTTATATTTGCAAATTATCATTACATTACAATTGGCACCCAAAAAGTGGGGCAAAAAATCATAACAAAATAATTTGTTATCTCATCATAACATTACAATATATATATATATATATATATATATATATATATATATATATATAGTGTGACCCATTTAAAATGGAACCACCCCTGTAGAATACGTATTTTTCAGTCAATCCCAAAAATATTACTTTAGTTTCATTTCCAAGGCCCTCTATGGTTTATTGGGCAATTTTTGTTTTCAAATTTGACTACACCACTGGATTCGTAGTCGTTATAAATGGTAAATATCAAAATTTCATAAAAAAATATCGGTTAACAACGAAGTTACAACAACTTGATTATAATTTTTATTTAGATTATAGACATATTTAAAATCTGACAACACTGCCGATACAAATTAGAACACCAGTGAATTTGTACAGCAAAAATCCGAAGTCAATAGCTCATTCCGTTCTACAGTTATAACTCCTGAAAGTATGGTAATGTGAGCGATTTGTGGATTGATTTAGTACAATACCTATGCCTAATGTATTAGTTCAGCTCTCCTCAAATTATTGAAACCTTCTCTAAAAGCTTGTTTTAATTGAGTTTTGCAGAATTTATAAGGAATATTTATTGTCCTGCTTTCTGTTTTATTATTCAATAAATAATTTTGATACTTTAAACTTGATTCGGTTCATTTCGTTTTTATCGGCTATGGAAGACTGCATAACTTGAAAATGAATTTTTAATTTTCTGTTTTTCCGAATATTCTTCCAACCTAAACGTAAATAAATTATTTTAAGGAAATCCAGTGGCGTAGTCAGATTTTTATTGAAAAATCGCTTCCACCACAAATCGCTCACGTTACCATACTTTCAGGAGTTATAACTGTAGAACGGAATGAGCTATTGACTTCGGATTTTCGCTGTACAAATTTACTGGTGTTCTACTTTGTATCGGCAGTGTTTCCAGATCTTAAATATGTCTATGATCTAAATAAAAATTATAATCAAATACTTTGTTTTCAAAATTATAGTTGTTGAAACTTCGTTGTCAACCAATTTTTTTTTAGAAATGTTCATAGTTTTCATTCATAACGACTACAAATCCAGTGGTGTAGTCAAATTTCAAAACAAAAATTGCCTAATAATCTTTTGCCGTTTTTGACGAAGGGAGAAAACAATAGAGTGCCTTGGAAATGAAACTAAAGTTATGAAAATTCGTAGTAGAAGATACAGTATTGGACGCTTAATATAATTTTTTTTTTTCAGAATGATTGGAAAATTTGTATTCTACAGGGGTGGTTCCATTTTAAATGGGTCACACTGTAGAAAACAACTACTTCTCCGGCTGATTATTCTGTATACTATCTTATGCGGCTATTTAAGTTTGATAATATATTTTTTTACACTCCTTAATGTTTTTCCAGTTGTTTTTTCATCGTACGATACAGATCATGCACATTTTGATCATGGCCGTCTTTAGTTAATCAATAAATTTCCTCCAGTTGAATATATATATATATATATAATATATATATATATATATATATATATATATTATTATATATATATATATATATATATATATATATATTCAACTGAATCTGTTTATGTATTATTTCTATTTACATCCAACCCGGAAAAACTGATTTTTTGTGAGTTTTTCCTTTTTTAATAATCTATTTTTCTGTGAAATGTTCCAATTCTTGTAGTCGACTGTTTCTTTATTTTTACCATTTCTTAACCCCTTCAAATTACAGAAACTCATTGTTACAGAGCCCTGAAAATGAATTTATTAAATTTCGAAACGTTGGCAAGGAAACAATAGTTTTTCTTCAACAAAATTGACCCAAATATCAACAAACCTCCTCAATATTATATTTTTGATTGGATCACTGACCTTACTAAAATTAATTTTATTATTACAATTTTTATATACCCACGATTATTATACTGCCCAGTGTTTCGAGGCATTATTTCTAACAGCGCCAGAATGAAATTCTCGTTATTATTTTGGTTGTCACCTTGACCCACTTTCCACGCGGAATGAAGTAGCTTTTTATCGAGTTAGAAAAGTGTCGTTTAACACATTTGATCAAGTCCGGAAAAAAGAAAAAGAGCACACGTTTCCATCGAGTATGGGAAATTTGTATTCCGTTGCCACGTTCTTTAGTTCGTTGTCTTTAGAGGAACTGGAAGTTTGCCAACATTTTTATTGACCAGTCTCGTTTAGAACCTCTGCGACACGGTAAAAGTTTAATTGAAACTCCGTGGGCTTGATGAAGACAAAATGAAAGATGGAAGCAACTTTAGCCGTAATCCATTTACTGAATATGCATCGAGGGATGGAACAGAAGACAAAGCAATCCAGTCTTTCATTCGACTGCAATACTAATGAAGAAAAAACTCATCGAAGCATGAAATGTTGCCGAAAGTGCAGATAAATACAATCATCAACCTGGGACCAAAAACATGCAACAATGAACAACAATGAAGAGAATGATTGGAGGAACATAAGCAACAAATGAAATTACGCGTTCACCCTAAAGGAGAAAAATCAGAAATGATTATGGTAGGAATCTGACTTGAGTCTGGAAAGCGTGATACGGTTTCTGGAACATTGTATTGAGGAAAAAAAACATGGCAAAAATGGCTACCGGAATACTTCTAAATGATAAATTGTTAATGCCAATTTATTGCTGGCCAGGCATTCTTGATGATTTTCCTCCGAAAGAAAACACGGTATCTGAAAAAAGCAATTTGTTCAATCCATCATTTTCGAATATAGATGCAGTCGGAATACGCATAATATTGAGATAATATATTTTCCGGAGACCTCGTATTAACGAGTCTGTTTAATCTACAAAAACTCGATCATTAATGACCTCTCTTAACCTTCAATTTATCTTTTAATGCATGATTGTGATATATGCAGCCAAACATACACCGAAAGCATTTCCTGTAAATGGTCGATTTCTCCATTAATGCATCATTGTAGTATAGGCAACTGAAAATACACAAATATTCGAATATTATTCAAATTCCAAATCATATTACCTTCGCGCTGTCAAATTTATGTATTTTCAAATCGAAATATTGTAAGTTTCCTCTGTGAAAAGTTGTGCGTGATCATACATGAAAAAATAATAAAAAAATATACGCGTCGAATAGAGAACCTCCTTCTTTTTGGTTTCGTCGGTTAAAAATGTTTTCAATTAGAATCCTTAAAAACCATTTTGGATATTCATGGAATGCTGCTAATTTATTTTGGAAATTTATTTTGGAAATTCAGTTTGAAATTACTTATGGAATAACTATTTGGGGAAATTCGTCTAGCGTTCAGAATGTTTTTGTTGTCCAAAAGAGAATTGTGTGGTGTGTAGCAAATGCCCCAAACGAGACCTCATGTGGGGAATTATTCAAACAACTTAAAATACTACCTTTATATTATATATATATATATATATGAAATCTTGATCTATATTCACAGACAGCGTGGAAAATTAATCAAGAATGAATCAATACATAACCACGACACTAGAAAAGAACACAGTTGTGTTTTCTGCCCATTTGGATTGATTTATCTGTTGAAAATTTTTCTAACGCTTTCTCCAAAATAATTTTCCCTCGACTCCTGTTCTCTTCCTTCCGTAGCAACCATAAATTTTTGTTTTTGGGCACGAAATTTTAGTCTTCACACACTTTTAAAAGCAACTTTTCTTATTCTTCACTATGATACTTATTTTATATACAGCTTATATTTCTATACTTATTCATACAAAGTGGTTATCAATTCTTATTCAACAATTTTCTGTTCTCAGATTTGATATTTCATCATTTTTTTATGAGAGATTATTCAACATGTCCCTGTCAGGTTCCCTTGAGTTTATAAGTTAGCATACAGGATGTTCTTGCTTATATATAATTTTTATTTGTTTGAATTCTAAGATTTTGTTTGTAGATTTCGATATCTATTCTTTTTATAGGTTGTGCAATCTGAATAGATAGTTGAAAACCTATTCTCTTTGATGATCTGCGTCGAACATAAGATGGTAAAAGGTTTCGGAAATGCAAAGTGCACAGAAAAATTGTAAAACCATCATAGCATTTATATATGTATATATATATATATATATATATATATATGTTTAGAAGTACGTGTTGAATGTCCAAAGAGTTAAAATAAGAATTATTATTTGAAAAAGCACATAAATAAAAAAATCTTCATATTTAGTAATTTATGCTATGTTTTTTTACAGTTTTTCTGAATATTCTACCGTTTTTTCTGAAACCTTATATAATATTAGTCGCACTTATGTGTGAAATAAACATGTTCTCAACATTACAAGGAATTGGCATAAGTTATAAAATTATAGAAAACAAAATTTACTTATATATTTTTGAGCACAAGCAGACAACAAAATGTTGAAGTTAGAACATTCTGTATATGAAATTAGATCTGAACATAATAGCCAATGAGATGCCAGGAAAGATCTTGATGAAAATTATGAATATTGAAAATATGAAAAGCAGAGAATATCAAAAATGATTTTTTATATATCATGTATATACTATGTGAGGTATTTACAAACGATTCGTGAATAAAAACTGTCAAATAAACGAAAAAATAAAAACAAAAAATGCGTGTAAATCAAAATTGAAAAACAAAGGATTGTGGTATCAAGGGAAAGAAATCAACAAGCTAGGAGATGGAGAAAAAATAATTTTAGAAGAACCAACTCAAGAAATTTGAATTAATCATATTTTCGTTACCAAAACAGTTATTTGCAAATACAAAACAAGGAAATACTAGAAAGAACTGTAGCTGATGAAAAACCCAGATGCAGAACGAATCTTACCTTCTCATTTGAGACATATACCAGTACGAGGGCAAATTCACAGTCGACAAGGGGGCTGCAGACTGGAACGGCAGTTTCCAGAAACGGGAGAGCGATCCGAAACACTGAACATTTTCGTTTCAAGAAGCCACAGGTACGTTTGAACCATAGAAGTCACTAAACTCAGTGCTTTTCAAAAATAAATCTTTTGAAAGAACCTTATAGAACCCTTCATATATATATATATATATATATATATATATATATATATATATATATATATATATATATATATATATATATATATATATATATATATATATATATATATATATATATATATATATATATAGACTACATAACCTACAAAAATAGGTTACATTTCACTTTTTATCATCACATATATCCACTTTTCATGTATATTTTGCTGTGAAGCACTAGTTTAAGTTAATTATCGCAGAATAGGTAACATTAAATCTTCCCGATTGAAGGAAATTATTATTTTGATGAATTTCTGCCTTATTTTCAATGATTGAGCAAAACAAGTTACCATTTTCTGAAACTGACATCAAGAACTACCAGAGGGCTCCACAGTAGAACTGACTCCTGAGATTCCATAGGCGTACCGATTGAGTTTGCTGAGGTGAAGAATATGAGGTGAAATAATCAATGGGAAAAAGGTAAAATACATAGCCGGACATTTGAAATATTCATATGGGTATTTATTCATCAACATATTAAATAACATCCAAAGGAAAACTAGTTAAAAAGGTTTGAAAATAGTAAAAAAAAATAGTAAAACGAAAAAAATGTTTTTTTGTTATGATGTCTGATTGTGAAAATGAATAGATAAATAATGATATATATATATATATATATATATATATATATATATATATATATTCTTTATTTTCTCGGAATAAGGGCCTTAGTCAGTCTATATATTTTTTATTTCATTCAACGTTTCGACATTGTTTATGTCATCTTCAGGTAAAAATATAATTCAACTATTGTTCTTTTATTTCATTTCATGTTTCATGATTGAATGAACGTTGTTGAATGTTGTTGAATTCAATCATGAAACATGAAATGAAATGAAAGAATAATAGTTGAATTATATTTTTACCTGAAGATGACATAAATAATGTCGAAACGTCGGATGAAATAAAAAATATATAGACTGACTAAGGCCCTTATTCCGAGAAAATAAAGAATATAAACATATGTGATAAGAAATTGAAATATATATATATATATATATATATATATATATATATATATATATATATATATATATATATATATATATATATATATATATATATATATATATATATATATATATATATATATGGGATATAACACTTATTGTTTTCGACTGTGAACTACCTTATAATGTAACTTTCCACTAACACTCACAATTGTAATTCAGAGTTCCTGAAGAAATGAAAATAAGCTTCTTGAAACCTCTTTGTAAAAAACATTCCAAGAATGGACCAGGAAGAGATTCATCAGGGGATGCCCCATTATTGTAATTAATAATTGATTAAAACGAGACACGCACAATGATCCAAACGTAGCTCTCATTCGAAGAACACATCCACTAATTTGCTGCGTCCATCAATGCGTTAATAAAAAATATCAAATACCTATATTTTCCATTCGGAAAGCACATAATCATTTCATATTCGTCGAAAATCCACGTCCAATATAAAAAATGCACATAGAGGTTTCATTTTCAATCATTAGAGGTCGAATTTCCGTGCACAGTATCAGTTTTCACACGTTGTTATTACACATCGATGTTGAATATCGAGGGTAGAAACAAAATGCCGCTACTGCCGACGGAAATAAATAACAGCCAGAGATCATTTAAAAAAAGGGCGTCGATTTCGCGGCATCACAAAGAACGACGCTTCGTGAGTTCGTAATAAATATGTACATGCAGCCCCTTCCCACTCTGAATCCAAACGCGAAATAATGAGATATCCTTTTATGGTGAAGATATGCGACAGCGAAATTTTATACGGAGCACCCTGTATACGTTGAATGTAAAAGCTGTATCCTGAAGTTGGTCTGATGAATTTCGCTAGCAAACCTACTTTCTCTCGTTTATCAACCCCAGGTACGTTCAATGCCCATGGAAAGATCTAGGCTGTATAATAAAATGAATATTTGAGAAGTTTAACTACGATGATGATTTCTCTCCAGGATATTAGGATAACAACGAAAGTTTTTACCCACAAATGTAGCTGAAACCCAAATCATTTCTCTGCAGGATATTGGGAAAGTTTTTACCCACAAATGTAGCTGAAACCCAAAAATAAATATCGAATCGATTTTTGCTACCATTTATTTCTTATGCAGTTATCTCAAAACTTCTTGATCTGGATTTTTGTTATGTTTACTGTGGAATGGTTAAAACGCCAAAAATATGTTCTAAACAGTTTCCCTCTGATATTTATCAAGCCTTCCAATTTTCGTATCGTTTTCATGTGATCTCAACGAATTATTATTCTATCTCGCATTTATTCCAGTTTCAGTTGAATTGTGGATGGACATTGTGATCGTTTGTTGACTTGTCGAAAAGTTTGAGGAATTGTTTCTCGCTCATTTCTTGGATCAAATATGATTCAGTATGAGATTAATATGAATCCTGAAACATTTTTTCACTCAATTTGGACATTTCTAACTCATTTCATATAAAAACATTTTCATAATGACGGATTTGTTGGAGTTCAAGGAGGAGTTGAGATAATTAGGTTATAATTACAAGATTTTATTTAGTTTCACCTATCACGGTATCTGTAATCAAATCTTGCAATTTAAATGTGACCCACTTCTAGTTGCATGATTAACGTGAGATTTGGCAGGTGTTCATAGTTCCCGTGACAATGTATTATGGCTTTTTTTAGAGGAAAAAACAAAATGGTTACTCTACGATGGCGGACGAGATTTGTGTTTATGGTCCGATTCGATTCAAAATTGGTATGTGGGGGTTTTCGGATTCGAAAATTATGAATTTTTTTGTCAAAATTCATGAAATGAAAATGGCGGCTCCAAGATGGCAGACGATCTCTTCAATTATGATACGATTCTATTCAAAATTGGTATGTGGATGTTTTCGGGATCGGAGATCAATAATTTATTGTCAAAATTATTAATTTCAATATGGCGGCTCCAAGATAGTGGACAAGTTTTGTGACGATGGACCGTTGCTATTCAAAATTGGTATGTCGGGGTCTTTGGGGTCCGAGATTATTAGATTTAGTCGAAGATTATTGATTTTTTGTCAGAATTCATGAATAGAAGATGGCAGCTCCAGGATGGCGGACGAGTTAATCTTTAGATGGTCTCCTCCTTGAAGATTTAGATAGCTCAGTACTTACAGAAAATATGCCTCATAATGACGATGCATTCACGAAAATGCATAGGTTAAGGCGTACTTAAATAGCACAAAATAAAATAATTATTAAAAAAAATATTTTAAAGACAAGCTCTTATTCAAATGCGCTATGGATTCGGAGATGGTGACTTTTTGGCACTGCCTGATATTTCTTTTGTTGAGTGGTGAAATACTGAGAAATGGAGATTGCAGTTCCTTTTTAACCGACGAAATAAAAAAGGAGGAGGTTCTCTAGTCGACGCGTATATTTTTTTTATGTATGATTACGCATAACTTTCCACATAGCAGTTCGATTCCGATGATTCTTTTTTAATTGGATAGGGTGTACTTCGAAGTTGGTCCCATTTGAATTTGCACAGAAAAATCCATCCCTAAGGGAAAATATTGATCGTTCACCATCTGAATTTTGGTCCGTTAACCGATTCTATCAGGCCTAACTTTGTAGTGGGTTTTACGATTTGGATTATTCCTTTTTTATTGGATTGGGTATACCTCATAGTTGATCATATTTCAATTTGGAATGAAATAATTCACCACTATGGGTAGAAAAATAGGGGATGATTGATTTTTCACTTGTGAACATTGGCACACATATGTAGTTGACATTGACAGATCCTCTTACATCCGTCACAATAATTACATTCCATGAAAGGATGGAATTATATACAAAGTGATGAAATGTTAGTTGATTTCATGGCTATTAAACCGACGAAAATATCAACTGAAAAGCAAACAATTAAATAAACTTCTTAGTCTTAATTATAATTGAGCTCCTAAAATAATGTGAGTAACTAATTTTGAGTCGGCGCCAAACAAACTAGCAATTGAATTAGGTAAAGCGTGAAATGATGGAAGCGAGATGCATAGCGGCGTTTTAATTACTTCTACAAAGTAATATAATGATTCTCGATAATTTTTTGTTTGGCGCCGAATCAAAATTAGTTACTCACATTAGTTTAGGAGCTCAATTATCATTAAGGTTTATTCCAAGGTTTATTTTATTTTTTGCTTTTCAGTTGATTTTTTCGTCGGTTTAAATTTTTGTTAAAAAGTTTTTATTATAGTTTTTCACAATTTGCAAATATATGTTTCTTTGTAAGACTCCAGACCTATGCCTAAGCTATGGTGACTAAATGAATATCGAGCAAGTGTAAGTTTTTGCGGATAGTCCTCTTGTAGATCTCTTCATGAACGTTAAACTTCGATTCGTTGAAGTTAAAAAAGCATTCAAATATTCTGTCGATAGAAAAATTATTTATATGTGTGAGTGTGAACTCCATTGGTGATTGATATAGTTTAAAAAAATATCTTGCTGTGGATAAAAATTTTATATTTTTTTCTAGTTGATTCACCTAAAGTTAAAAGATATCTGGATTGGCTAGTTCAGTTTATTCGAATGAACAGAATATATTGTTCCACACAAGTTATAGAGGTTCAATTCTAATATCTAATTTGTGTGCAAAAAAAAATAAGAAGAGAAAAGTCATCGGTGGAAAATCTTCCCGAAAGTGCGAATCATATCAAATTCCAGTCGTGGAGGATTCACTGCGAATTATAGACGGAAGACTGAGTATTTAATTACGCATTCGAAGTTTTGGTCGATTGAGACTCCGTTCATTTGCTCTTCAGAGTCGAATATTGCAATCAATTCTGACCTACTTCATCCGCGTCCGGTGGAGGGCACTTTTTCTCCCCCTTCACCAACGCTGAATACGTAATACCCCTGCAAACCCCCGGAATATTCAATGTCTATGGAATTCTTCGATTCATTCGCGATATGTTTCGAAATGTAAACTTAGAATTTAAAATGCTTCCTGAAAAGTATTTAATTTTTGATTATCGCAAAATGTGGAACGATATATGTATATATATATATATATATATATATATATATGTTTATATATATATATAAGAATTTAATGGACATAGCCCTCAGAGAATAGTGCTAACCGTAGACACGTGTTTCGGGCTCTCGGCCCTCATCAGTACGGTGGAGAAGTGCAAGGATGAACAACACTTGGTAGAAAACGACAAATCAACGGAGTCAACAAACAGAAGCCAGCCGCTCATTTGTGATTTCGGTCAGCAGACCCTGAATTCCAGGGCAACAACCAACGTCACCACGGAGGCAGCTATAGCTACCTGCGTGACATCCGAGTCCAGGAATATAAATATGAAAGAGAGTAATATCGAGGGGACTGTTAAAAACAAAATGGAAGGAATTTAATGGACATAGCCCTCAGAGAATAGTGCTAACCGTAGACACGTGTTTTGGGCTCTCGGCCCTCATCACAAATGAGCGGCTGGCTTCTGTTTGTTGACTCCGTTGATTTGTCGTTTTCTACCAAGTTTTGTTCATCCTTGCACTTCTCCACCGTACTGATGAGGGCCGAGAGCCCGAAACACGTGTCTACGGTTAGCACTATTCTCTGAGGGCTATGTCCATTAAATTCCTTTCATTTTATATATATATATATATATATATATATATACATTGTGGGTGTTTCTTGAGTACGTGTAGATAATTAAGAAGCATATTTCTATAAACATATGTCCGCAAAATATTCGTTTCTGAGATAAAGGGTGTCAAAGTTAAATTCTTATTTTTATTTTTTGGTAATAAATTTCAAAATAATTGTGATATTCGGGTGAAGTTTGGTATCTGAGAGTACTTTTCAATGATAAAATAAGATTTGATGTTAGTTTGTCTCTTTACATGTCTTTTCAGTCATTTGAAATGTTATAACTTTTTTGTACGTACCTGTATCACGTTTTCTAGTGAAAACGTCTAACATTTTTGTGTGAAAATTATATTCTTGGTAGAGGTCGCTGCGAGCAACTATTTTCGTGTTATTGGGATTTGAAATAATCGATGCAAGTGATCTTGAATGATAAGATTCTCAAATTCAAAATTAATTTAGTTAAAGAAATAATTTTTTTTCAATCTCATTTCAAAATAGGAATCGGGTGTTATTACAATTCAATACTAGATACCAAAGATGCAGAAAAATATAATCAAGCCATTTCAGAATTAGAAACTAATCAAATCAATATAATTCCCAAAATTAATGATCAGATATCACTATCCAAACGTATGATGAGAACGATCAATGAAACAACGTCAGTGATTAAACATAATCAACAAGTAGTCATAGATAGGATCAATAAGATTACTTCTGAAGTATCGTCCTTTGTCATTGACTCCAACGACTTTTTTGAAGCTGAAGAAGCTTTCGATCAACTCAGTTCAATTCTCCAACTAGTCAAACAAATCTCATCTGACTCAGAAAACGCAATAACATTTGCTGAGGTACAGATAGAACACCCCAGTGTTTTGAAAATTGAGGACTTCGAATGGATGATTTCAGCTTTATTACAACATCATATGGCCAAAAATATATTGTTCGGATCCTAAACATACACACCGATACTACGATGTAATAAATATAGGCATATATCAATCAAATAACAAAATAGTTTTCGTTATAAAATACCCACTGGTATTCTCAGATGCCTTCAACCAATACCACCTGTTCTGAATTCCTACCCCAAACCAACTCCGCCCCTTATCTGGCGACAAACGAGGTGTATTTTCAATATTCGACAATGCCCTGCCCAGACCTCCACGACATCCACTACTGCCCGTGAAACAACCTCCTGCCAGGAAGTACTAGTAGCGATTGCATTTTCCAGTTACTGAATATCGCCACAAACCCACCAAACTGTCAGTCCGTACCAATCCACCGGAAATCGGACATCATAGAACAAGTCGACGACGCTCACTACATCTCCATCTTCAAGAATGTTACCCGCATTCAAACTGGTTGCAAAACAACGGACATAATCACCCTCACAGGAGCATACTTAAACACCCGCTTGGCTGTTGGTTCAAAACCCCCACCGAAAAATTTGTCAACCAGGTAACGGAAGTAAGCAAACAATCCCTTCTCTTACCAGATATATCGTTGCCACCAAACGGAAGGGCCCAGGATATACCCATACTGAAAATTCGGGGTACGTTGAATGAAATCCTTCCAATGTATGCCATAATTTTAATTTGTTTTGATATAATCATCATCAAGAAATATGAAAACAAGATAACACAATGCCAACCAGCGAGTACCATCGGAGAGGGAAAAACCGAAGCGCCCTTACCAACATTCTTCCCATTAATTCTTATTTTTCAACTTCGGAGGGAGGGGTAAGTTGTCACCGACCCCTGATTCCGCTGACACTGAGATCCAGTTACGAGGAAAGACACCTTATCACGTTGTCTTCTAGAGAACGGAAGTTCATTAGTCTGATTTTATTCTTTATATACCGTGCTTCTCAAACGTCCCCTCCCCCCCTCTTATTTTTGGAATGATTATACATAAACAAGTGAAATTTGGAAACTGAATATTTAAGGTTGTAAACTTCCCTAATAGTGATGATAGATGACGAAATCGTCAAAGATGAAGTCACAAGGCCATTGTGACCAATCATTTCAAATGGAACCCTACGGCAAGCGATACCTCTTTTAAAAGGTATCGAATACACCTATTCAATGATACTAATTTTGTTTGTGTTTATGGCAGTTTTAATGGCTCATTAGTAAACATTAAAATTTAAATTCCATTCAGTATGATATTCATTACAGATTTGAGAATCAGTATCTACTCAAAGAAATTGCTCGAAGTGACCTCCATTTACTTCCTGACAGTGAAATATCCTATTTTTAAACTCTTCTCGTACTTTTGCAAATGTGTCTGCGGAAACAGCCTCACATTCTGCAACAATACGTTGTTTTAAAACGTCAATATTGTCAGGTTCAGTGGCGTAAACCTTCGATTTAAGGTACCCCCACAGAAAAAAATCCAAAGGTGTGAGGTCCGGTGATCGAGTTGGCCATTCCGTTGAACCTCGTCGTCCAATCCATCTACCACGATACTCCTCATCCAAATACCGTCTCACTGCATCGTAATAGTGTGGAGGAGCACCATCCTGTTGGAATGTTATTTCCAAATTGCCGAATTCATCTGGATTATCTTCCAAAATTTCAAGGATTAACGGTTCTATTGCGTTTTGCCACAGCTCCAGATGAACCTCACCAGTTAAATTAGTATTTAAAAAAAGAGGCCCAACGATGTGGTTTCCCGGGATACCTGCCCAAACATTCACCTTCTGAGGAAATTGGGTATGTGTTTCACGAAACAGGTGAGGATTTGCGTCACTCCAATACCTCACATTCTGTGTATTTACATTTCCATTTAGATAGAAAGTACTTTCGTCACTAAAACAATTCGTTTTGACATAGTCTGGCTGTTGGTTAATTTTAGTTTCCATATTTTCACAAAATTCTAATCTCTGGTCTGGGTCGTCGTCTGAGAGTTGATAAACCATTTTTAATTTGTATGGATGAAATTTGTTTTATTTTCAACACCCTGTGTACTGTACTTCGACTGACTCCACAGGTAGATGCAACGTGAGTTGTTGAAGAAGTAGGATTAACTATTACTTCTGCCAGTATATACATTTTTTTCTCATCAGAAATTTGTGGTCTGCCAGATCGTTTCGTATCATCAATACTACCCGTTGTTTCAAACTTACGAAGAAGCTCCCTTAAATAAGTCCTCGAAACGGGGCGATCGGGAAACCTCCCATTGAAAATGCGTTCTGCTGCATGAATATTTTGTCCAGTTTCACCAAGAATTGGGATCGCTGCTACTTTATCACCTAAAGCACGTACCATTTCGCTTCTTGAAGCACTTAAACGTTCGGCTCACAACAGTTTAACAAATTATTGAAATGTACAAAAATATTGAAAGTACCAAAAGCTGCTAAAACAGTTGAACGTTCGATCAACAATACACAAATTATTGAATGTACAAAAACTTGGACAATTACAAGAACGTCGAATTAGGGAGACAAACGTCAGCTTATTTGACAACTATCCAGAGGCGGAGCTTGAATTTGGAATTTTAGTATTAACTGATTCAATTCATCACAGCTTTGCGTTTTTCAAAAGTAAGTTGCCAAAACTGCCATAAACACAAACAAAATTAGTATCATTGAATAGGTTTTTTCGATACCTTTTAAAAGAGGTGTCACTTGCCGTAGGGTTCCCTTTAAAATGATTGGTCACAATGGCCTTTTGACGTCATCTTTGACGATTCCGTCATCTATCATCACTAGTAGGGAAGTTTACAACCTTTAATATTCAATTTCCAAATTTCACTTGTTTATGTATAATCGTTCCAAAAATAAGAGGGGGGGAGGGGACTTTTGAGAAGCACTGTATAACGTATTTTCTCGATTCTCATTTGTAAAATAAATAATTGTTTTTCAAGAGCATTCCTTGTTTTTGGAAAACAAAAGTCGCGCGAGAGTCTCGTGCATATTTGTGTTTCCCCATTTATTACCGGAATAAACAGTCGCATTTCTTGTTCGAAGGAAAATCACTTCAAAACAGTCTTTCATAAGCAGATCATCCCTGACATCCCAACGTTAATTTGTCAATTTAGGAGTAGTCAGCGAAAGGAAGAGAATGAAGCCTTCAATTACGTTGAGTCAGCAACGCCGGTGACAGATACCGTAGTCAAACTGAGGTAATAATGTCCTCCATTTGTCTTAATTTGCCTGTAGGGCTAACAAACACCACTTATTCCGTTAGTCACCTTTATATTAAGCGAATTCGGAAGGAGGGCATGGTGATGTATGATGTCAATTACTACATCGCTCTCCGTCGTGAGAAAAGCTGAAAAAATGTGGTGGAGCAAATACATGGTGACATTCAGTGGATCACTTTGCCAAAGAAGTTGGGAAATTGTCTTGATCACGTTTCCAATTCGAACAATTATAAAAAAGCGATGTGATAATCCAGACAGAACTCGAAGATCAAGAAGGTAAATATCAGTTCGAAAAATCAATATATCAAACCACAATTAATCTTGAGAAATTTCAATCATTCGCACAAATGAGCATATTATAGCCGGGAATTATCGTGGGAAACTATCGTACATTGTTATGATATTCATATCAATACGAAACATCTCGGAACTTATCAAATATTGGTTTTATACTAATCAAATATTGGTTTTATACTTATCAAATATTGGTTTTATACTAATCATAGATTATTGCTTGATAAATTAGAATGTCTCGGCATTCGTGGAATTGCATTAGATCTTTCTGAAAGTTATCTCGAAGATCGACGGCAAGTTGTGAAAATAGATGGTATGTGCAGCCAAGTTCATAACAGTCGGTGTTTCCCAAGGAACAGTTCTGGAGCCGATTCTATTTCTGATTTATCTAAATGATTCACTACAATTAGATTCAACTGGAGTAATTTTATCATTCGCCGCTGACAGCGATTATCTACGTTGGTAAAAACTGGTCAGAAATCCAACGAATTGTCTCGGAGGATATGCAAAATTTATTTAAGTGGTTTGATTCGAACAAATTGGCCGTTAACACCTCAAAAACTAAAATTGTACCTTTCACTTCATATAAACCATTTTTACCGGATTATAATACTATCTCTATAGAAAATCATACTCTTGAGCTCGTACAAACTGTTAAATATCTAGGCATCCATATTGACTCCTTTTTGAAATGGGACGTGCATGCTCGCAACATCACGAATGAACTCAGAGGCCTCATTTACAGATTTGAACAACTAGTTGAATTTTTATCTCACAAACAATTGAAAATTATATACTCCGCTCTTGTTGAATCCATATTATTATATGGTATCATTGGATGGGGTGGAATAAGAAATAATTATCTGAATTCAATCAATAACATCCAGCATCTTATACTAAAAATTATTCTCAAAAAACCTCGCAGATTCTCCTCAGATCAATTATTCATTAATCAAAAGTAATGGACATTCGACAACTTTTTTGTTTAAAAGCTCTCTGCTTCCTATTCTCACACAGACAGTACACTTATAATATACCACATGCATACGGTACGAGACTAAATATACAAACGCTTTATATGCCCCCGTTATCCATGAAGCACATGTACAGAGAAGCTTCTGCTATATCGGATCGAAACTATGAAACAATTTACCATCATAAAAAAATTAAATTCAGCTCGACTTTTCAAAAACAAATTAAAGGAATGGATTTTTTTCAAATGATCGAAAGTATTTCGCCAATGTAATTGATCCATTTTTAATCTTTAATAAACTTTTAAGTTTACTATTTTTGTACAATATAGACTATTTTTAGTGGTTGCATATGTGTGTGTATGATGTGTATGCTGTGTGAGTGTGTATGTGTGCATAAGGGTGTATATATGTATGTGTATATTTGCATATATTTATTAGCAAAGAATATGTACTTTTCTCCATCAAGGTCTTTAACCTTTAAGAATATCTTAATATGTATATCTTAATCGTAGTCATGAGTGCTATAACTGAAAATTAAACTGGTAACTTTCATAAAAGTGATTAATTAGTCAAAACATTTTTTATTTAGATCAAATACAAACTTATTTAGGATCAAAATAAACTATAAACTATTTATACCCGAAGACAAGTTCTTTGATGAACTTAGACGGGCACTCAACCTCCCTTGTTTATTCAGTCTACCTACATCGCTATAACAATAGAATATGTTTTTTTTTAATCTCTTACTATGTTATTCATGCTGTATTTGTTATAGCTATGATATAATTATTATTTATATTAGGTTATGAATATATATATATATATATATATATATATCAATAATTTGTATTTATGTATAAATGTATGATTTCTTTCTTGATTTCTTGAATAAACAAACATTCATTCATTCGTTCATTCATACTGGAACAAACGCACCAAGGGATAATTTCATGATTTACATATTGTCGAATTTTATTTGATTTTCAGAAGATTTATGCGGAAACCTTTCCAAAACTTTATTTTCGTATGGAAGGAACGTTTGCAAAATACAACGGTTTGAAAGCCTCGATTCTCAAAAAATACCCTAATTATGAGTAATTCGACAAATTTTCTGGTATAAATGCTTATATTTCGAAAATCGTAACATATTCATAAGAAATTATATGATTTTCGGTATTTTGACTGGTATCAGTTTGACCAAATGTTCCAAAAATGACTAACTCAATGGCTATAAGATTACACAATAATTTGATTTCATTCGGATAGGTGAATATCAGTTACAATTTTTTGTGTGATCAAAATTAATCTCTGTTGAATTTTTTAAAAACGTAGTTCCAGGAACTCATTATCAACTATCATTCATTAACATCAAAAATCTACGAAAAAAATATCGAATGAAGTCATGATATCGTAACACCCTGTATTGATCTTGGGAATTTCATGGACTAAACACTCATTTGAGGTCGAAGAACTTAAGACAAAATCAATCAATTTACCACTATTATTGGTGACTCTTGTTGGTTCTTGAATCAGTTACTCAATTTTTTCACCATACCATCATTCACATCAAAGAAGTTCAAATTGAAATCTCCTAACAAAATGCATGTGTATTGTTGAGTGAAAATATTTTCTACCAAATTTTCAAAATGCTCAAAAAATTCATCAAACTTAGAACTAAGGGAACGATATAAATAGCCAACCAATAAATTTTCATCATAAAACCTAATTCTCAATACCAAACACCAATAGACAGAGTCAACAATAACTTTATATATATATATATATATATATATATATATATATATATATATATATATATATACTTTATATGTATAAATATATATATTTGAAATGTGCTTAGTTGATACCCAACACGGCATAATTTTTTTTTTAATTCACACTCTTTCATCTTTTGTTTAGTATTGTTCGATAACGGCGAAAAACCTGTTATTACCTCCAATTCCCGAATCTGTTGTGTAGAATAAGTGGAGAATGATGTTCTGAATATTGCAAAACATAATTTTCTCCAGGCAAAATTAACGAATCTTTTGTTTGAGAAAAATATTTGAAAGAATAGAGATACTCACCATTCAATTATGCAATCGTTTTCGCAACACGCTCATAGGTATAACCGGGATTAGAGACGAAAGGAGGATGGAACACATACCTGAAAAAAAAATTATATCAATTATAAATCATCGCAATGCGCGAAGAAACCAAAAAAATTATCAGTAGAGAAAAAATAAACATGAAATGAACAGAATCAGTACGGTGTGAACTTTATTCTTGAGGTGATTATAACCTGGCCAAGTTGGAGTGGAAGAATGATGAGTTGGGAGTTTTATGACAGCAGAAAATGCTAACGTCTCGGTTCAAATATATTGTGATTCTTTCGCTTTTCACAATTTTCACCAAAACAGCACTAAAAAAATGTTAGAAGCGATGCTTGATCTGATTTTCACACGTCATGTAAATACTGAAAGTGACCATAATATTATATCCTGTGTGCATATCTTCCGAGGCCCTACCCACAGTTTCAGATGTTTAAAAAAAATATTATACTTATATTGATTCCTAAAATGGAAAATATCAAGCACCTACTTACCAATTGAATAATATATGTTGTAACACTTCACAACCATAAATTTATTACATACGAAAACAGTTAACCTAATGAAATAAACATTGACTTTCAAAATAGGGAGTTTATGATAGAATGCGCATACACCAAGGGAAATCCTTATTTTTCATCGAAGATGAGATTTTATTCCGTAAGTTCTCGATCTACAAGCTTATTTTATATGCTGCAAAGTCATTTGGTTTGGGATCGTTCTTGTTATATTTTCATTTTCTTGCTCCATTTTGTTACTCCAGCTGTTTGAGTTCGCTTTCCTTTGATGAAGATGGAATGTGCTGATACAGTTATCTATGGCAGCTGATTGATGTACGCTATTACTGTACACGGGCGACTATGATTCAGATGATAACGTCCAGACAATCCAGTGAATGCTGAATGAGCTCAGTGGTCAAATCGATTGTTGTCTCGTTATACGCGGGATGGAAGTCACCGAAGCTCACGTCCGAAGGAAATGGAGAAATATTTGCAGTTTACAAATATAAGTTGAGCAATACTGTGAAGCACCGTCAAGATTGACGGAAAAATGAAAAGAATTGAGACCATGAAGAATTATTAATACATTAAAAAAATCCACCATAGCACATCAACGATTTCATAATGAGGTCAAAAATCTAATTTGGGTTCAACTAATAATATGGTAGAATCGTACAAACCAAATGAAAAATAAGTAATCCAAATTTACTGGGAGGATATTTCAAACTCATGAAACTCGAAGGAGTTACCCGAAGAACTTGTGAATACATGTGTACCCAATGATAGCCTCATGAATTCGACAGTAAATAAACGAAAAATGTATAAGTAATTTAAAATGAGTTTCCAAGACGTTTTTTTAGAAATTAAGAAAAAAACTCCATGTTTGTTAAGGTTTGGCAGATTTCACTATCAAGAGTCAATAATATTTACCGAACGCTAGAGATATCTGATGCTTGACCCCATATAGGCCAGTAGATATAGACAATCAATTAACAATAATTCCAAAAGTTTCTAAACTTCAATGGAATGTTAGTGCATTAATGAAAACAAACTATAAAATTTTCCAGAAGTCTGCGATGAAGGGAACATTGTTGTAATCGCAAAAAACGTTTTCATGCTTTATTTTTGCACTGAAAATTGCAAAAGTTCTGCAAACTAGGCTAGGTAATGATGTTTTACAACATGCATTAAGTTTGCAACCTTGTAAAAGTTACGAAACCTTGTTCTTTGTCATTTTTTTAAGTTTTTCATTGTAATTTGTTTAAAAAAATTCTGCAAATTTAATAAGTGAACGAAAAAAAAATCAACATATTGACGTACATTTGCAACCATTTCTGAAAAACGCATCATTTATTCATCAAACTTTTTTATTGACGCTACCATTTTCAATATACACAAACATTGAAATTATTACAAACGTTTTTTATTGTGGTTGCGAATAAAGATAATATCGGTGTCGGTGGATATGTAACTTTGCAACCTCATACGAAAAACGAAACCTATTTATTCACTTTTATACAATTTTTATTTCAACGTATTTTAATTAATTGATAATATTTTATAATTTGGTAATAAATTGTAAACATTGTGCAAATAGGTTTAAGATATATATTAGAACGACATATGTCTACAGTGGTCCAGTTAAATACTTGATTATCCATCGTTATATTTTGTAATGGTTGATTGAAATTGCATCCGAAGAATGATACGGTTACGTAGTTAACCACTATTATCAATATTAGAAGCAAATTATTTTGTTCTGTCGCAATGTATTTGCCTGTATGCATTTCGCACCAAATTGGCCATGTAAGTTGTTGTTTTCTTCTTTAATCTAGTAACTAAGCGACCCTCTAAAAAACACACTTTGAAAATACACATGAATAAAAATTGACATGTTAGTTAAAAATGCATTTTCATCTTGAGTTTTCATATTCAATCATATCAGAGAAAACTACATAATAGCATCAGACACACAAACAATCACTGTTTTCGACTAATCAGCAAAATAAATTTAATCTAACATTTTCGAATGCAACAATCGAAAAAGTAAAAAATTTTGCTAAATTCTGCTGAAAGACTATTGGATTAATTTTTTTATCGCATTAGAAACGACATGCAATCATTCTTCATTTAAAATGTTCACTTGTCACAACCTGACTTTATGGCAATCGAAGAGATTTTAAAATGAACAATCGATGCTCTATGGAAATAAGGAAATCAAAACGTTATCGATTGTAAATCTCGCAAGTATATAATTTTCATCATCAAACAAAAACGTTGCTGAAAAATAAAAATTTGTGAGATCGATATTACATCTCATATTCAATTTCTACAGGTATATATTTCTTGAATTCAATAAAATTTTGATTTACCTTTCCACTCGACTTTCTTGAAGTGAATCCGAATAGAGGACTGAAATGTTATCGACACGTAAGAATCATTTTCTTGATTTGAAAAATATTAAAAATAAAGAGAGGAGAAACACTGTGACGTCGCACAATCGTAGATTGATCATACTAATGTTTTTTAAATCTCAATATTTCTTCCATTCTTTAATAAATGAAGAAAATTAAGAAAAGTGTCGAAAAATTATCGATCCTGCATCGAACGTACTCAGAGGATTTTTAATGCAAATTCCTAATTGTAATATGATGTTATGAATTCATATCGAAAACGTTAGCTTCCAATATTGAAAATGATTTCACCTACCGTTGACGAGCTTCTTCTTGGTCGATAGTTGATTTGGTAACACAATGAGTGTCATTTATTAGGTATATAAAAATATTTATTATTCAGATAACACGGGTCTTGCAAAATAAATTTTTTAATTCTAATGTTCCATTTAACAAGTTTGAAATTATTATACTGCCACCAATTGGTAAAATGAGTTTTCTGCCCGATTTGCAGAACTTTTGCTTTTTTTGGTACAGTACAAATACGATTTTTTTTTGCAGACGAGGTTGCAAATTAATGAAAACATTGCACGTCAGGACATCTCCACTTGCAACTATTATTTGGAACTTTTGTGATAATTCCGATACTTATTTTGATAAAAAAAAATCATGAAAAAAATATTTTTCGTTTGACGCAAGAGGTTGCAAATTAAAACACTTCTCAAAAACATTATTTCAGTTATTTTTTCGACTTTGCATAACTTTTTGAATTTTCATCGAAAAATTAGGATTAACAACAAATTTTTTTCGATAATACAAACATTTCCGTTTTTTTGAATGGTTGCAAATTTATCAGAGGATGTAAATTGCTATTTTTCGAAACCTCGAAAATTTGAAGAACTTTTGCAAATTTTTCCGATCTAATAATGTGAAAATTAATTAAATCCTGATTTTCAATATCTTCCGTTCAGGAAAAAGGGTTGCAAAATTAGACTAAATACCATTTGAACGTACTCTTCACTCTACTGAAGTTTCTAAACTTTTGTAATTATTATTAAATTTTGGGAAAATTATGTCTATCTCTACTGGCCTAATACTACGATATTGTATGAGATGGCAGTGTACACAAAAACGTAATATATTCGCAAAATAATATCAGTGTTTGAAATGTTTTTTGAAGTAGTAAAGATGTAAAAACATTTATTCAGTTTTTTGCAGACAGGATTTATTTGTTCCTCCCAGGTGAGGTTAAGGTCGATGAATATGCCTAGGAGTTGGGATGAAAAAGATTCCACTGAATTCGAATGTGTGGTTTGTAGGGGTTCTTTGTTTTGTATAATATTCTACTATCACTGTTTTATTGTGATTGACCATTAGCATATTATTCGTGCAGTATCTTGCAAAATCTTTCAGAACCAGGTCTGCTTCCAATTTCAAGTTCTGACTGTTCGTATTGGATAATATTATGGTAGTGACATCGGCATACATGGAGGTTCTACCACCTCTAATGTGATCAAGGAGGTCATTTACGTAGGTCAGCAAAATCAGACGTCCTAGAACACTGCCCTGTGAGGTTCCAAGTTCAAGAGAATGTTCATTAGATTTGATATTGTCAATGTTCACAATAATTTTTCTGTTTTAGAGGTATGACCCAACTATTTATGTGACCACGTAGGCCAAGATTATAGATTTTCATTGACACGAACTTCGGTGACGGAAGCACGCGACAAATCGAATGATATCGATATGACATATTCACCTTTGTCCATGCAGTCATTGATGTAAAGAACTAATTCTGTGATTTCTGTTTCTGTGAAGCATCCAAGACGAAAACCGTGTTGACAATTGCTGAGTACCGCATATTTCTGAAAGAAAGTTTGGATTCTATTGCGAATTATTTTCTCTATTATTTTTTAAAAAACGCTCAATAGGCTTTCGAGAAAACACGATACCTCATCTCACCCAGGATATCCTGAAAAAAAAGTACGAGATTCGGTATCGTAGACCTTCACGGAAAAAAAGGATTTGCTAATACAACCAAATTTATTTGGGTACTCTTATTGGCTTAACCCGACCAAATAAAGTTCATCCCAAAACACAGGTGTATTCGATTGATGAAATCATTATATTGCGCTGACAAAATGGATTTCCTAATGCAATGCTAATATTTCTTCGATTTGAATATATGTTCATCTTTCGAAATAATCTCCAATTCATATTGAATGAAAATTTGTTTCAACACAAATATAATATTTATTTGAATCAGATAACGGAAATAGATTAATTCAAATAGAAAATATGATATTGATTGATTGATGATTATATGCGTTAGATAGCGAAGCATTTGCACATCTGACCCTGATTTAGATAATGTTAGCAAATAGCAAAGCAAACTTATCATGTTGCGATTTCTGGACTTGAATGTCTGGTGTAGGCTCTTATGGTCGTATGCCATATTTGTCAATTCAGTGGATTAACAAAATGATTACTCATTGGAATAACATTTCTGCCAAAACAAGTTATGAATAAAGTTGGTCGAATAAGATATTCAGTTCATGCAAATTAGTTTCAGTTGATTGAAACTTTAAATTTGATCGAAAATCAAGAAATAATATTACTCATTTTGAGATTTGTTTGATTCAAATAAATTTAATTTCATTCAACAATTTATTTTTTTCCTTTGTTGGTATTTATCAGCATTTGAGGCAGAATAGGTTTTTGGTTAGTATAGCTCCAAATATTTTTGCGAAGTGAGTCAAAAGTGAGGTTGGTCTATGATTGTTGCTATCATTTTTATTACCAGATATATATACAGTGACCGTCAGAAAGCTCGCAGCATATGGGAAATTTTTTTATTAAAAAATTTTGATTAATATCGATACGTACAATCGCTTCTGCTTGAAAAAACCACAAAAGAGGTTGTACAGTGCCGTTAGTCTTTTCGTATTTGGCAAAAAAAATTTAAAAAATTTTTTTTGTCTCAAAACACACTTATTTGAAAAACTGTCGAGAAATGTTAATCGGAAAAGTTGTTCAGAACCACATTTTATAGCTATGTACAATTTGAAAAAAATCTGAGATAAAAAAATTTAAATAAATGTTTTGCCATGAACTCAATTTCAATTTGGAAAAATACATTTCTATCAAAAAAACTCATTAGTAAAGCCAACACTCAAATTTTAAATAATATTTTGTTGGAAATTCGCAAGCTATTTCCATTTTATTGGGAGAAAATTTTAAATCTGTGAATTTGCTATGTGTTCAGCTGCTTCACAAGAGGTCAGTGAAATATCTTCAGGACATTATAATCACGACACTATTCATATCTACACAATTTGAATTTTCATTTAGAACAAAAAATTTATTTAATTTTTGACATAACAAGAACAAATTGTTTACTTTTTATTTTCAAACACATTATAATAAAATTAGAAGCTGAAATAATTATAAAGCAAACAATGCAATACATAAATGTCTACCCTGACGTTCAATATATGTAGTTGCTTCGGGATTTCATTTCTCTGGACACATTTTGCGGCATTTGTGGTGTAATGTAATTATTAATTGCCATTACTTCTTCTAAATGGTCGATATTATGGAAGGCCGATGTTTATCAACCTTACTTTCAAGGTACCCCCATAAAAAGAAACCCAAGGGCGTCAAATGTGGGGATCTTGCAGGCCACGGGTTTACTGAATATCGTCCTATCCATTTATGAGGAAAGTGTTCGTTAAGCCACGCTTTGACTTCAAGGGTACTATGTATTCTCTTGTTGTAAAAAATATAATTTCTTTTTGCAGCCGTAATCCATGTAAGGAATGAAAAGTCTCGGTATTTAAAAACTCTAAATAATTTCGTGAATTAATGTTGCCCCTAAAAAAAACATTACTTTTGAAGAAAAATTGACTTTTTGCCTCTATCGTCCAATTTGGGTTACCATCAGCCCACCATCTACAGTTCTGGGAACTGACAGAATTGCTTGATGTAAAATTCGCCTCATCAGTAAATAAAATTTTTGAAGGAAAATGTTGGCATTCTTCAATCATGCCTTGGAATCAAAATGAAAAATCGAAGCGGGCATCGAAATCTCTATCTAGTAAGGTGAAGATGAATTTTGGTTTGTATGCACGAAAGTTATTATTCTTCAAAATTCTTCTTAGGGATTTCTCAGATATACCAGTTTGTTCCTGTCTATCCAATAGTGCCATCTGTGGATTTTCTGTGACCAATAACAAAACATTAAAGGTACCTTCTTCATTAGTGACGAGCTTAAAATTTTGTAACGATTTTCTACACTGCCTGTAACTTCAAATTTGTTCAAAATACGCAACACAGTAGATCTATGGATATTCTCATTTGGATATGTAGCATTGAATATATCTGCTGCTTTTCTGGAACTATAAAACGCTCGCCACATATTAAGACGAGCCCAATTTTTTCTTGCAAACTTAGCTTTTCTTGGGGCATCTATAATTATTGTTAAGGCACAACAAAATGTAAAATAACTTGAAACTATACAAGGAAGACGATAAAAATACCTGGATAAATAATAACAACTCTCAATAACATATTAGCATTATTAGTCAATTGTTTCATGGCCTCCCGATCATGAGGAAACCTGTCGATGCCCGCATCTACAATGATAATATTGTAGGTATGTATGATTCCAACCAATTCGCCAAAAATCAATTATTTTTTGTTCGAATAAAAAATTCAAATCAAAATTGGGCAGATACAAGGTCTTTTATTAATAATGAACAGTATCGGGATAATAATGTCCTGTAGATATTTCAGTGACCTTTTATGAAGCTGCTGAAAACATGGCAAATTCACAGATTTCAGATTTTCTCCGAATAAAATGGAAAAGCTTGCGAATCTTTAGAAAATATTATTTGAAATGTTACTGTTGGCTTTACTGATAAGTTTTTATTGTCAGAAATGTATTTTTCAAAATTGATTTTTTTATAGTAAAATATTTTTTTCATTATTTTTTTTCAAAACATGTACATAGCTGTAAAATATAGCTCAAAACAACTATTCCGGATATGTTTTCTCGATATTTTTCCAAATAAGTGTGTTTCGAGACTTAATTTTTTAAATTTCCCGCCTGACACGAAAATATGACAACGTCTTTTGGTGTTTCTTTCTATGCAGAAGCGATTGCACGTATCGATATTTGTCAAAATTTATTAATAAAGAAATTTCCCATATGATGCGTATTTTCTGCCGGTCGGTGTAAATAGGTATAATTTGAGCAACTTTTCTCTCAATAGGGAATGTAAAAGTGTTCAAGAACATGTTGAATATTTCTAAAAGAGGTATTACCAGATAATTGAGACAAGATTCAATGAGAAGTGAAAGAATTCCCTCTGCCCCAGAACCTCTTTCAGATCAATACTATGTATGGTTTCGATTACTTTTCCGTTCGTGATGGTCGTCAAAATTATATTTGAATTATTGACATGTAGAACAACAAAACACCGCGTGGAAATGTATTGTGTATATGGTTGTTGGATCTGACACGAGAATTTTATGAAAAGGAGAATGTTGAATCGAGAATCGACAAATTAAAAACACGTCATTTGTAATATGTATTATCATTCTGCGTTATATCCGGCATTGACATGTCGGACACAAAAGAACCGTGGAAATATGGTATAAACAGGTTGCATATTTCATAAAGTAGGAAACGTTGACGAATTGACAAACACTTTATTTTGTTATTCGAACTGGATTGGTAACAAAAAATACCGTAATGAATTTCTGCAATATTCACATTACAGGGATCGTTCTCATTCCATGACAATCCAGAAAGGTGTTGATTCATGGGAAGTGAATATATACAAAACAAGAAACAAGATGATTTCTTGGTCCACTGCCAAATTTTAATGGTTCGACTCGAAATATTATTCGAAACATAAATCGCTTCTATCATCAATATTCCGCAATGGAAAAAATCACAGCGTTGCTTTGTTTTGTTTTCACATAGAGTCATTGAGCGGATTCTCTTTATTACCTACAATACAGTTACGAATGATTCATTGGGTAATAAAAATTGATACTTTTTCAATTCCAATCCATACATATGACACCCTCTTTTAGGAACTTGGTATAGTGAATGAAACTTCATACCGTTTATTGAATGAAATGGGGTGTGAATCTGTTTTGGGGACCATCAATGTATTTTCAAAGGGGTTGATGATGTATTGCCAAGTGGAAATGCATTCTCGTGCTCTGAATATTATATTACTCATTGATTCCAAAACTCCAGAGTCAAGCATCTCGAAACTGCCAATTTTTTCAAAAATATGTCCTTTTTCGTCATTGAGAATGATGTGTGAAAAACAGTGTGTTAACTTTCCTATGGCCGAGTCAAGCTACTTTTGGATTGTTATTATTTTATCAATAATCAGCTTTTTACAAGCTTTTATTCAACTTCACATTTGTATGTATGTATGTCTGTTTAGTTCAAATCTTGCAAGTGGATTTTGACCCACTTCTAGTTGTCCTATTAACGTGAAATTTGGCAGGTGTTCATAATTGGTGACATGCATATGACTTTACTAAAGAAACAATTAAGGTAGTGGAGAGAGATACGATTTTTAATTCTAAATCAGATGGCGGTTCAATGGAGATTGGTTAGCAATCATAAATGATGTTTGCCGACTATGATTTTGCAAATCACAATTAATGGCACGTTTATAGCGATTCCATTCAAAATTGGTGGATTTTTGGGGTCGGACTCATGATACAATGTTTTGTATTATGCCGAACCATTCAAATTGGATTTTGTCGGATATAAGTTGCAGAATTCAATGAATGACGGTTAATAATGACTGAATTGAATGAAAATGATTGAAAAAAATTAAGACAAGCTTTTATACAAATGCACCAAAAGGAAAAAATAATTTCTTTAATTTTATGACCTAGAATATTCTGTCGGTAGTAGATTCAAAAGTTTGCCACGAATACAAATTAGGTATTTTTGCGCTACCCTAACCTAACCTTACCTTGGTCAAACAATTGGGAAATTATTTATTCATTATTTCGAAAAACAAATCCATTCTGTTTTTCCTGACTTTAAAATCGTGAAATTCTATGATTAATATTCCGAATTTTCTCGATTGATACTCATTTTTTATAAACTGATCAAAATATAAGTATTTGACACCCAATGAAATGTCATTTAGAGTGGACAAAAACCACATTTGTTCCCAATAAATTTAAAAAAAACAGTATATCTGTGAACCTAATCTTCCAGGTTATCGTGAAAATGATATACACATCAAATAAAATACAAATTACATCTCCTAAAAATGTAAAATATTCAGGTATCACGCTGGACAGTCACTTCAAATGGAATACGCACATGAAGAACCTGACACAAAAAATCAGATACTTGGCATACAAGTTTAAATTTCTAAAGAATATCCTTGGCCTCAAACACTTGAAAATAATTTATCATGCCCTGGTCCAGACACCTTTATCTTATGGCATAATCGCTTGGGGAAGAGTCAGCAATAATCACCTAAAGAATCTAGAAACGGTACAAAAATGGTAATAAAAATAATGTTGAACAATCACGACAACAAGGGGTTCAAAGCACTCAAAGGCTGACTTCATACCACAGGAGGTACGATTTCAATCTTGCAAACGTGCCAATTTGCGAGTTGATGACCGCTCCAAGGAGAAGCGGGGGAGGATGGCAAGTGGAAAGTATATCTCGTTCACACATAATGTGAAGGGGATTTACTTTCCATGGGCACTCAACCTTCAGGGGGGCATGGTTCATGTTGAATACACCTTATACCTACCCTAGCGATGATCTGTACGAAGAAGCAAAAATAATGGACATTCGACAAGTCTTCGCATTAACGCTGATTCTCCAACAGCAAGAGAACATGAATCAAGCTAACAGAATGAACAAATCAATCGGCCAGCGCTCGCTAATCTACCAATCAAAAAAAATATATAATACACTCCCAGAAATGTTCACAAATTACTTAGAAGAAATACACTCTCTACGACTCATTAAATGCAAATTCAAAGATCATATTGAGTTAGTTGACAGACATACCCTACACACAATAATGAAATGCAAATAAACTCCACACCGAATTACAATTTTTTTTTATTTTTTTTTCTCTACTTACAAAAATATATGTGTCCTACTCCATATCATATAATCTAGTTAAATATAATCAATACTAACATAACCACATTGCACTTGTACCACATCATTAAAAACATCATCAATCCATGCACAACCTCACGGTTAAAATGGAACTCTTTGTTTATTTGCCACCAATACCTGTATATGAAATGACAATGTAAACAAAAATGTATGTTGGAGTGAATGAATATTATTATTATTATTATCATAATAGTGTTGATTACAAATATAACACGAGGTCTAGATTAAATTCTATTGACATCCCAAGAATGTTGAAAACTATTGGACAACGAAGCTTTACATATCTGGCTCCCAAATTATACAGTGTTAGTCCTTTCCATTTCAAACAAAATAACTCTTCGTCACTCTCCAAGTCCAAAATAATAACATGGATTTAAATACATCGAGAAAAAAATACATCAGCTAATTGACATCAAGAACTATTGACCGCAAAACTATAAAATGTATCGGAAAATGCTGTCCCTGTTCTTGTTCTTAGTTTTACTGGCAGCACATTACACTATTATGATTCAATACAAATAGTTAATTAACTTGAGTGTAATCTTGCAAATATTACTCTATTATTGAAAATGTTTATAAATATTGTTCTATTCTATTCTTTTTCAGCATATTATATTCCTGTATGAGGTAACCCTCTTTTCCTTCTCTTTCTCCTTCTTTTCTTTCTATTGTGATTTCAATTCTTGTTATATTCTAACCGTTTACCTATCAGGCATTACAATCATATATCAGATTGTTACAAATTGCAACATAACATAATTACCGTCCTTTAAAGACCGTATCCAGAGTATATCCATCACCCACGTACAGGCTTTGCCTTTGTGGGTTTTTCATTATTTATTTGCCACACTGGCTATCACGACTGATTTATAACTCAATTATATATTACTGTGTACTTTTCTGCACTCACAGTTGATTGTTATTGTCTTATCTATTGACCTTTTTACTTATCTAACTTATGCTAGATTCGAAAGTCATGTTACTATTAATATAGGTACCTAGGAATTTGATGCTATTTAACGATTCAACATATTTATTACCAACCTTCACTCTAATACCACAATGAATATTCTATAAGGCTCGTAGGGTTTGATTATATTGATAGATTTTCATTGAGAAAACCATATTACAGATCGTTAGCCAAACTTTTTCATCATCGACTTTCAGCATAAATTCATTGTTCATTTCATAACAAATCTGGAGACATTTTTGAAACATAAGGAAGCTGGTTCCTGATTGATTTTGTTGTGAAATCATAGTCATTTATTATTTTCTTTAGATTCGCTGAGTGTACCTCATATTCTACTATGGGAATTCCAATGTTAATTTAGGTTCATACGCCAGAAGAAAGGTCAGAAATTGACAGTTCCAGTGAGGTTGGAATCAAGAAAAAAAAAATAAGTCAACTGTGATTATGATCCAACATTCGTTTAGAAGATGATCATGTAAAAGCCGAATAGAGTGAAATCGATGTAAGATAATAAAAAATGTGCTTCAAGAATAAATCAGATTCCCCCAAATTTTCTCATATTTAGTGATGCAGTTCCAATTATTTTCAGCAGAATATTAAATCAGAAATTCCGCAAGTTATAATCAAATTAATTCTGCCATTTACTGAGAATTATCCCAAGTGAGATACTTGACTTCCTTGATCGGTTTGTCTCACGCAACCGTTTATGGAAACGCGAACAGTTTCTCTTCAATATTGGATGGATACACATAAAACTACATTGATAATGTTTATCAAACCAGAGCCCAAAAAATAAGGTCGATTGAAAAATCATTGTGTTCCCATTATTTCACACTCATGTAGCGGAGAGCAATATTGGCAACTTGACCAATAAATTGATCATTGAAAATAAAAATTGGAAATGAGATGTTCTCTACTAGTGAAAGATGATCATGAAGTCCCCTCAGCCATCAAAATCATTGAAAAAACAAATTATAATGAAATTATTCAGAATCAACAGTTAAAACATCATCGCAAAATTTCATTCTGTTTTTCTTATGGTATCTTGGATATTAAAATATAATTCCAACATATTCTAGTTGATTAATTGTTGCAGTTGTGTTAAACGTCGAAGTGTAATTGTTATAACTCCTCAAATAATGTTCCAACTGCATTGAACGTTGAAATTCAATCAGTTCATAGATTTTACAAGTGTTTTTATGCCTCGTATTTCTACAAGCAATGGACTTTCAAGTAATTTTTGTGCCTGGATATTACTATCAGAAACATAAATGCATACCATTCGCTATTTCTTTTTCTTTGGAAATCTGTTGCATCAAACTTAATAGATATTGATTTTCAATTGAAATCAATATGTCTCTAGTATTGATATTCTCACCCACTTATCAGTTTGTTCCTGAAAACTTCTTTTTTATTATTTCCATTCTCACACCCACTCTCTTCAATTCAATTTCCCAAGAAAAACAGGAACTTTTCATCTGACCTTATTGAAAGTTTTGGGATATTAATAATGGAAAAATTTTAAGTAAATATTTTCTTTTCATCGTTAAAATCTGAGACAGATTCAATAGCTGGATTTCGTGGATATGTAAATAGGAAGAGACCTCCCAAAGTTGATTAGAATTGGAAGTTGAATGCTTCGACTTGATGCAGGGGTTAATTGATTCAAATTACATTTGTAGAAGATAATATGCACTTTTTCCCTTTCAACAAATAACTAGGGATGAATTAAAAAAACTAAAAAGTAAGAAACAAGTTAGGTGATGATTACTATAATCGTCTTATGCTAGATATTCCTTCATTCACTTCTATTGAAATCTTCTAGTAGTTTTACATCAATAACGCTATAATATTCAATTCAAATGCGGTGGTTGTGCGTATTTTTTATCTTTGAATGACGGCATCTCCACTGTTTTCATTTGTCCGACAAATTATAACGTTTGCTTTTTGTACTTGACATCGCATGAGTCCGGCCCAGTATAGCTCCGGACGACACTGTGCAAATTCGCTCTGCGAAAAATTTGTGATTGGGAACTTATTTCCTCGTTCATAGACGGTCTTGTAACGGCGTGGCTATCGACACGTTGGAGAGGGTTCATAATTATTATATATAGATATTCGTGGACTCGTCACGAAGCGTAGAGTACGACTTACATGGATCTGTACAACGAATTTTCGTGAAGCAGGTGAAAAACCACATACCAACGTGTCAGTCAATAGCCACGTCGTTATAGTCACACGGTTTATGTTCATGCAGTTTTTAACGGCGCAATTGTTTTACGCCGCAAGATCATATTTATTACATCAAGAAATTAAATTGGATAATATTTTCTATAGAATATCAATTTTCAATATTTATATTTTGAAAATCAGACATGGAAAATTCATGAAACTCCCACGAGTGTAGGGTAATTCACTTGAAAGTATAACTGAAAAATATGATTCAAATTGACAGGTCCATTCAAGAGTAATTAACAAACATATATATTCGGTGCAAAACCTAATTCAACTTATATTTGTAAACACCATACATATTTGTATGAAATGTGAGTGTAGATTTTTGTAGCTAATCATATCAAGCAATTACTATAAGTCTTCCTCAAGCAGTTTTGGCTTCGAAACGGATTTATTGTCTCAAAAAGGCTGTTTTAAGTGACTAATGTTAAAAACATGAAGTATAAAAAACAAAAAAAATTTAAAACAATCAGTATTTTGGAAAAAAAATTAAACTTCATGAGAAAATATTCTTGGCATAAGGAAAGGAGATATTTTCAATAGAAAATGTTCAATCCCACCAATGGGACCAATGATAAAGATTGGTGAAATATGCTAAATTGTCGCTATTTTTGACCCACCCTGTATTTTTTGTCTTACTGACTTACTACCGTTGCCAAAGACACTCAATTGAATGTATTACTTGGAATTGAAGAAAATCCTCATTGTTCAATTACAACTTTATCTGACAACAATGAGATCTGTTGTGGTGCTGTGCAGAAAATTCAAAGAAAAGACAAATTACATCCTCATAAAGTTAAACTTGAACATGAACTTAATGAAGACGACTTCGATAGACGCATGGAGTTTCATGAAATTATGCAAAAAGTGTGTAATCAAAATAATGAATTTAATGTCTTATTTCCGATGAATCAACTTTTTGTATAAACGGTACCGTGAAAAAGCAAAATTGTCGTTATTATGCAACAGATACCCAATATCCCCAAAAAGTAACTGTGAAGGCTGGGATTCTTAGGAATACCATTGTAGGATAATATTTTTTGGCGGCACTGTGACGGCTAAAAATTATTTGGAAATGTTACAAACTTATGTAGTTCAAAATTCAACTGTAATATTTCCAGACATCAATGAACCTGGTAGAATAGTTTCTACTATATGGTTCCATCAGGATGGAACAGGTCCACATTATGCTCGAGTGGTTAGAGATTTTCTCAATGAAACCTTTCCTAATCGCTGGATTGGACGACACGGTCAGATTGAATGGCCTGCTAGGTCCCCGGATTTAACTCCCATGGACTTTTGTCTCAGGGGTTACTTGAAAAGTGAAATGTACATAAATCGACCTACCAATTTGGAAGATTTTGAAGAGAGAATTTGATCTGAAATTCAACGAATTACACCAGAGATGTTGTCAAACGTAACCCAAAAATTCCATCAGACGTCTTGGATATTGTCAACTAACCCAAGGAGCTCAGTTCGAGCATTCGTTGTGAATTTGTTATTTGTTTATTTTTACTACTTCCTTATGATATTTCCATTGCAAAATAAATAATTGAATGAATGTTAAGAAATATGAACACTGGTTTCCTTTATACCCAGTATACTGTAACTTGAAGTGTAACATAAGACGTATGTGGTATGGGTGAACTCAGAAAAACATGAGCTTTCAATTTTTATATAAATATATAATAATAATAATCGCTTTTCTTGATAAATGAATGCTGAAAAGAAGGAACATGTGACTAAATCAAAATTATCAAAAGGCAGAGTTAGCTCTGGGTCGAACTCAGTGGTGAGTCGAACAAATGCTTTCTTCCACTCAACCTATAGAGTCTAGTATTGAACTGAACTAAATAACCCAAAACTACGTGAATAACTGAATATAAATTAGTGCAGTACATTATGTATCAATGAATCTACTTGGAATTATTATAAATAAAGTATATCTTTATAATAATAATTCTACTGTACGTGTGTGGCACTGAACTCCCCCTAAACGGCTGGACCGATTTAGATGAATTTTTTTGGTATACGTTTGGGTGGCGCCCTGGATGGTTTACATTCACAAATCAGCCCGGCAGATGGCGCTGCAGTCGGTATCATAAACGGCTGGACCGATTTGAATGAATTTTTTTGTATGCGTTTGGGTCGCGCCCTTGATGGTTTAGATTCACAAATCATCCCCCTTGATGTTAAGGGTGGTCCACCCCTTAGTTTTTTTTTTGTTTTTATTTCTTTATTCATACAATCCTAAATTTTCACCCTTCTACAATCAACCCCTATTTTTCTGAAAAGATTCTTATTTTTATTTTGTCATGAATTAAAATAAAAAAATTCATATTACTCCTTATTTTCACCCTTCTACCCTTCTACCCTTTCAACCCCTATTTTTTTTTTATAGAAAAACCAGATAACAGGAGAACGGGATAACGGGAATAACGGGATAACGAAAAAACAGTAAAACGGGATAACGGAATGACTGGATAAGAGAAAAAGGGGAGAATGGGATAACGGGACAAAGAAAAAATGGGATAACAGGAAAAACGGGAAACGGGATAACAAAACGGGATAACTAGATAACGATAACAAAAAACGGGCAAACGGGACAACGGGATGACAGGATGAGGAATAACGGGAAAACGGAATAATGGGATAATAAAAAACGGGATAACAGGAAAACGGGATAACGGGATAACGGAAAAACGGGATAAGGGGGAAACGGGATAAAGAAAAAATGGGATAACAGGAAAACGGGATAACGGGATAATGGGATAATGGGATAACGGGATAATGGAATAACGGGATAATGGGGTAACGGGATAACGGGAATAACGTGATAACGAAAAAACGGGATGACAGGATAAGGGATAATGGGAAAACGGGATAAAGAAAAGAAGGGGTAACAGGAAAATGGTTTAACGGGATAACGGGAAAACGGGAAAACGAGATAACGGAACAACAGGAAGCGGAAGGAGTCAAAAGCATAATCAAGATGGAACAACATAAAGTAAAACATAGAAAAAAAGAAATTCTACGCGGACGAGAGTTTTCGGGAAAAACATTTTAGGGAACATAGAAATTTGGACAGGACAACGTCTATCGGGTCCGCTAGTAAAGTTATGAAACTAAACAGAGAGTATAATAGCATCATAGATATATTTCCCCTGATAATAGACTATTTTTGAGTCTGCTTTTGAAACGTGCAGTGGATAATGTTTTGAACCGTTCCGGAATCCTATTGTAAAGCCGAGTAATAGTGAAGGAAAATGACGATTGAAACTGGTCTGTGGAGTGCAGAGGTGCCGTAAGTCGAGATTTGTGCCGAATATTGATGTTGTGAACGTCCGTGCGAAAGGTAATTTTGTCATACAAGTAAGGTGGTTTATGCGAAGTGATTATATTATGAAATAAAGTGCATGGATGAAGTATTCTTCTTTTTTCGGTATTTAGCCATCCGAGTTCTTGGAGAGGAGAAGAGAAGTGATTTCGTCTGCTGGGTCCGCAGATCAAACGAACACAAGAATTCTGGACCAATTATATCGCTGGGCGTCTTTTTTGGTGATAGCGGGACCGTAGATAGCGTCAGCGTAATTCAAGTGTGAGAGAACTAGCGACTCACAAAGAGTTTTTTTTGATTTTTCATCTAGCATTTTTCTCTTGGAATATATCAATTTCAGGTTACAGAAAGCTCTACGAACGAGAAGATTGACATGGCCACTGAAATTGAGGGAGGAATCAGGAATAACTTCCAGGTTTTTCGAAATATCAGAATTTTTGCAACGACTACGAGCGATCTTTTCGCCAAAAAGAATAGCGGAAGATTTGGAAGGGTTTATTGATAGGCACAGTTTTTCAGATATCGAGATGTTAGCTTTCCCTTCAATTAAAAAAAATATCGAGTAATGTGGTGGAGGAAAAATCTTTTTTTTTTAAGTGGAAAATCAAAATACAAAATCGATCTGTCCGAGATTTACCTCCGAAAATTATCAACTCTTAAGATGATGGTGCTTTTCCACACTTTATGAACGCACTGTATAAATTTATATTATATTTATAAAAGGAATATTAATCTGTTTACTCATTTCGCATTTTACTAGTCAGTATTCCGAAAAACATCATCCAATGGATCCAAGAAAGACGTCGAAAACGACGTCACTTAACTTTCAACTGGAGAAAGATTCGGAATAAAAGATTTCCGTTTCCACTGCATAAATGAAGTTGGGCGCCGTGATGTCTGGCGACGATTATGGTGGAATGTAATTCTGTAACTTCATCGTTCCAGATGGTTCATTCAACACTTTTCTCCATCGATAGTGACATTCTGCAATGTAGCAGAGTGGAATACCAGGGATTCTGATGGGATTCTATAGTGGTTTTATTTGGGAGAGCATTATCTAAATTGCACACGCAATTGTCAAAGAACTCGAGGAAATGAGGATTTGAATCGATGTTTAGGTATGAGCCATTCCACGTCAAATCGACATAAGACTGGTACTTGAAGGTTCAGAATGTGATGAAACTCGCTAAGGATGTTAACGTATCCATTAGATAATAGTGGAAACGAGGAAGTTAAAAATAGATCTTTTTCTGAGTGACTATCTGATGTTTCTTACGTTAATTTGCATTTTTGTTTCTCCTCATCCAACTACATTTTGAATGAAAAAGGTGATGGTGCGGCAAAAGTAGATTTCAGAATATATTTATCGATTCGTGAATTAGTATCAATCAAGTTGACATAAATTAAATTGGAAATTACAAGCTATTTTTATGTAAACCCCAAATTTTACGATCAAAAATTGTAGGTTTCATATCTCCCTAAGCCTACCTAATATGTCTATGATAAAAATAAATATCATTCATTTATATATATATATATATATATATATATATATATATATATATATATATAAATATATATATATAATATAATATATATATAATATATATATATACTAGCGGACCCGACAGACGTTGTTCTGTCCAAATTTCTATGTTCCCTAAAATGTTTTTCCCGAAAATTTTCCCGTTATCCCATTTTCCTGTTACTCCTTTTTGTCTTTACCCCGTTATCCCGTTTTCCCGTTATCTCCTTATCCTGTCATCCCGTTATCCCGTTTTTTTGTTATCCCGTTATTCTCGTTGTCCCCTTGTCCCGTTATCCCGTTTTCCGTTTTTTCGTTATCCCGTTTTCCTGTTATCCCGTTTTTTATTTGTCCCTTTATTACGTTTTCCCGTTATTCCCTTATCCTCTCATCCCGTTATCTCATTTTCCCGTTTTCACGTTATCCCGTTATTCCCGTTATCCCGTTTTCCTAAAAAAAAATAAAAAATAGGGGTTGATCGTAGAAGGGTTGATTAGGAGTAATCTGATTTTTTTTATTCTGTCATGACAAAATAAAAATAAAAATCTCGCCAAAAAATAGGGGTTGATCGTAGAAGAGTGAAAATTTAGGGTTGTACGTATTTTTGAATGTTGTATCATAAAAGAATAAAAACAAAAAAATTTGTCTAAAAAATAAAAAATAAAATTAAGGGGTGGACCACCCCTAACATTTGGGGGGAATCCAAACCATCCAGGTCGCCACCCAAACGCATACACAAAAATTCATTCAAATCGGTACAGCCGTTTAGGAGGAGTACAGTGACAACACACGTACAGTGGAATTATATATATAAAGATATATATATATAAATATATGTATATATATATATATATATATATATATATATATATATATATATATATATATATATATATATTGTAATGGTATGAAATATTGAAGAAATTATTTTTTTAACTTTCGGCCCTCTTTTAGGTACCAATTGTTAATGTTTTGATGAATTGAGAAATATTTGAATTGTTTTTCGTATATTGAAGATAGCTAATTATTTTTGGTATTCTTTATGAGCCAAATTGATATGATACAAATAGTTATTTATGCCCTGTATAATAATTTGTATGTGGTAATAATAATTGCCAACGAACGTCACTGTTCTCTCGTCACGTAGCTGACAATTGTTATTCCTTTTCTCACCTCAGCTAAACTCAGTTGGCACGCCCCTGTCTCAGATTGTCGGTTCAAAGCAATTCAGCCACTACTTGATATGTCAAACTCAAGTTATTCAATGGTCGTAGGTATGTTTGTTGATCATTGTGAAAGAACAAACAACAAATATCAAAAAAGCAATTATCTCCTTTATTCAGGAAGACTTAAAAATACCTGGCCTACGAGAAATAACTTATACTAATGGGAATATACAAATATTCACGGATAATCATAAAATTTCAATCATGGATAGATAAACAGAACCTCACTTTTTACGTGACTGTCTAGTTTTCTGTTATTGTTCAAAATAAGGTGAAATAACGTTCTTCGACTGTGCAATTGGTTATTTGTGAGATAGTTCTGGACCGGAAATACACTATGAAAGTTTTTATACCTGGTTGGAACTGTTGGTGTTCAAACTATACCATAAAACAGGATGTCTCCTCTCTCCATTCAATGTCAGGACTGCAATACCAGTATCAGGAACTATTCAGATGCGGAAATCAGCATAAGGATCCGTGGATATGTTATACCATCAAGGTAATATTATTTTTGTTTATCAAATGATGGAATTATTCCATTTTTCTTTTTGGTGAAATTTCTGCGTGGCATCCGCTTGGAAAAATATTTTCGATCTCCTCAAAGCTTTGTTTTCTGTCGCGTAGATACCTCTTTTCCTCCTTGTTTTCAATTTGAATTTTCAAATTCGCGCACTAGTTTGTCACTTTTCACTGTTTATGTTCATATTGCATCATTTATATTTACAATTCTTTTTCCATTCTTATCATTATTTACATATTTGAATAATAATTGCTTCTGATACCATCTCATTGCTATTCCCTCACAATTTTCAATTTTACACCTGACCATCCATTCCCTGATTGGCTGTTTTCATGAAGACGTTTGCTGTTCTCTCATTGGCTACAATTAGTTAGCTACAATTTCATATACTGTATGTTTCAAATTTAGAAATGTGTTGATTACTTTTTATTCATGACAATGTTGTACATTTGGACTTTTTGTTGTCTTTTGAGCAAATATGGGTTATAATAATTTTGACAGTGTATGAAATTGTTTGTTTTATAATACTTTGACATTATTATCTATCCATATCATATCCAGGCTCACAATATACATAGTGTTTCAAAAGTTATTCACAAACAAACTCTTGAAATTAATAATTATTTATTATTTATTCTTTTTGTGGTTTTTTAGTGTTTTAAAATTTACAACTGGCATAACATAACATAACAATATATATATATATATATATATATATATATATATATATATATATATATATATATATATATATATATATATATATATATACATCCTTTCGTAGGGATCAATAGTGTGTAACCCAAAATAACTGGAATATGCATCATAGTTGATAACGACTTATTGAAACTAGACTAAACAGTGGATAACACGATATTTATATATGTATTAGATATCACATCTACTTCAATGAATCGAAGGTTTGTTAAGTTTATAAAATAATTCCCCATTTCCCAGGCATTCCTCCAAGCCAGAACAAGTATATATCAAAAACTATTTCCATACACAAGTTTAATATCACGAAAAGTTTTGTATCCCTGAAATGTTGCCAATTTCTGATATTGAATTACTCGTCGAACTTTTTCATGTAATTATTGGATCAGTTTGTGGAAATCGAATTCCTCGAGCTAAATATTTTTGTAATAAAAATAATACACGTCTGAGCATATGTTGAACAAAGCCCACTCCGAAACGTCCAGTTTAATCCAGTTTGTCGCGTACAAAAACCGAAAGCCCCATAAATTCTCCCACACAGGCATAATAACTCACAAACTTGGACAAGGGACATATCTCGAAACAAATAAAACAAAAGAGCTTTTACCCTCTAGGACTTTTCATCAATTATTCGGGTACTCAAAGTAATATTCCATTTCATTTGGAAAAAAACGCTCTCAGATCTTGGAAGAGGTTGTAAAAACTAATAAAACGTAGGAGAAAACGACCACGTCTTCTGAAAAATATATCATCAGGGAACTTGGTGGACGAGCTTTTCTCCTTTATTGGACGACTGTTAGTGCCCAACTTATGTAATAATTGATCAAGTTTATGACACTGCATCATACTTTCGGCGTTACAATAAAAGAAGGATGCAGTAGAAAGTGCAATTTTTATGAGAATCTTTCGCAAATGGGTATTGGTATGCAAATTGTTGCGAAGTACTCGTCGTTATACACTGCCAGTTTTATTGAAAATCACTCATGCCATGAAAATTTTTTTTTTCAATCCAGTAGTTTTATCAGCGACTATTTCTCTCATTATTTTTGAGCCAATCAAATGGCCGAAATTTCGAAGAGAGAACCAATCAGATCAGTTTTATAGTGATGAATACTCCTATATAAAATGTGTCATTTAAAGATGACTGTTTTGTCATTTTGACAGCGATAAAAAAGGTGCATCGTTTTTTATCACCGATAAAAACGCCTGTTCCACTTAAGCATCTATATCTAGTATGCTTACGTCACTTCAATGTCTGCCCTGTAAGTTATTTAAGTATTGTTGATAATTGATACTGAAACATTACAACATGAGTCATTTTTGGGAAAGTTTCGACTCAACAAATAACAAAAATCATAGAAAAAGCAATGCCGCAATCCACAAAAAATACTAAAGCGTCAATATGGAGACAAGTTATGGAGTTTTGTCAAGTACGAAACTACGAACTGTCGAAAATAACTCTGTTACAAAAAGTAGCAGATATATTAAAGGATTGGGCCTATAATATGAAAACGAGGAATGGAGAAGATTATAAAGGATATGCGGTTAAATCAATTTGGAATTCAACTGCGAAGATGATTCAAGAAAAATATTTCAATGAATACAATATTAAATTTGATCCTTTTGCCGACATAACTTTCAAAGAAGCTCGTGATGCAAGAAATAGTAAACGGAAAGGATTACAAGTTATTCCAAAAAAAAAAGTTCTGAGCATTGAACAAGAAAGACATAGTAAAAATGGCAAAATTGTGGAATATAGACAACCCAGAGGGATTACAAAAAAGATTCTTTCATATAGCTTCTTAAGAATTAGCTTGGAGGGGGGAAGAAGCTGCAAACTGTAAAATTTACCATTTTAAAGAAGAAAAAAAACAAGATGGAACTTCAACAAGAAGATTTGAATACAATACAATATTTCCAAAGACGACACAGGGTGGGTCGAAAAAATTGGCAGACAGCAAATTGATAACAAAAAATGAAATGGATGAAGGTATTTGTCCCGTTGCATTGTTAAAATTACTGTTACAAAAAAGAAATGAGAACATAACTTCTGAACGACTTTTTTTAACTCCAAATCCCTTTTGGAAAAACAAAAATTATAAAGGTTGGTACAAAAATGTTCCACTGGGTATTAATACGATTCCTACTTGGACCAAATATTCTGCAACTAAAAGTGGACTCGACATTACAAATAATAAAATTACCAATCATTCGAACCGTGCTTGTACAGTTTCCCAGTTAGCCAAAGCAGGAGTAAGTGACCAACAACTTATAAATATAACGGGACACTCATCATAATCTTCTATTAAACCCTACCTTCAAATTGATTCTGAACATCACAAAAATCTTATTAGTTCCTTACGAGCCTCGAGTGAGAAAAATCAAAATGAATATTCTACATGTGTGAATAGCAGAGAAGAAAATTTTGACATCAGTACACCAAACCAAACAATTTATAACAATTGTGTATTTAATAACTGTTCATTTAAATAATTTAATTGTATCAATAAAGATAATTATTGTTGTTGTTCATTTATATATTCGGTCGTTAATTTATCTTGCCAAAAAACACTCGAGCTTTTCTTTCAAGGATAAATTTCTTTTCAACTCAAAATGTTTCCATCAGTAATTTTGCTCGAAAAACTAACATTTCACAAAATTTTGTCATGTCAGTTTTTCTCGTAAAATTACTGATTGGCAAAATTATTTCGTCACAAAAAGAAATTTATCCGATAAAAAAAGCTCTTGTGTTTTTACTGTTGATAAAACGTCATCTCGCTGTTTTATACTGGCAATTCAACTCATGTGTGAAAAATCGCATATGCCATATGCAATTGTCAGTTTGACAGCGGCAAAAGTTAGTTGCAACTTTTACAGCGACAAATGCACTAGTGGTTTTTTCACTTATTCAATTGTTTATCAATTATCGCGGTGTTGGTTGCCAAAATAAATAGTTTCACATGTTTGTCAACAACTTATTGAATTTCTAAGCACTAACAATGAGTCGATTCGGTGAGTCTATGAACGCCGAAATTAGTCAAATTGTTAATACCTACTAATAAAGTTGCGACGCAATCATCAATCTGGCGACAATTTTCTACGTTTTGCGATGCAAAAAGATATGAATTTGAGCCAGATACTTCCATCGAGAAATTGAATGTAATATTGCAAGATTGGGCATTTGATATGCGAAAAGGCAACGGAGAAGACTACAAAGAAGAGGTAGTTAAAACAATATGGAACACCACCGCTAAAATGCTAGAGAGTAAATATTATAACGAATTCAATATTGTATTTAACCCTTTCACCGACGTTCAGTTTAATTCATCACGATCTGCACGTAATGCTAAACGTAAAATCCTACAAGCACAACCCGAAAAGAGAAAATCTAGTTCATCAGCTCTTAATGAATCTGAAGTATTTGCAATGGCCAGATTATATGACGAAAATGAACCGGAAGGACTTCAAAAGAAATTATATCACATTTTGGCATTTGAATTAGCTTGGCGCGGAGGAGAAGCAGCTTACTGCAAAACCACTTATTTCGTATCTGAAATTGAAAATAATGGAAAAGAAACTGGACGTATCGAGTATAATCCCCTATTTTCAAAAACGAGACAAGGCGGTAACAATAAATTATGTGACAGCAGATGGATTACGTCTAATTTTTCAGAGGAAGATATTTGCCGATACGTTTATTTGAAAAATTAATGGAAAAATTAGACACTTTTATAACATTGGATAGAGTATTTCTTACACCAAATCCCTTTTGGAAGAAGAAAAATGCTAAAGGTTGGTATAAGAATGTGCCGATTGGAATTAATGAAATTTCCAAATGGACTGAATGCTCAGCACAACTTATTGGTATAGATGTCAAACGTGTCAAAATCACAAATCACTCAAATCGAGCGGCAGCAGTTAACGAATTAAGTAAAAGCGGAATTGAAGAACAAGCTCTAATAAAAATGACAGGACACAGCAATTCATCATCAATAAAACCACATTTACAAGTTGACAAAGAGTATCATTAGAGCATTATTCAATCAATTCGTTTGGAAAAAGAAAAAACTTCAACATTTACTACAGAAACGGTTAGCTGTGGCACCCGCAGCGACATCACTGTTCCTAGTATGAATTTCAATAACTGCGTTTTCAATAATTGTACATTCAAATAAAAATGTGTTTATTCTTAATGTTTCATAAATAAAGTTTGCATTGATATGTTTCTGAATTTCTTATTCATTGAATTGTCCTGCCGAATTACACTCGATGTTTGTATTGATATCAGGTGTTGTTCAAATTCTAAACTGTTTCCTTCATCAATTTGACTCGAAGAACTGTCAACCTAAAAACGCTCCACTTTCGGTGTCGCGTTTTTAATAGTTGACAGTTTTTCTCGTCTAATTGCTGGGCAACAGTTTCTCATTAAACAACCCAAATTTACCCGATAAAATACACACCTCTCGTGCAATTATAAGTGATAAAATAACCAGTAGATTCGACTATGTCCTGTCATTATATGTCGACGCATTCAATTCATATATTATATATAATTCAATTCCTATAAGGAAACAGAAAATGTAAAATTGATTAAATACGGGATTTTGAGTTCACTTCATACAGTGATTTGATATTGAATTCCAAATACAGGGACGCTGATATGTATGGAATCGGTCGATGATCTCCTGAAGTAAGATAGCTAGCGAAAAATGTTAAGACAAAAAAGTTTTAGGGTTTTTTGAAATCTATTACAATTGAGTATTCAGGATCAGTCAAGAACATGGCGAAGCGAAGTTCCTTTTTCTTTAATGGAGCACCCTGTATATTATTCCATATTTCAATTCTTCTCAGAATTCTAAGTGAAATTGATATACCACATCATATTCTAAATTCAACCGTTTTCGAAATATAGAATTTTGAAAATAACTTCCTTATAATTCTACAAAAATATTTTAGTCCATTAAGTTTATAGTCAATCAAGTTACCTTTGAAAGTTTCTAGCTCCATAACAACGCCGCATCGTTCTTTGGTCTAACAGTGAGAACACATGTCAAAAACATACATTTGGTGTGTGTGAATGAATTTCGCGCAAAAATGGCACGTTTAAGTGAAACAGAGCGTATTGAAATTCTAATAATCATAGGATATGGTGATAGAAGATGGAGTTGTGACCAAGTAGTGGATATTTTTAATGAATTGCATCCCGATCATGAACCCCTTTCTAAATCAACCGTTTCAAAAACATTGCAGCGTTTTCATGAAACTGGAAGTGTCAAAGATCGACCAAAAAGTGGAAGACCAGTAAGCGTTACAAATGAAGAGAATTATTTGAATGTCATGTTAGATGTGGTGGAAAATCCAATAAATTCGACACAACAGAGAACTTTAAATCATAACATGAGTCGATATTCATTCAAAAAATTTGCAAACTGCAAAAATTCCGTCCATATAAAATTCATTTGTTACAAGAATCGAGTGAAGACGATTTTGATCGTAGAATCGAGTTCTCTGAAGTTATTATGGATAAATTAAACGAAAATGTCAACTGACAACCGACACACCTGTAATAATAATAATAATAATTTCTTTATTTTCACGAATCAATTTGTACATCAACAGTGTGAAAATACAAATAAAAAATAGAAAAACGTCAATAAATCGAAAAAATCAAATATACACAAAAATAATAATAAATAATTTAAAATATAAATATAAAAATATGACAATAACTATATAATTCTAGGTGTATATAAAGAAAACGTTCACGTTACAAAACAAGTTAGACAAAATTCCAACAGTGTGGAAAAAAAAATAGAAAAACGTCAATAAAGTCAAGCCATAGTCGAAAAGAGACAATCTAAAATCTCTGGATGTATATAGGAACATCACATACACGTCACAAACAATGATAAGAAATAATATAAAATATAAATATAAAAATATGACAATAATTAACTATAAAGAAAACGTTCACGTTACAAAACAAGTTACGACAGAAATTCCTCAACAGTGTAGCAGTTTTTTGACAATAAGAGCTGCTTAACTTTTGCCTTGAAAATATGTACATTTCCTGAAGCTTAATGTCATCGGAAGTTTGTTGTACAGTTTGCATCCCTGATATTCAAAGCTTTTTTGGTAGAGTGCAGTGCGATATTGACTGGGTAGGAGTAAGTGTGCATTTCGTGTCAAATGGGTATGTGGTGGTCTGTTGGTAGCACAATATGTTTTTGTTGCGGTATACATATGTGCATAGGTATTGGTCAGACCAAAATCCACAGTGGATGGAGGAAGTTCACATTCAACGACCACAAAAAGTAAATGTATGGTGTGGCATTATTTTATTTTATAAACAGAAATTTGAACTCTGAACGATATTTATTATTTTTGCAAGAGCACAACAACAATCCCAATTTTCCGACAGAACAAATATGCTTTCAACGAAATGGGGCTCTTCCACATTTTGGACGTGTGGTACGGGCATATCTAAAAGAAACTTATCCTGATAAATGGATTGGACGCAGGGGGGCAACTGAATAGCCAGCTAGGTCTCCCTATATGACCCCACTCGACTTTTCTCTGTGGGGTTACTTGAAAAACGTAGTCTATAAAAATAAGCCGCAAAATATCGAAGAGTTGCAAGAAAGGATAAGGCATGAAATTTCCACCATTCCTCCCAACATGATTTTAGATTCACTACAAAATTTTGTTCAGCGAATACATTACTGTCAGGAGGAATATGGTAAACACTTTGAGAACCTCATCAAATAGAATTCCAAAGAAAATATTTGTGGTTTATTAAAACTTGTTTTCTCTCTTTTTTCTGGCATCACTATTGTTGTTATAAAATTTAAAATATTAAGGACAATCATTGAAAAATTATTTTTTTCGTTTCGTGCATTTTTATCAACCCTCAACAATCATGATTTTTTATTTTCATTAGAAAAATAATAATAACAATTTAATCATATCCATAATTCTCCACCTAGTGTAATTTTCATAATAAATATCAATCATTTCGGACTTTTTCTACATTTGGGAGTAGTGAAAAGTGAAAACGGTTGAATTAAGAATATGATGTGGTATATTAATTTTATTTAGAATTTTGAGAAGAATTAAAATATGAATTTTCGAAGGGAAGTATGCACGGCAGCAGCATGATAAAACGCATTTTTGACGACGCCCCTGTCGATGTTGACGTTTGAAAATCTAAATAAAGACGGAGTTTTCTGGAATATAACTTTTTCTGATGTAAAAAAGTCCGCTCAATCCAAAAGAGTGATGATCTCGTCAATCGGATCGCAGCTAAGGAAGCTATGATGTCGCACAGTCTCGAAACGTCGGTGCGATGGCGGAAAAGATAGTAATAGCTTTCCCATTCCGTGTCCTATCGACAAGATGGTAAATTTTTTTGATTCGGAGGACTTTTTTATGCAAGAAAAAGTTACTTTCAGGAAGCGTTCATGTGGATTCTTTCCTTGACACATGTTAAAGTCGACGGGTGCGCCATCTATGATTTCTCTCGCCATTATATCGTTTTAATTAGGATTCACGGTGAATCCGTTGAATTGAGATATCACATATGATATATTTCCGGAATCTACGCGACATTCTCAACATTTTGGTTCAAACCGGAGATCGATAGGACCACTTTGTTTTTTTGAAGATATTTGGGGGTCAAGAGACTTCGTTCGAAAATTTGACTTTTTCGTTTCTAGACTAATTAGGCCATTCTGAATCGATTGACGTTCGCAGAATTGCTCTATCTTCTACCGTTCTCCAATTAGAAAAATAATCCGGACTTCCGGAAAAAATATCCGGAAATAATTTTATTTCTGCAACAAATCCCCAAAAATAGTTTTTTTCATAGTTTTTTGCATGAATGTCTAGAATTTCACACCGATCGCTATGTCTCTGATCTTTTTACGATTCTTCTAACCGGTCTGCGCCAACATTTTTCGATAGCTATCTTACTTTAGGAGATAATCGACCGTTTCCATACATACCAGCGACTCTGTATATACCTTTTTGAGCCAAGTAAGGCAATGTAGTGGCAAAAGGTTCAGCATTACCTCTAACGCTGCAGTGGGGTATGTAGGTCATCATATGCAACACTAAATGGAATGCTGTTGGCTTTCCGAGGGAGATACAGCTTTTGCGTGTATATTCCAAAGAAGCCAGTGAGTTATAATTCGAAAATATTTGCGTTTGCAGATTCCAAATCGGCCAATATAACCAATTTAGAGATTTATGCTGGCAATCAGCCAGTTGGGCTATTCAAAATAAGCAACAAAAAAAAAGGAATCTGCTGAAGTATAAAGAATACGCGAGTCAATTAATGACAGTGGAAGAAATCTACAATAGATTATTGGTTCAGCAGCATAGTTGTAATGAGGAGAATGGTTACACACTATCGCCTTACCATTATCGGCACTTTTTCGTCAGGAATCGAGAAATATGTCCCAGTCTATTTGGTTTCAACAAAGACATGACAATAGTTCCTAACGTTCCAAGAAAAAATAAATGTGAGATTTTGGGACCCACAATGCATCATGATGATGAAATTGATGATACTACAGATGAGCAAAGGAAACTTGAAATAATGACTTTCTACAATACCATTGAAGGAGGTGAAGATGTGTGTGATATAATGTAGCAAGACACCCTGAAGGAAGGTAATTTTCTATGGAGTACTAAATATTGCTGGATTAAATGCTGGTATAATTCATTGTACCCAAAAATTGCAAATTAAAAGTAGAACATCATTCCTGATAAACTCAGGAATGGAACTACTGAAAGAATATTTTAAAGGACTAGGCCAAGGAAGATCGTTCACCTACAAAATCCAGGTTGAATTCAAAAACGTTTATTGGATTCCAAGAAGTTTCACTTGTTGATAATAACTTTTCAACAAAAAATCGAACCGACGAAATACGGAACTGAACAGTAAAGAATAAAATTAACCTTCTTAGTCTCAATAACTAAGCTCCTGAACTAATGTAAGTAACTAATTTTGAGTCGGCGCCAAACAAACAATCAACGAAGATCATTAATATACTTCAAAAAAATTATCAGAATGTCACCGCGCAACTCGATGCCATCATTTTACGCCTTACCCAAATATTTTGCTTGTTTGTTTGGCGCCGATTCAAAATTAGTTACATACATTAGTTTAGGAGCTTAGTTATTGAGACTAAGCAGGTTTATTTTAATTTTTACTTTTCAGTTCCGTATTTCGTCGGTTCAATTTTTTGTTAAAAAGTTATTATTTTTCAATTTTATGTGGCTGAAAAAGAATCATCCAAATCGGATAACCCAGTACAAAGTTATGCCTGATAGAAACGGTTGATGGACCAAAATTCAGAGGGTGAACGATCGTTATTGGGCCAAAATTCAGAGGGTGAACGATCAATATCCTCCATTTTGCTACCCTTAGGGGTGGCATTTTTTTTTTCAATTTGAGATGGGATCAACTTTGAAGTACACCCTTTTTATTGAAAAAAAAAATTATCTAAATCGGACTACTCTATGGAAAGATATGCGTGGTATGTTGGCTGAAATCAACTAATTACTACCTACTTAATTCTTTATCACTTCCAAAATACTTACCTAGCTTACTCCGACTATTGACTATTAAATAATATGATTATCTACTTTAACTATTTATTGTTATATAATATAAATTATTTTTGAAAGTTCTGGTTAGTTGATTTCATCACTTTGAATATAATTCCATCCTTCCATAGAATGTAATTATTGATGTGACGGATGTAGGATGATCTGTCAATGTCAACTACATATGTGTGCCACTGTTCACAAGTGAAAAATCAATCATCCTCTATTTTTCTACCCATAGGGGTGGATCATTCCATTTCTAATTGGAATATGATCAACTATAATATAAGGTATACCCTATCTAATAAAGAAAGAATCATCCAAATCGAAGATCCCAGTACAAAGTTATGCCTGATAGAATCGGTTAACGGACCAGAATTCAGAGGGTGAGTGATCGATATCTTTCATTTTGCTACCCTTAGGGCTGGATTTCATTTCTGAAATCCAAATGGGACCAACTTCGAAGTACACCCTATCCATTGAGGAAAGAATCATCGGAATCGGACGTCTCAGTGAAAAGTTATGCGTGATCATACATAAAAAAATGATTAAAAAAAATAAATATACGCGACGACTAGAGAACCTCCTCCTTTTTGGTTTCATCGGTTAAAAAGAGAGTCAAGAGACTGTAACTTTTGCCGCAAGACAAGAAAAAGTAAAGAATGCAGTAACTGAATTTGCTTATAACACGTATAGTATTTCTAATCCCAATTGGACCGATGTAAAAAAATTCGAGAAGGAATTCTCTTCCACACGACTGAACTTTTTTATGATTGTACCAGGAACGCTTTGAAAGTAAAAATACTGATAGTATATAAATTTCCTATTTGCCGGGCAGTGCATATGAACACTCCTCGTAGGGTTCTTATTTTTATTGCCGTTCCAATTGGGATTAGAATAACTATACACACTTTTATACCAGCAATATGTTAGGAGATGAACAGGATAGTAAATAAGTGTATATTTTTGTGTCTATTCTTATATTATTTTTATTTTCAGTACAAGTTGAGTCTGACCAATTTCCACAAGTAAAATATAAATTTCGATAAATCCCAAACGTGTGACTAAAAATTCTGAATATTCTGGCCTTTTGGACACGACGTGTACATTGGAGTAATTTCATCACACTGCGGGGTTATATTTAAAAAAATATTCATATTTTCTTTATTCTTCGCATTATTCGACTGACTTGTTACCAGAAATGTAATCAAGGTTCAATCTTTGCATTGTGTGAAAACTTTTGATAAGTTTTTCCTATTTCCTTTGTTGCTTGTTTCAATGTGGACCACATAATTGTTTCATTTAACCACTCCTTAGGGATTATCAATCATTCTACAAGAGGCCCGATTAGCGGAAGTGATACATTATGACGGACCCTATTTCCCCTTATCATTCCTTGTCAAATCATGAAAAAAAGCAAAAATAATGGAGCGCCACTCCTTAGAAATCTATCGGGTGCGAAGTAATGTGAAACTTCTTTTAAATACAGTTCCTTTTGTGTTTTGTGGAAACTCATAGTGATTGGGGTATTTCCTGTTGTGTTATAATGAATCTGTTTCATAAGGATGATCATGAAGATGTGGATAACATCACTATTTACGTTCATACTTTCTGAAAAAAGTTTATTTACATCAACTCCCAAACGAATAATGTTACAGCATTGATTATTTATTTATTGTTCTTCAGTATCAATTTGATCACATGCTGTAGGCTGGAAAAATCGTGATAAGGTGATCGCAATAATATTTCATCAAGGTACGCAACATTCACATTAAAAAAATATTTTAAACTTTATTGAAAATAAATTGTTGAATAATTAACGCGTAAATTTAAAATGGCGGTTGGAAGATTGAAAAAAAAATCCTAACCAATATTGTCAAAATATATGTTGTTCAATAGAGCTTCTTGAGTCGTCGCCCAAATTCAATTCGAAAAGTTTCCCCATAAGATAATAATCAATGAAGTCCCTGTAAATGATCATTGATGTTTTTCAATGAAATCTTTTTAGGCCTGTAAATTCGTCCATGTCGATTTGATACTATTTGCTACCAGGTATGTTTCCTTGGGTATGCTGTCATAGTCGATCATGGCAGTGCTACCTAAAATATTTTCAGTCCAACAGCTTACAGGGTGTGTCAAAGTCGGTACAACTTTCCTATTTCGAATGAAACCACTTTTTTCACTGGTTCTTTTTGGGTTCAGGCAACTAATTATGTTAACTTATCCATTACAGTTTTTGAGAGATGTCTTCTCTTCCGAAAAAAATAACCACAATAGTAGTCTAAGATTTTTTTTTATCTCGCAAACCATTCAAGATTAGCAAACCTAATTTGAGGAGCCGTTAGCTAGGAGGGTAACTCCTGATGTCCCATCGATGGATTCACTTTGTAACATATGGGCGCAGGCGATTTTCAAATGTCGCATTCAAAAATTGTCAAGCACTCAATTTTTCAAATAGCACCAACTATTGTTTTTGATATTAGGAAGGAAATTGAATTTTAGGGTGAATAACAAAAACATTCTCTATACCACATACCAAATTTCTAATCCAACTGCAAGTTGAGGAACCCCCAATGCACGACCTACGTAAATCACCCTATATATGTCAGATCAAAACGTCACTCATTTTTAACCGACCGGTTTTCTAGTCGACGCGTATATTTATTTTTATTTTTTGCTGTATGACCACGCATTACTTTTCGATTATTCTTTTTTTATTGTATAGGGTATACCCTCAAGATTGGTCCAATTTGTATTTTTTTTCAAATCACCCTTAAGGTTAGGAAAATAGGGGATATTTATCGTTCACCCACTGAATTTTTACCCGTTAACCGATTCTACCCCTCATAACTTTGTACTGGGTTATCCGATTCAGATTTTTTTTTATTGAATAGGGTATAACGATTGCTTTTCTCGAATTGTTCATATCAGTACTCTGTGCACAGTAATATGAGATATAAAAGCAATATATATTTGAATCTGGTGAGGTTAGGACACTACCATAAATAATCCTTCTATTTCCACAGCTCGGCGGACTTTCTGATTGTCCACCTCAGGATATCATTTGAATATATTTTGATATTTGGGCACATTCATAACTGTGAACTTTAATACCCTGTATCTGGGAAACGAAGCGTTTCCGGGCATATATTTATTTGGACAATTCATATTAGAATATTGTGAGGAATCACCTCCTGTAGTTTGACAAAGTACTTTTGAATCACCCTGTATAGCGAAACACGTGCCGTGGTTTTGTAACCCAGTGAAGTGAAAATCCTTTTGTGAATTGAGTGTCTTTTGTTCACTTCAATATGGATTTTCCTCAAGTATCGGCAGCATCAATTCAAAAAATTGGAATACTGTATGGATTAAAAATTTCTACCTAATTAAGCTTTGAAACAAATTCGAAAATGAAAAATCATTAAAGTAATGCATCTTCCTCTATTGACCTTATTTAGTGTTACTCATCGCAATTGTGATTCAGTAGAACAACCATGGCTGAAACTATAATTGAATTATCTTTTCAACGGTGTGCAACTCGACCTCTATGCCTTTCGAAATGTTCAAGTTGTTATGCCCCAAGAGCCCTCTGTCGGGTAATTGTAATGTTCCTTTTCTCAAAAAGTAGGATGGGTAATACCATTCAAAATATTTGTTTTCCCATTGTTCCATATGAAACCGTTCAAAACTTATCGAGATAAGGGTACCATTCAGATCTGCACTTATGCTTGACATTCCAAATGCACATTGTGAGGAAACGAATCAAAGAAATGATAAAAATAGTTAGTTTGTTGGAAAGAGAATTGAACTATCTTTCCAACGATGTGCCACATGACACCCTACGCTATTTAAAATTCTGAAGCTGATCTATCGGGCAATCACAATGTCTTTTATTTCAAAAAGTAGTATCGGTGATATCATACAATACCACTGCATATATTTTACTGGCTTTTGCTTCCTAATGCGGCGCATTCAACCAATTGGTAAACAATTTCATTCATTTATGTATTAACTATAGCCAATTACAATGAAGTGGATAAGTGTCGTTAAGTGGTGTTTACATAATACATTATCTGTAGCTGGATCACAAGTTGAAATAAACAGGAGACAACATAATTAGTTATAATTTTCAGTTACGGCACAATTAAAATATTTTGATTAGATTTGCAACAAATTCACCTAGGTTATAAAAGCAATTTGTAATAGAAAAAATCAAGTTTATTTTTGAATAGTTTGATGAATTTCCTTCCGGGGATTTTTTGAAATTTTCATGGTTGGGCACGAGTGCATATCAGAGTGTTTGGTGTAGTTCCCAATATTTTTGTGTATTTATACTAGTATCTTGAGAATATAAATTCTGGTTAAGGTAGGGATCTTTTCTGATTTGAAGATGTATCTTAAGGATGTGCCGTAATTAGGATTAAACATTATTCTCAATATTTTTTCTGAATGACAAATACACGATCGGTTGGTTTGAAGTGCTTTACCCCATGCTATTATATCATATGCCATCACAGAATGTACGGCTGCAAAGTAGTAGAGTTTAAGCGAGGATTTATCGAGGCTTTTTTTTCAGGGAGAGTATGGCGAAATAGCATTTGTTCAGTCGGGGGCAAATGAAACTTATGTGACTATTCTGACTCATATCACTGTCCACTTCTGTTCCTAGATTTTTTTTTCCTTCATTAATTTTAAGCTTCATTGGTAAAGACCACTGAATTGCACACACACGGTTTTTTCTGTATTAATTATAAGTTGATTCCTTTTGCACCAGGTGGATAATTGATCAAGAACAACATTTGCTTTTTTCTTAACTTCTTCTATGGCTCTTTTCTCTGAGACATATAGTGGAAGGTCATTCATGTGTAAAAGCAATAAAAGCGGCCCCAGAATGCTTTCTTGTGGAGTTCCAAGGGCAACGTCAAAATTATCTGAATAACATCTTGAACAGTGACGGATAACTTTCTATTTCTGTGTGAGATAACATCCATTAGTTCAAGGGTACTCTCATTCCTAAATATTGAAGTTTTTTACAAAGAAATTCTGGGTATCGATGGCACGCGACAAATCGAACAGGAGGGTGTAAAAGTCTTGCTCATGATAATATTACACCCCTATACCACTTCTTTCGACAAATCCGTTGTCATCCGTCCTGGGTATCGGCGTAGAGAACAAGGGGCCTGATTCATTTACAAAACAATTATTAAAATTCACTAAAATTAATATATTTTTACCCGACAACGGCGAAGCAAAAAGGAGGGTTATGATTCTGACCGGTATGTATGTATGTGGGTATGTATGTATTTTCATTTGTTCCCTCATAACTTCTAAATTACCTATCACAATTTAACAAATGAGGTATCATTGGAAGCGTCTTGATCGTCGTTATAGGCTATAAGAAGTCACATCAAATTAAATATGGTGCCATCTGGAGGACATACATTTTTTCAATGATGCCGTGTTGGGTATTGAATTAAAGGGCTCAATTAGCAAATTTCAAAAATATATATATTGTTAGCAGTTGCTCGCTGCTTTGCTTGCATGCTCCCGATAATTGGGCATAATTTCTAAAATCACGCCTCAGATGTGAGCCAAACATATTTTCTCTCCAAACCTACCCAAAACACATATATAATGAATACGTATTTCATTATTGACTAAAACAAAACGTGTGTAATAATAATGATATAAGCTGGGCATAACTCCACGCGATATATTACCTAGGTACATGTAAAACAATAAAACCTAAACAAAAAAAATGTAAAGCGGCTCTGCAAATACTTTATCACGAAATTGTAACCCCAAAATAATTGAAATAAAAAGTAAGTTCGTACCCGACTACTAAAAAATCACGCTCTAAAAAGTATGAAATAAAAATAAGTTCAGAAACTAAAACCCGACTACTGTAAAATCATGCTCTGAAAAGTATGAAATAAAAACTAAGTTGGAAAACTAAAACCCGACTACTGGAAAATTACGCTCTAAAAATTATGAAACAAGAAAATATTCTCATCTGAAATTGTTATGTACTATTCAATATTTATCGTCTATTAAATAAACAACTTACATGTAATATATTTTATCTGATGACATGTCATAATGACAACGTTATGTCACTCAATTTTGATGACATAAGGAAGCTCATTATGGTACTTAGTCCCATAGTGAATTCATCATGGTACTAAGTACCATAATGAAATTACGCTATTTCATGTACACTCCGTGATTTTTCCGGCAAAAGGGAGTCCACGATATTTCGCGTCATTTCTTCCAAATCAGAAGGTAAACTACCAGCTTCAGAATCACTCATTATTATTTAAATTATATTCAATTCTACGTGACAATTGTGTTTGACAGCAGTTAAATGAATATTGCCGTTACAACCTGACGTTGTCAAAGAAATGGCAAAGCACAGCTCACTAACCTACTTATATTTGAAACCACACATATACTTACTACTTTAAAAATAGTTGTCATTGTGACATGTCAAAAATGCAGTTTTTAATTTTTCGAGAATGTATTGATATAAATGCCATCAGATAAAATTTTGTGTGTAATACGAATCATAAACAATCATTATGGCACACGTCGTGTTATCGGACTCGGCTACGCCTCGCCCAATAACATTCACGACTTGTACCATAATGATATTCTTTATGATCCTTATTACATAAATAACTATTAATGCATTTAATACACATTCATAGTTCAGAGGATAGCCGTGGTCATATGCCACTCTGCCCTAAAGCTTATGATCGCTTAATACTGTTAGAATGTATCGTTTTGTTAGGGTAGGTGGCATATGACCACGGCTATACTCTGAATATCACTATGAATATCAATTAAATAGATTGAAATATATAACGTGTGAGTTGTTCATTCAATAGATGATGAATATTGAATAGTTTGTACATCACAATTTCACATCAGAATATTTTCTTATTTCACACTTTTCAAGGCGTGATTTTTCAGTAGTCGGGTTTTAGTTTTTTAACTTATTTTTTTAAGATTCCATGCTTTGAATAATTCGAATAATATTAAAAATGTATTACAATATTTACATGCCACTGGGATTTAATAGTTCCGGCCCAATACCAAATCTCAGAATAAATTATACAGGGCGCATCGTTGAGTCCATCAATGTCTTTTATTTCGGGCAGATATTGAGGATCACTTTCTAGAGATGTGGTTGTACTGGAATTGATATAATGGATATCATGATGTCCTTCTGCTTATACAGTGCGTCTTTCAATAGTACCCCCAACCCCCCGTTTGAACGGATCAACTTGAACATTTCAAATGGCATGGGGGGTCAAGTGGTACATCGTTGAAAAGAGAATTCAAATATCTTTTCAATCATTATTAGAATGGTTGCTAGATTTTTTGATTGCAAGTCAAATATAATTTTTATATTATATAAATATCTACCTCATAAACACTCCTGGTATTTTTGAGCGGGTCTGCCAGTCCATGATTAGGCGCATAAACGCATGCATTGAAGTCGACGGTGTCATTTCAAGCAGTTGCTCTGACTCATCAATTTTAATAATGGTCCTTTTCTGAACTTTTTATTCCAAGAAAATTTATGTTATTCTGCTCTTTTTTTTTACAATAGAGTAATTCACTAATAAAAATGTCCGAAATTATTTTGTCACCTTTGTGCATTACATATTCACCCTGAGTTCTGATAGAAAATGTATGGGTGCTCCATAACATTACATTTTCTCTACACGAGCAGAAACATTCCTTTATATTCTGTGATACCGGAAAAATGTTTACATTCATTATTTCATTATAGCTTCTCAACCGTAGAAGTAAATGAAAAACTTTGCGAGAACAAAAAGTTGTTAAATGAAACAACATTGAATATTTCTCTCTCATAATCTGTTAGTGACGGCGAAAAAAAAGTCTGATGGGTTGAACAAGTCTTGACTCTGAAAAAAAGATGAGCCTGTGAATTATTTGAGAAATAAATCATTTTGTATCGTGCGCACTGTTGAATGGATTGTATTTCCTTAATTTAAATTGATTATTGTCGAAAATGTCTAAGTAAACTCCAAAAAATCTTGAAAAAAATTTATTTTGATCACCCTGTACCTCGAAAAACAAACCGTTTGGGATATATGTTTATATGAACTCTCCGTCCTGAAATCTTCCAAAGAATCACCTCGCGAAGTTTGTTAACGTACCTAATTAACACCCTGTATATATATATAACGGGTGGTTCTCTAAGGTGGCGCTCACCCCTATAACTTTTTTATTATTGAAGATAGAAAAACGTAATTTGGGGGTTGTGTATTATAGTTCAATTACCATTTTTTGACATATTCACTTGCTTTGCCGTACTTTCGGTTTGACCAGAAATGACTATCGATTTTTTTAAACGGGACATCCTATATATCCTCACTTATTTCGATCGAGAATGACATTCTAAATCCAACTGCACCTCACTCGACAATATTTGACAAATAAAGTCATTTTTATTCCAATTTTTATTTTTCGATCTAGATGCCATGGATCGTGTAAATCGCTTCATTCTTGATCAGGTAACATGGGAAAAATACTACCATGACGCTTAATACTTCACAGTCGTTTAAAGAATTATTTTAAAGTCACAAATATGAAAGGAAAGGGGGTGGCTCGTCGGCTTTTTGTGAAAGATAATTTTCTTACGAATAATTTTTTACCACACACTTTCACTTCATTTTCAGTAGGGGAGGCCGGGGTTCGACGTTCCGATTTTGGAGTCGGAGGCAATATAAATGTAATAGAAATGTTTAAAATCAACGATTCCTATATAAAATGGTGCATAATTTATCTTGTTTCAAATTGTAAACTTAAGTTCTTTGAAATAAGCATATATTATTGCTCAGGATATTTTTTCTGTAAAAAGTCGACAAGGAACAACTCGCCCCACAAAAGGGCTGGTTGTTCCTCAGCTGAGGTGAGTTGTTCCGCTTATCAACTCCAGTCCCTAATAATGTAGTATTAGTTGAAAAGGTATTATATAAAATAAATTAGGTATATGTAATTGAATATTTATTAGAGTTTTCTTTAGAAAAGTACAAAATCTTAATGTTTTTCACAAACTTTTCAACAAAATTGAAAAATGTAATGAACATAACTGCAAACATAAAATAATAACAAGCATTAACTACCAGTTAATGGTGTAGTACAACCTAATTAATAGATTTAAGAATAATAAACATTTTTAATTTTTTTTAATGAAAACACAAAAAATAACAAATTTTAACATTTCGTTTTTAGAATGACTTTACTGAGATAATAATCTAAAAAACTTAAAAAATTCATTTCAGTAACTTAAAAAAAATTATTCAGAGTCGTCGTCAGAATTACAATTTTGACAAACATAAGAATGAACATCTTCAGATTTCAGGCATTTTGAATGAGCCCAATTCTTACACATGACACATTCAATCCATTGTTCACCTGGTCGTGAGTTGGAATATAAATCGCAACATATTAGACAATACCATTCCATGGTCTCTTCTTCACTATCACTTCCATGATTATCTTCTTGCAGTAGTTTCCTTTTCACATTTTCTCTACCATTTGCGTTTACTTGCCACTTTATAATTTTGCTTGTTTTTACTAGTTACTTTATTCTTTCTGACTCTTTTTTCAACTTCCTTCGTCTTTATTTTACTATTGCTCTTTACTTTTCTTGCTTTTTCTTCAGCCGAAGCATTCTTTTCAGGCGTATCTGTTAGTATTGCTGATTTTCTTATTCGTCGCTTAGTTGTTACACACGATCTTGGCGGTGCTTTTGGTAAAGGTTTAATTGCTTCAGGTGAAAATATGCTAGATGTGGCTTGAATGACAACATTATTTGGCAAATTAGCAATGTTCGAGGATCCTGGTTGAGGTTCATTGGTTGCTGATTCTATTCTTGCTGGACGTGGCTCGTTATCTGAGACGGTTTCCATATCATGAGCCACTTGAGGCTCATTAACGTCTGCTAATCCTTGAAGCTGTGGTTTCACATTTCTCAATCCCAATGAAATATTAGCGGTGTCGGGCATTGGCCGATCAGTAACGAACGACGGGGCAAAATCTTCATCCGTAAATATATCAGGGTTGTATGGACTTATGCCTGCCTTTTTGAATGCGTTCATAATGTTATTTGGTGTAGCTGCTAAAGGCCATGCATGTTTGACAATTCCAGGTATCTCATAAATAGACATTGTTTTGCCTGGGTTATTACGTAGCCAGTTTTCTTGCGCTTTGGCACAATACGTTTTAAACGGTCCATTAACGCCAACATCTAGTGGTTGCAAATTATGGGTACAATGTGGCGGGAAAGACAACATTATAACCGAATTTGCCTTTGCCTTTTCAACCACATCAATGTCAACATGTGTTTGATGGTTATCGAGCAATAACAATACGGGGTCTTCGGGAGTTGGCTTTGTGTGTTTTATAAAATGGTCCATAAATATGAGGAATTCTGTAGCCGTCATCCATCCCGAGCTATTTCCAGCTCAATACTCTCCGTGGGACCATCTCGAAGAAATAAGTCCTTATATTTAAGGCGCGGAAAAATAAACATAGGTGGTACAGTATTTCCCACTGCATTTGCTGCAAGTTCAACGGTAACTAAAGTTCCTCGCTCCGCAGACACTATGGCACCCACTTGTTTAACGCCTTTTGCAGCGACTATTTTCTTCGGCTTCAATACAGTGGTAACACCTGTTTCGTCCAAGTTCCAAATTCTAGACGGTAGCATGTTATATTTCAAAATGACGTCTCAAGCTTGCTAAAGAATTCATTAACGTTGTGTCGGTTAAAGAGGATGCGCGTCCTGCACTAGTGGCTTCCGGAGCTCTTATGGACAATGACGGATTTCTTTTCAGAAAACCAGTGAACCAATCAGCTCCAGCTTCTTTATTTCCATGCCAAGAGACTGGAATATTAGGCATGTCAAATTTGACAGCGCAACTATATGCCAACTTCCTTACTTCTTCTGGCAAAAGACCGAAGTAAATTGATGAACATTTTAATAAATAATCCGCCAATGTCTTCTCTTGGTCTTGGTTGAACACCTGTCTAGAATAGTAAGCCACAGTAGGTGTTACACCAGCTTTCAACTTTTTGACAAAGCGAAACAATGTCATATGACATATCTCTAATTCCCGAGCTACCGTCTTAAGTTTACGACCGTCTTTAATAACGGCATCAGCAGCCCGCTGCAAAAGCTCAATTGAAACCTTGCCCCGTTCGGTTTTTCGTTTATAGTTTCTCATCCTAAAACAAAGTTTTAATTTTATTATTTACGTGTTCGTTACGGGGCAGGTTGTTCCGCGGAACAACTAGCCCCCCACCAGAGGAACTTGGAACCTCAAATTCCATTTCTAAAGTAACATCCAATTATGATAGAATACGTTTGGAAAAGCCAAAAACGATATTAAAAAGTTAATCACTGTCGTTTGCTCGACAGATAATAGCAAGTAACACACAAATAGCTAGAAAATTGATTGAAATAGACCAAAAAGTATGATGACGAAAAAATTTACCTACGTGATGTTTGAGTGTCACCAATCGACTACCACGCTAACACGCGGGCAGACCGTCACTAAAATGACTGACGCAATGGCGCGATGATATGACGTTTCGCGATGCACTTCACACTTATTGCTATCTCTTTTCTTCGCGGAGCTATTTCAATCGGAACAACCTGCCCCCGGCACTTCGAACCCCGGCCTCCCCTATTTTTCTGAATAATTGCAGGAAACGATCATACCTAATAACGAATAATACGTATTCGGTATACTTATGTCCTGTTATTCTAGTTATCCGCGACAAGCAATTGAAGCTGTTGCTAGGACTACCTAAACAAATAGGCTAATGAATATGCTGTCACTTTCAAAAATGTATTTGTTGCATAGTTTATAATTTGATAGGGAAAATTATACTAGAAACGAGAAAAATGTTGCTAATTTACGGAGAAGCAAAGAAGAATGCAACTGATACAGCTCGAATTTATGCTCAGAGATTCCCTAAACGTCGCCATTCCACTCGGTATTATTTTCAAAAACTAGAAAGGAAAATTCGAAATGAACCAGAAGAAAATGCCAAAAACTTCATCGTCAGTGGAGAAAAACAAGTAGACGTGTTGGCCTATGTTGAAGTGAATTGTACGGCGTCAATTCGCCAAATTGTTTTTGAGTGTTTGAAGAATCATTCACGAATATAATTATCGATCATTCAAGTACCAACTACACCAACATCTTTACGATAACGACCACAACCGAAGGTTAACTTATTGCAACTGGTTTGTGACTAAATACAGAGAAGATGTACGTTTTCCATTTGCAATTATTAATTCAGATGAAACTTGATTCACCAACTTGGGTCTGTTCAATCGGAATAATAAAAGGTACTGGTCTCAAACAAATTTACATCTGATGCAAGATGGAAATTTTCAAGAGCGATTTGGTTTCAATTGCTGGAATGGTATTATCGGAGGAAAACTTTTGGGGCCAATAATTTTCGACGAACAACTTACTGCGGAAAGATATATACAGTTCCTTAGAAATCAAATTAATGATTTCATTGAAGATTTGCCACTGGCTAACCAAGTTGATAACTATTTTCAACAAAATGGAGCGCCACCTCACAATTCTCAAGTCGTTAGAGAACATCTGAATGACACCTTCCCAGAAAAGTGGATTGGCATTTATTTACCTATTCAGTGGCCTGCACATTCTTAAGTTGTCATATTTTTTCATAATGTATTATTTCTTTTTTATATTCTAGATCACCAGATCTTACTCCACTAGATTTTTTTTCTCTGGGAAACAATTGAAAATCGGGTGTATAGCTACTCGTGAAGAACTGGAGTATAAAGTAAGGGTGGCATTCTAGAACATCACTGCGGAACAGCTAATCAATGTGGTGCGCGCAACAATTGAAAAAATTTCATTTTGCCGTGATCGAGAAGTTCATTTTGAAAATTGGGAACCGTAATGGACTAATTTGCGACTTCTAAATAATTCTTGAAACGACTGTGAAGTCATAAGCCTCAAAGTCTTATTTTTTCCATATCACTCGATCAAGAATGAAGCGATTTACATGATCCATGGCAATTCTAGATCGAAAAATAAAACTTGGAATAAAAATGACTTTATTTGTCAAATATTGACAAGTGAGGTGTTGTTGAATTTAGAATGTCATTCTTGATCGAAATAAGTGAAAATATATAGGATGTCCCATTTAAAAATCGAAACTTGGGGTCATTTCCGGTCAAACTGGAAGTACGGCGAAGCAAGTGAATATGTCAAAAAATGTAAATTGAACTATAATACACAACCCCCAAATTTCGTTTTTTTATCTTCAATAATAAAAAAGTTATAGGGGTAAGCCATCTTGGAGAATCACCCGGTATATTTAGAAGAAATATACATATATATATATATATATATATATATATATATATATACCGGGTGTCCCAGTATACCTGTTCCAATGGATTATCTCAGCCATTTCGAAAGATAAAAATTTGAAAATTTCATGATCTTCAATTCGTTCAAAAAACCTTCAACTGAAAGAAACAAAAATTTGAAGTCACTTCCGGTTTATATATATATAATTATATTTCCAACGATGTATCACACTTTGTATTTTACATTTGATTTGATGGAGAAAACGTCAATTGAAATTTCAAATTGAAAGGATTCCAGAAGGCTACGATATTTTGTGTAATCTTGATTTTGACTTCAATAATAATTGATAATTCATGAACAATTCGTCCGCAGCATTTTTTCTTTTAAAGACAGTACGCTTTCCATGAAATGATCCACTTGTTGCCAAATTCGAAGCCAAGCGTGTGAAATACATAGCATTCGTCTATCAGGGTATTTCTCTCTGTATGCACGTAGGGCAGCCCGACGATTATTTTCGCATTTTCCATAAATCAGTATCATATCCAATTTCTCTTGATTAGTGAAGTTATCATCATTTTCACGGTTATTCATTCTTGAATGTTGGTTTCTCTGACACGCACACAACTATTGAGAATTATTAACTGTTAAAGTTATAAACAAATGTATTCAAATGTTTCCATGGCACACTGAGGTTTTCATTTGAGGATTAATAATTCTTCCAGTTCTACTACAATTCTAATAATTTGAAATTCGACGTTCTCTTCATCATCTCGAATGCAAAATTGTTCATGAATCATCAATTATTATTGAAGTCAAAATCAAGATTACACAAAATATCGTAGCCTACTGCAATTCTTTCAATTTGAAATTTCAATTGACGTTTTCTCCATCAAATCAAATGTAAGTGTGATACATCGTTGGAAAGATAATTTTGAGTAGAAATAAAAAATTGCAAAAAATATACAGGGTGCCATTTGACATCAAAAAGTCAGAGTCACTTCCGTTCAAACCGGAAGTGACTTTCAATTTTTGTTTTTCTCAGTTGAAGGTTCCTTGAACGAATTGGAGATCATGAAATTTTCAAATTTTTATCATCCGAAATGGCTGAGATAATCCATTGGAACAGGTAAACTGGGACACCCGGTGTATATATATGTATATATATATATATATATATATATATATATATATATATCTGGAGATTGTGATTCTTGAATCCCGATATATGTATTTCTGGATGAGTATCTTAGGATATTAGATTCTGAATTGAGCATATCCAACGTCTCAGTTACTTCTGGGGTTTGTTCATATAGTCTTTCAATTGTGACATGTAAGAACCGATGTGGAGACGAAAAAAAACGCTGCATACAAGACACAATAAAGAATATATGAACAAAATGTCCTCGGAAATGATAAAAACATAAGATGAAAACTCCTACAATAATGAACGCATTCAAATCCTGCCAAGAATATGTAAAAAAGTAAAAAAAATTAAGCCAAGGACGAAACGTTGCAATTACTGAACTGAAAATTGGGTTGTCAAGGATGGATCTCATTCTCTGTTTCATTTCATGAATTTTTCATGTGTTTCTTCAATTAATTGATTTTGAAATCCTTTTCCAATAATCCTTCGCGAAGTGAATGAAAAATAAGTGAGTAAATAAATGAATAAATTATGGCATCTTCGAGCACTGCATCCATTTCCACTCTCAGGTAGATCGCATGAATTTTTCACTATCGCGTGTCACATAGACGTGATTTTCAAACGTGAACGTCGTGGTGTCTTGAATAAAACAGTGAAATTACAACCGGAGGAAACCTCCTAGTGTAAACTGGCTTCGATTCAGGACACCATTTCTATCGGAGTTTCTGGAAATGTATTTCAGCTATCAATCGGATATTGATATCATTTCATGCTTCCTTCAGTTTTCCATCTTTTGTTTCTCTGAGTATATTTTACTGGCAAGTCCTTTGTTCAGTGTTCCATTGTTCCACAAATTTCAAGATTTTGTTCATCACCGCATCCTGAACGGTGAAATCAGAAAGGTGCATTTTATTTGATAATAATAATATCAATGAAAATAACCACTACCGTCGTACGGGGTGAATCGGGACGGATTTTGGATATTTGCATGAGTATTTTGCCTCAGAAATGAGGTAAAACTGGTTCATTTTGGGAAAATTAACCAGTTATTACCGCTAGCGAAATATGCCTCAAGATATAATAAAAAAAACCCTTTAGTTATAAAATAATCCTTTCCCAAAAGGGCCAGTGGCTGACTCTTATTGCCGAAGCAAGGGCCGTAGTTCAATCATTAACGTGAATAGAATTTAAAAAAAAAATCATAGAGAATGAAGTTGGTTTCATCAAGATGATATCTGGACGCCATCTACAGTTAAAAATAATTCACCAAACTCATTCTCTAACAATTCCTGTAGATGAACTCATTGTACAACACATGCAATACATGCACAATCATTGATCAAATCTTTTTAAATTTTAATAATACTGGCATATGTTTTGTCGAGGACAACTTGTTCTCCGACCACAGGAGTATTTTACTTGGACTAGATATGTTTTCCAAAGATGATAGTGAGTCACCTAACGATCATAGCCGTGTTAGACGAAGTTATAGTGAATCTAATATCGAAAATTTCGAGAATGCTCTAATGAATGAGAACTGGTCATCTCGTACTGAAATTCATCAGTGCGATGAGGCCTTTGAAAACTTTTATGAGACATTTATGTTCCATTTTGAAACTAACTTTCCCAAAAGAAAATATTATAACAATAAGAACAACAAGAAATGGATCAATGACTCTGTTATTGCATCAAGCTCATCTCTCAAAGAATTGGCCCGATTAAATAAAATAGACCCTTCTTTGAATGACACATATAAAAAGGCTAAGAAAGATCACATTTTCCTAACAACTAAGATTAAGAAAGAATACTATCAAAATAAAATATCCAAATCCGATAATAAATCGAAAGCATCATGGGATGTCGTTTCAGAACTAACTAATAGGAAAAAGGAACCGAAAAATATAGTTATTGAAGAAAATGGTACACTAATTGAAGATCCCCAAGTCATCGCAACTGAGCTCAATAGATTCTTTTTGGACGAACCTGGTGAGATAATAAGAAACATAGATCGCAGTAGTATATCGGGGAGTTCATTTTTTAATAATAACTTCATTTTGCACACCCCATATCTTTTTCCTTATACTGAACTAGAATTATTAAGCTTGTTAAATACAAGATTAAAAAACCAAAAATCCTCTGGTCCTGACGAAGTCCCATTGTTTCTAGTGAAGAAAATCCTACATACAATAATCAACCCCCTAACAAATCTAATTAACCTCTCCTTCTCTGAGGGTCACTTTCCTAAAATCATTAAAAAAGGTAAGGTTGTTCCGATACATAAAAAAAATTATCCAAAGTTAATGAACAATTACAGGCCAGTAACTGTCCCGTACTCCCTCTCTAAGATATTTGAATACGCCTTTCTGGATAGACTCATGAATTTTATTGATGGAAATGACATCCTGAGTAAAAATCAACATGGATTTCGGACAAAAAAATCTACCACTACGGCTCTAGTATCATTGTTCAATCCAATAATTGATTCCATTGAGGCAGGCGAGTGTCCTTCTACAATATTTTGCGATTTGAGCAGGGCATTCGACTGTGTCAATCACACCAAACTCCTGTCAACTCTCGAGAATTATGGTGTCAGAGGGGTCTCCTTGAATTGGATCTCTTCTTTCTTAAAAAATCGGGAACAATATGTCTCCTTACAGTATTGTAACAACGGAAGAACATCAAAGATTGACTCAGAGTCAGTTTCTACCGATATGGGTGTCCCACAAGGATCTATTTTGGGTCCCATTTTATTTATATTATACGTGAACCAAATCGAAACTGTTCTGGGAGAAATAAACCACACCGCCTATGCAGATGATTTCTCTTTGATTGTGACAGCTTCTGGCTCCCATTCCATGGTTGAGGCATGTAGCAATTCAATTGCCTTAGCATCCGAATATTTCATTAACAATGATCTATATTTCAATGCCAATAAAACCCAAATTATTCAATTTCACCATCGCCAGAACATCATTCCTCGACTACAGTTTGATTTTTAAGATTACACCTTCGAGAACAGACATGATCCTATAAAATTTTTGGGTGTTCATTTCGATCAGTTTCTGGACTGGAAAGCTCACTGTAAACAACTGATTTTAAAATTGAACTCCTTGATATACCTCTTTGTGAATCTGCGTTTTGTACTGGAAATAGATCAATTGCTAAGTTTGTACCATGCTCAGGTGGACTCTAGACTGAGGTACGGCGTGAGTCTCTGGGGCCTCTCTTCAATGTCTAAAAACGTGTTTATTGCACAGAAACGTATTGTTCGAAGTATAGCTAGGGTGGCAAACACGTTCTCATGTAGAGCAATATTTATCCAATACCATATTCTGCCATTGCCTTGTATTCTCATATATGAAATATGTGTATATGTATTCCAGAACGAAAACAAGTTTTTACTGAATGCCAATATTCATAATTTGAACACAAGGAACCGAGAATTGTTACATGTTCCATACGCAAGATTCAAAATAACTTCCGACTCCCCAAACTATCTTGGCCCTAAAATGTTCAATCATTTACCAGATTTGATCAAAAACAGTAATAATATTCCTGTGTTCAAAAGTAGACTTAGATCCTTTTTACAAGAAAAATGTTTTTATAGTGTGGGAGAATTTTTCTCTTGATACTTTTGTCTTCATCAACTTGACTATTCCTATATAATTTTGTAAATTATCTTATGGAAAATAAATGATTATTATTATTATTATTATTATCACTCTCCAAATCACACAATAAAAATCTGAACCTTTCAAATATAACTTTAATTCCTGGTTCAAAAAAAATATAAGCAAATCTCATCAATTTTATGCTAGAGAAGTAATCATTTTTCACCTTTAAAATCAGTACTCAACATGGTGTCATCTCTGAACGTCAGTGATTATAATAAAACGGGTATCATATAAATTTTAATAACAAATATAGCTTTTCTTGTTCGAACATTCGATTGAATGCATTCAACCTTCATGTTTCCGTTGCAAGTCTCGTAACAAATAGTAGAATAGTAGAAAAACTTTTTAACAAAAAATTAAACCGACGAAAAAATCAACTGAAAAGCAAAAAATCAAATAAACCCTCTTAGTCTCAATGATAATTGAGCTCCTAACTAATGTGAGTAACTAATTTTGAGTCGGCGCCAAACAAACAATTATCGAAGATCATTATATTACTTTGAAGAAGTAATCAAAACGCCGCTGTGCATCTCGCTGCCATCATTTTACGCTTTACCTAATTACAAAATAGGGGATGATCGATTTTTCACTTGTGAACATTGGCACACATATGTAGTTGACATTGACAGATTGCTATTGTCATTATTTTTGTTCTCCTACATCCGTCACAATAATTACATTCTATGAAAGGATGGAATAATATACAAAGTGATGAAATGAACTAACCAGAACTATCAAAAATAATTTATATTATATAACAATGAATAATTGAAGTTGATAGTCATATTATTCAACTGTTAATAGTTGAAGTAAGGTGGGTGAGTATTTTGGAAGTAAACAAAAATTAAATAAGTAGTAATTAGTAGATTTCAGCCACAAAAAATTTAAAAATAAAAACTTTATGACAAAAAATTAAACCGACAAAAACGGAACTGAATAGCAAAAAATAAAATAAACATTCTTAGTCTTAATAACTGAGCACCTAAGCTAATGTAAGTAACTGATTTTGAGTCGACGCCAAACAAACAATCAACGAATTACTTAGAAAAAAATTATCAAAATGTCACCGCGCATCTCGATGCCATCATTTTACGCTTTACCTAACTCATTTTCTTGTTTGTTTGACGTCGACTCAAAATCAGTTACTTACATTAGTTTAGGTGCTTAGTTATTAAGACTAAGAAGGTTAATTTTAATTTTTGCTTTTCAGTTCCTTTTCTCGTGTGTTTAATTTTTTGTTGAATTTTTTTTTTCTATCTTGTTCACTAGCATAGATAGCTAGAGAGATGGATTTATTCATCCATTGAGCTACATTATATAGATGGGACAGGTCAAATTTCCAAGGAACATATAAATGTATAAATAATATAATTATTCAACTTACTGTGAAATGAAAAAATAAATAATAATAAATGACATGAAAACACATTGATAGTTGTTTAATCAACTAGTGTATCAATGATGGCGATTAATGATCGATATATTTTAACGCGAGAGCGAAGCGAGCGCGTTAATGTTCGAGAATATACGAGTTGATTATAAAAAAAATCCGTCGACCTCGTTCCTGGGGTCAACGTGAAATTTCCTTCAACTAGGAGGAAATTTGGATTTCAAAATAAATAAATAATATACCACAATTATACATTAATGGACCAAATCGACCATTTACAGGTTATCAATGGTCGATTTCGGTGTATACATTAAAAGAGAAATGGAAGGTTAATAGGAGTCATTAACGATGGATTTCGTGTAGATTGAACAGACTCGTTCATACAAGGTCGCCGGAAAAACACATTAACAGGTGAGGTCAGTTGAACTTACACATATGAATATAAGTACCGCATGAAATGTGATACATGTTGTAAAACAAATGCATATATGATGATATTGATAAAAATAAAACAAAAAAAATCAATAACATATTAACATATATTAAAATAAATTCGTCCAATGAAATCTCACCATCCTAAAATGTGAATTAATCAACTGTGTGAAAACATTTTTCTGTGAGGAATAGTTTCAACTGTTTTTTCAAACTTGAGATGACAGTGTCTTTATATCGTCCGACAATATGTTATAGAGACGGATACCAACAAACTAGTGAGCATATTGTTATTCCTGGTATGGTAATTATGGATTTATATACGTGGCCTTTGTTGATTTCAAACGAGCGTTCGACTCTGTAAACCATGAACCCCTGTGGTACAAGCTTTATAGGTTAGTGTTAAGGTTTCCCCTTATTCCTGACCCATCTTTTGTTGAAAACTATTATTTTTATTTTTTTTTATTCTTTATATATAAGTATTTTCATATGGTCGAAGCAATTCCCCTTAATTTTCAAATATATATATCATTTCGCGTTCATGAAAGCATACTTCCACTTTACGCATGCGCGCGAAGAAAATCAAGCAAGAATTCAGTTTTCTTTCGACACTCCGCTTGGAAACACCCCGCTTTGAAACACTCCGCTTTCAAGATATACGTCTCGCCAGTTTAGTTAAAAACGGAAAACATTTTGGTTCTTCAAGTTTCCGTCTCACCGCTATAGTGTTAAAAGGAAGGCATTGTCACGTGTGTGATAACCCACTTTTCGTAATTTAAACACAAGATTCCTGAAGGAAGGAGGAAGATCCATCCATCTAGGCACCAGAGGTAGGTGGAAGTTCTTTCTCGATTTTAAATCGTTCAATAATCCATTTGAACCAGCAAACTTCATATTTTTCATATTTTCATTTTACCGCCACATTTTTGGTCCTTCTGAGCCAAGAATCCCCTGGATTATTGGTTTTTTCATTTATTCATTTAAATACGAAGAATTGCTTCGACCATTTTTTCAAAATATAAATTCAAGGTCACCGGTATTCAGCTGGTGAAACAATTGTAGGTAGGAATTTGTATCCTTTTTTGCGATAAAAAGTTGCCAGGTCCGTTCTTGGGTACAGTGGTTTTTGTGTATTTATTTCAATTTATCAGTTATTTGATTAGTTTCACAAAATGGCTGATAAGATCAAAAAATTGAAAGCTCTTCGAAATACTGAAATAAAGAGAATGTCAGAACTGAAAGAGGTAGCTGAAATAGCCGTTATAAATAGTAAAGCTCATTCTGAGTTTCGGCAACGATTCAAAGTTTTAAAGGAAATTGAATCGAATTTCAATGACCATCAGTCTAACATTATCAGTAACTTAAGTTCGTTGAAAGATCTAACCACAGATATGTTGGATACTGAAGAATCTGTCCGCACCGCATTTGATAAGGATTTATTTTCAGTTCAAGCAATTCATGCTGATTTATTTGAAGAGGTTCCACAAACTCAGGTTGGACAAATTATTGCTCCCTCCGCACCCAGAGTAAAACTTCCTGAAATGAAGTTGCCAACTTTCAATGGGGACATAAAGGCGTTCACTCCATTCATTGATCTTTATAACGTTCTTGTGCACAATAATGTGTCTCTTTCTAGCATTGAAAAGTTTGCCCACTTGCATTCTGTATTGGAGGGGCCGCCAAAAACGTTGATTTCGTGCACACCGCTTATTTCAAGCAATTATTTAGTAGCTTATAATGCAATCACAAAAGATATTCAAACCCGCGTCTTTTAGCAAATGCTCACTGGAGCGAAATTGAGTGTAGTCCGCGCATGTCAATTGAAAACCCGCCTTTGCTTAGGAAAATTATTGATACATTTTCGGAAAACGTTGCCGCTCTCCGCAATTTATCCTATCCTGTAGATCAATGGGATTTCATCCTTTGTCATATGCTTTTGAAAAGACTCGACTCCACTACGGTGGCCCGCTATGAATTAGAACTCAGTTCAAAATCGATTACCAATCCTAATTTCACTGACATGATAGATTATTTAACAAATCAGTGTAATGCGTTCGAATCACTTTCATTGAATTCTATCCGTATGAACCGCACGAATCCTAATCTTTCTAGTTTTCGAAATACCACTTTGTTTGCCGCAAATCCGCAGGCATATTCGAGTAAAAGGCTATGTCCACTCTGTAAATCTGAACATGCTTTATATAAATGTCCTTCATTCCTGGGAAAATCTCCTAGAGAAAGATATAATATTGTTAAACAAAACCATTGGTGCACAAATTGCTTAAGTCATACTCATTCCAAGTCAAAATGTTCTTCATCTCGTACTTGCAATTATTGCCAATCTACTTATCACCACTCAACTTTACATTTTGACAGACCGCAAAATATTTCAGCTTCATCATCAAATTCTAATAATGATGGTTCTTCCGATTCAGTCCTTCGAATTGAAGAAACTCCGCAAACTTCTATTCCTGAAACAGGCCCTGCAGCACTTAGTGCGAATCTTTCAAGAACACAATGTCTTATTGGCCAATAAAATAGAGAAATCATCAAATTCTAATTATGATCCAGGTGGTAAGAGCATTAGTGGATAGTGGATCGCAAGCAAATTTTATTTCCAAACGATTCCTGTATCGTTTAGGTTTGAAACCGTTCAAATCAGCTGTTGCTGTACAAGGGCTCGGAAATATGACCGCTCAGGCATCGCTTGGCAAGGTTAGCTGTACTGTTCAGCCGACCGGAGCGACGCATCCGATTTTAACTTTTGAAGCAATAATTCTTGATAACATTTGTTCAGATATGCCTACTTTTAAGTTTGATACATTTACTTGGAGTCACATAAAAAACATTACTTTGGCTGACCCACAGTTCTCGAAACCCGCACCGATTGATCTACTTTTAGGCGCTGAAATATTTCAGAAAATTCTTTGGACGGCCGTAGTGTTGGTAATGAAAATTTACCCAGTGCGTTTAATACCACTTTTGGTTGGATTTTATTTGGAAAAGTTGCAGCTACACATCAAAAAGTAATTAATTCATTTTTGAACATTGTAGAAATATCTCAACTAGAGAATACGCTGAAGCGATTTTGGGAAATCGAAGAGATACCTTGTGAAGAAACGATTTCTGTCGAGGATAAAAATGTGAACAATTATTTTTGGACACTACAACTCGCACGGAGACCGGACGATACATGGTGTCCCTCCCATTCAAAGAATCCGCAGTCGTGAATTTTGAGAATTCTAGAGATATAGCTCTTCGACGTTTTTACAGCCTCGAAAGGAGATTGGCCCGCAATCGAAATTTATATAATGAATATTCCAAAATTTTTAAGGAATACATAGAGTGCAATTACATGGAAACGATTCCGGAATCCGAATTATCTAAAGTTCCTTCTTATTATATACCACATACTTGTGTTTTCAAACCAGACAGTACCACAACAAAAGTTCGAATAGTTTTCGATGCAAGCGCAAAATGTTCTAATAATATTTCACTGAATGACGTGTTGATGACAGGACCTAAATTACAAAAGGATATTTTGGCAATACTTTTGAATTTTCGACTACATCTCATTGTTTACCGGACCTAAATTACAAAAGGATATTTTGGCAATACTTTTTTGCTCGAACCGCTGATAGAGATTTTCAAAGAATTTTTGGAGATTTTCTCCAAATGAACCGCTGCTTGAATATCGTTTACGTACGGTGTCTTTTGGGGTAGCCAGTAGTCCTTGGCTTTCCCTCCGCACGTTGGCAAAATTGGCTGACGATGAAAAAACAAACTATCCACTAGCGTCGCAACTTTTGCTGTCCCATAATATTTATGTAGATGACGTCATTGGTGGATGTGATTCTTTGGACGAATCACTTGCAGTACAAAGTCAATTGATTTCATTATGTAAAAGTGGTGGTTTTCATCTCAAGAAGTGGTCGAGTAATAATGTTGAGTTTTTAGAAAATTTACCTAAAGATTATTTGTATGATCAATCATATTCGATGGATAAAGAAAATGAGTCAACCATTAAAGTCTTGGGGTTAAAATGGACTCCTTCTTCAGATGTTTTCTTTTTTTCTGTTAATTTATTAGAGGAACCGCTTACTAAACGTAATATATTATCCGAACTTAGTCGAATATTCGACCCTCTTGGGTTTCTATCACCAATCACACTGTTTGCAAAACTGATAATGAAAGAATTATGGTTACAGGGTGTTGGTTGGGATGAGCTCCCTCCCAACCAAATTATAAAAAAATGGACATTATATAAAAGTCAACTACCAGAAATATCGAAGATTGGAATTCCCCGTCTCATTCCATTCCAAGATTTCACCCGTTGTGAATTACATGCCTTTTGTGATGGCTCACAGAACGCATATGCGTCTTGTCTGTACGTCAGAGTAATAAAAATAACCGCATTTTGTATCTCTCTATTGAGTGGAAAATCTAAAGTTACTCCTACCAAATTATTATCTATTCCTAGGATAGAGTTATCTGCTGCCCTTTTGTTGTCAAGGTTAGTCTCTTACGTTTTGGAGATTTATTCCGAAAGAGTCAGATTCGATCAAATATATACTTGGACGGATTCGTCAATTGTTTTACATTGGTAAAGTCAGATCCAAACAAGTTCAAAACTTTTATTGCTAATCGTATATCTATGATACAAAATAAAGTTTCTCCTGAGTGGTGGCGTCATGTATCTTCCAAAGATAATCCCGCTGATTGTTCCTCCCGCGGCCTCCTTCCCGGAGAATTAGTTAATCATCCGCTATGGTGGGGAGGCCCATTTTGGTTACAGAAACCCGAAACCGATTGGCCCATCCAAAAATTCAAATTAGAATCTCACAGCTTCGATTGTCAAGAGCGCAAAACGGTGCTTGTAGCATTCACTGATGTAGATTCATTGCAGAATATTCTACAAAATTTTTCTTCTCTAGAGAAAATCCAGAGAATCATAGCATACATCAGAAGATTTTATTTTAATTTGAGACATCCGCTGAATAAACTAATTGGTTCTTGTTTCAGTGATACTGAGTTACACGAGGCTTTACTTGTTCTTGTTAAATTCACTCAGTATTCTGTATTCGAAGATGAAATTTCTAGATTAAAAATAATAAACCGCTTCCTAAGTATTTGAGAAAACTCAGTATTTTTTATAGACCACAAGGTTTATTGCGAGTGGGTGGAAGGTTACACAACTCGCTTTTAGAATATGATAAAAAACACCCTCTTCTTCTACCACGTTCGAATAGACTCACTGATTTAATAATAGAATATACTCATAAACTTCACCTGCATCCCGGACTGCAGACGTTGCATTTTCTTTTATTACAAAATTTTGGATATTATCCCGCGTCGCACCATCCGAAAAGTGTTGGACAAATGCTTCGATGTTGGCGCCTCAATCCGCGAAGCCTACAACCCCTATGGGCAATCTCCCCGGCAAACCGGGTTTCACAGGTTAAAGCTTTTTCAGTAGTTTCTGTTGATTTTTTGTGGCCCATTTTTCATTACGTTGGGCAAAATCCGCGGGGCAAAGACGGTTAAATCTTATGTCTGCGTTTTTATTTGTTTTGCAACTAAAGCCATACATTTGGAACTTATTTCAGACATGACAACCGAGGCATTTCTGGCTGGTTTACGCAGGTTCATGGCAAGGCGAGGCCGCTGCTCATACATTTTAGTGATTGTGGTAAAATTTTGTTGGTGCAAATAAATATATTAATGAAATTATGAAAAATGCCGCAGATAATGAAAAGTTAGTTTGGTCATTTCACCCCGACAGGCAGCCATTTTTCCGGCTTAGTTGAAGCAGGTGTTAAATCATTCAAAACACACTTTGCTAGAGTTATCGGTTCGCAAATTCTCACGTACGAAGAATTGTATACAGTTATAACTCAAATTGAGGCTATATTGAATTCTAGACCGCTTTGCCCGCTGAGTTCTGATCCAAGTGATTTGTCGGTTCTGACTCCGGGGCATTTTTAACGTTAGAACCTTTAACTTGTCTTCCAGATCCTGATTTCAGTCATCTAAAACTGAACTCTTTGGGACGATGGGAGTTATTACAAAGGATGAAATGCTGTTTCTGGTCCAGGTGGCATTTAGAATATTTAAACTAATTTGCAGCAGAAACACAAATGGAATGATCCTGATCATCCCTTGAAAGTTGACGATCTCGTCATTATAAAGCAAGATAATTTATCGCCTTTACAGTGGCGTATGGCCAGAGTTGTGGAACTTCACCCTGGATTAGACAAAGTAGCTCGCGTTGCTACAGTGAAAACCAGTAGTGGTACCTATAAGAGACCAATTAATAAATTGTGTCTCCTTCCACAGAATTAGTTTTGTTGAAAGCCTTCAACAAAGGTGGGGAAGAATGTTAAGGTTTCCCCTTATTCCTGACCCATCTTTTGTTGAAAACTATTATTTTATTTTTTTATTCTTTATATATAAGTATTTTCATATGGTCGAAGCAATTCCCCTTAATTTTCAAATATATATATCATTTCGCGTTCATGAAAGCATACTTCCACTTTACGCATGCGCGCGAAGAAAATCAAGCAAGAATTCAGTTTTCTTTCGACACTCCGCTTGGAAACACCCCGCTTTGAAACACTCCGCTTTCAAGATATACGTCTCGCCAGTTTAGTTAAAAACGGAAAACATTTTGGTTCTTCAAGTTTCCGTCTCACCGCTATAGTGTTAAAAGGAAGGCATTGTCACGTGTGTGATAACCCACTTTTCGTAATTTAAACACAAGATTCCTGAAGGAAGGAGGAAGATCCATCCATCTAGGCACCAGAGGTAGGTGGAAGTTCTTTCTCGATTTTAAATCGTTCAATAATCCATTTGAACCAGCAAACTTCATATTTTTCATATTTTTCATTTTTACCGCCACAGTTAGGAATCAGCGCTAAAATAATTCGTATCATGGAAATTATCTATGATAATGCCTCCATGTCTGTGAAAGTACAGAAGTCCGATATTATTCCCTCTATTCCTTGCCGACATCGAAGAATATTTTCTGGCAAAAAATCATAGTTGTGTCAACATCCATAACTCCAACAGTGTTATGATGCTATTATACTCGGACAACCTGATAATCTTTAGCGATTTCCCTATTGATCTATCTCGGAAACTCAGAACATTGAAGAAATACTCCACAGAGAACAAACTGCCGGTAAACACGCAAAAAACTAAAATTATGCTTTTCTGTAAGGGCGGATATCTAAATAACTATAACCTTGGGTTTTCTCTCATCAACGAATCTGTGAAAGAAGTGAAAAAATTCAACTATCTTGCATAAAGGTATATCGCCCCATTACTTATGTTATTAGGTCGATCATTTACATATGATAGAAATATCAGTGGACCGAGAACACTGCCTTCTGGTGTCCCATTTGTTACAGGGAACTTATCCGATGTTTTCTCATTCTGTTTCACCTGAAAGTATATATTCGTTAAGGAAGATACAATTAACTGATTAATATTTGCCCGAATACCCAGGTTGAATAGTTTTTCTGATACGCTAGTCAAATCGAAGAAAATTCCTACCACAATGTTTTTTTATCAATTAAATTATTTACTTGTACAAAGTTAAACTTCGCAGTTTCTGTCGAATGGTTTTTCCTAAACCCGTATTGGTACTTTGTCATCAGATCACATGTTCCCATGCAGTCGTTTATACTACGAGATATAATTTTATCAAAGATATTTGATAATATACTGATTATAGAAATGGGACGATAATTTACTTACTTTGACGATTACGTTTGATCCTAATTAAATATCATTCCTACAACTAATATTGAATGGACATTTATACATATTCTTTCTGAATGAAAACTATCGGGAGAATTTGCAGATAACCTAAATTGGAGGGTTCGAGTCTCTGGAAATGAAGAAACCCCATTAAGTTCGTGAGGTGTTCACTGACAAGCTCATCCAATTCCTGAGCGGAATAAAAAGAGAACTTTTAAATTGGATTCATGCAAAGTTAACTCCAATTTCAGATCGCATTGCTAATGTTATGACTATTAAACTTTTCATGAACCATATAATCCATTTGATCACATTATCCAGATTAGAATTTCTCCAGGATTCTGTGGACTATTGGCATTCTCATTCCTCGTTTTCGATTCTTTAGCTTTGTATCAATATATTTTTTGGGAATTTCAAAGTAACGTTGGGGTAGCAGAAATCTTCAGGAATGTATGATATTGCGACTCTATTTGGAATATGAATCCGTCAATGATAATAATAATAATGTTAAATCATCTGAAGTATGGTACAATATTTTTGAGTGATTTTTGAATACACAGGGAGACCACAGAAGCTGAAAGTTCTCAGCTTGTGCGTGGTATAGGGGAGATCTCAATTCCTAGGTTATGTAATGAAATGTGAGTTTTAAAATGAACATGAATCAGTTTGAATATCAATTTCAGATACGAGGTACAACGGAATTAATTCAAAAAATACTGAAAAAAATAAGGTACAAGTATAACAATAAAAATATTTAATTCATTACAATTTCTAAAAGCTTATTGTAAATCAATTCGGAGTATGAGTACAACAGAGTTAGAAGAAATGTAATCAAATCGGTAAATAGGGTAAAAATATAACAATCGAATATGTAATTAATTACATCTCAGATCAATAAATTTGGATATATGTTATGTGATAGAATGTGGGTTATAATATCAATATAGATCAGTATGGACATCAATATGAGATAAAAGGTACAACAGATTAGCTTAGAAAGTACAGTGAAATTGGTAACCATGGAGATATTACAATAAAATAGAGGGTGTTAGTGAATAACTGCGACTAACTTCAGGGGGTTCTGAATGAAAAACTAATGACAGTTTGCTATATAACTTTTGTCCGCAAATGCTTCGTTTTCCGAGATACGGGGTATTAAAGTTTTTCTTTAAAATTGACCATTCATTTATTGCTCTAAAACCGGTATTAGATATGCGGATGAAATTTGGTGAGTTTCAAGAGGTAGTTATTGCGCATTTTTTGACAGGCAATTGAGAATTTTATGTTGATTTTTGGTGCGCATACGGGTGATGATCTCAATTTTTTTGAAGAAAAAAATAAGATATTTCAAATTTTATTTTTGAATTCCTTGTTCAAGTTGTGACGAAAAATCTCCTTGCCTTTTTTTAGTATGGAGCGCCGTTTTTATGCAAAAAAACATCTTAAGGCGTATTTGTCATTACTTTTTTTTTTTTTTTTTTTTTTTTTTCTGGTTCCCACGAAAATGGATATCCTGTAATGTTCAGAGAACATCGTGGGAACCTAGGGAAAGAAGGTAGGAGTTGGTGTTCTTCTTAAATTTCTGAAGGTTGTATGCCTCGGGGAACACCTCCCTAGGCAATGAGTTCCAAAGCCTCGCTGTTCGTTGGATGAACGAGTCTTTGGAAAGTGATGTTCTGCGATGCTAGTAGGCTGCTGTCAACATTTTGTTGAATACGAATATTTCAACGAAATGTCAAATTAGCGTTTCTTTATTTATAAGCTTTCAGTTTGGTATAACATTGATGATAATAAGTAATTAATTTTCCTTTTTTCAAAAAGAATGGAAAATTATACAAATGCGGAATTGTCAGACATGCATTTTGTCTATGGTCGAAGTAATGGAAATGGTCGGTAAGCTCGACGATTGTATGCTGAGTTGTATCCAGCACGTAGGGTACACCATCACACAATATGGTAGATTTAAAACACAAACAGCTGACTGCGGGTGCCCTTGAGAAGTACGAACTATGCAACTAGAAGAAGCAGTTATCGAGTTAATTGCGGAGTCACCTGAAACAAGTACTCGAAAAATTGCCAACATACTGAATGTATGTATGTATGTATGTAACTTCACTGTATTTAAAATTCTCAAAGAACTCTACTACCTAGAGACTTTTTTTCGCGCCTAGTTTCTTGCCATTGGATTCTTCATCAAATCGCTCAAATTCCTGATTTTTCAAATGGCGTTTTGTTTACTGACGAGGCTAATTTTGGACGATAGTGTATACGAAAATTCCATAACAATTACCTCTCGGCTGACAAATATCCACATGGAATCTTTGAAGCTCATTTTCAGCATCAGTTTTCAGTAAATGTATAGCTTGGGATACTTGATGATCATTTAATAGGTCCATATTTCCTCCCACAACGACTAACAGGCGACAATTACCTTAATTTCCTAGAGGAAGAGCTACCTGTCCTTCTTGAAGGAATTCCTCTACAGCTGAGACAAAACTTCTGGTTCATGCATTATGGTGCACTAGTCCATTCCAACATTATTGTACGTAATCACTTGGATACAGAACATCCAAATCGTTGGATTGGTAGGGAAGGTACGGAACATTGGCCTTCTCGATTTCCTGATTTAAATCCTCTAGATTTTTGCATTTAGGGTTTTCTCAAGTCATCAGTATATTTCATTCCTGTCGAAAATGTTAAAGACCTGAGGAATCGAATTATAGCCGGCTGTGAGGCAATAAGAAATACACCAGGAATATTTTCGAGAATACGACAATCAATGGGGCGAAGAGTTGAATCTTGTATCAGTCTGAGGGAGGTTATTTTGAACATTTGTTGTAGCTTTGCGCCTATTTATTCATCAGTGTTATTTTTTTTTATTGTTCTGGTTTAACGTTATTGTATTAGATAGTTCTTGATAATGTATTAAAGAAATGAAAAATACGCGTTAAGATGTTTTATTTTTTTTCATAAAAACGGCGCCCCATACGAAAAAAAGGCAGGAGGGATTTTTTATCACAAGTTGTACGATGAATCCAAACATGGTTTTCTATTCGGAATATCTCAGTGGCGTACCATTTTTTTCTTCAAAAAAATTGAGATCATTACCCGTATGCGCGCCAATGATGAACATGAAATTCTTAATTGTATGTCAAAAAATGCGCAATGACTACCTCTTGATATTGACCAAATTTCATTTGCATATTTCGACCGGTTTCAGAGCAATATATAAATAGTCAGTTTTTAAGAAAAACTTTCAAATCCCGTATCTCGGAAAACGAAGACAAAAGTTATATAGCAAACTGTCATTATTTTTTCATGCAGAATCACCCCCTGAGGTTTGTCGCACTTATTCACTAACACCCTGTATATAATTAATTACAATTTTCAACGGTTTGTTATACATCAATTTGGAGAATATGTACAACAAAATCAGTAAGAAATGAAATTAAATTGGTAAATAAGATAAATATAGGACAATCTAATATATAATTTATTTCATCTTAGAGCAATACAATTGGATGCATTGGAGTCTTATGAGGAAAGTCGTGAGATCAATAGTTATTTATTATTTTTTGAAAGAACGGACGCTTTTTTCTGGAATCCATTTTTTTGTTTTAGTTTTGAATTCATCATAGGTTCTACTGGTAACTCGTTATAGAGTTTACTACTCAAATAAACACAACTACGTTGTCCAATGGTTTTCTCATGTCTTATAGAACAATTTTGTTTTGACACGTTTGATGGGTATGGGATGGTATATAAAAAACTATTTGTTACCGACGAAATCAAAAAGGAGGAGGTTTTCTAGTCGACGCGTATATTTTTCTCATATATAATCACGCATAACTTTTACAGAGCAGTTCTATTCCTATGAATTCCCTTCCATTGGATAGGGTGTACTCCGAAGTTGTTCCCATTTGAATTTGAACAGGATAATCTATCCCTTAGGCTACCAAAATGGAGTATATTAATCGTTCACCCTTTGAATTTTGGTCCGTCAACCGATTCTATCAGGCATAACTTTGTAGTGGGTTTTCCGATTCGAATGATTAATTTTTTATTAGATAGGGTATCCCTCATAGTTGATCATATTTCAATTTGGAATGAAATGATCCACCCCTATGGGTAGAAAAATAGGGGATGTTTGATTTTTCACTTGTGAACATTGGCACACATATGTAGTTGACATTGACAGATCCTGCCACATCCGTCACAATAATTACATTCTATGAAAGGATAGAATTATAATAATAATGATAATAAATCTTTATTTACCGAGAACACTTGAAGTAGGTTTCGTCAAATACAGTTAGTACAAACTGACACGTTCATGTTTAAATGAGTATGTTTGCTTTTTCATATAATATTGCATATATACTTGTTAAGATACAGAGTGGATTAAAGCTATGGATATACACTTGGATCGAATAAGTGGTGTGAAGTATCTTGATTAACTGCCAATCATTTGTTATTTGTTATCTAATCCTAGGTTGGAAATGACAGTACCCTCAGTAGCTAATTTATTGCATGAATTCTGCAAGATTATAAAAACATTTTTCTACTAAGTATTCTTTTAATACTTAGTAGAAAAATGTTTTTATAATCTTGCAGAATTCATGCAATGAATCAGCTACAAAGTGATGGAATCAACTAACCAGAATTTTCAAAAATGAATCATATTATATAACAATAAATAGTTAAACTAGATAATCATATTATTTAACAGTTAATAAATGAAGTAAGCTAGATAAGTGAGTATTTTGGAAGTAATCGAAAGGTAAGTAGGTGATAATTAGTAGATTTCAGCCACAAAAAATTCAAAAATACAAAATTTCTACCAAAAAATCAAACCGACGAAAAAATTAACTGAAAAGCAAAAAATAAAATAAAGCTTCCTAGTCTTAATGATCAATGAGCTCCTAAACTAATGTGAGAACCTAATTTTGATTCGAGCGCCAAACTAACAATTGAATTAGGTAAAGCGTAAAATGATGGCAGCGAGATGCACAGCGGCGTTTTGTTTACTTCTTCAAAGTAATATAATGATCTTCTATAATTGTTTGTTTGGCGCCGACTCAAAATTAGGTACTCACATGTTTAGGAGCTCATTTATCATTAAGACTAAAAAGGTTTATCTTATTTTTTGCTTTTCAGTTGATTTTTTCGTCAGTTTAATTTTTTGTTCAAAAGTTTTGTTCTTGAAAACACTGGTTAAAATATTCAAGCTGAAAACCTGCCTAATGTCATATATTTGTGTTTCAGTGAATAGATCATCGGTGGGATATTCCGGGGGTTTTGATAAATTGATTTTATAGATCCACTTCTGTAGTACATTGAGTAATCTCATTCACTTTTTCCCAGCCCAAAATTCCGTAGGATAGAATAGACCGTACCAAAGAATGATATATTATTTTGAGTTGGGGTATTTCCAAGAATTTTTTAGATACCTGGACCTTGATAATAGTCCCCTGATTTCCTTCAAGTTGTTTCTCATCTGCATCTGGAAGTGTCTGTCGACCACAATTCCTAGATATTTTATATACTCAGCTTCAATGATTTCATTACCTTTATCAATTTTTATGTTTCTCAGATTTGGTAAATGATTCGCATATGATACAAATGGCAGATACTCAGTATTTTCCGTATTCAAGATAAGTTTGTTCAATTCGAACAATTTTTCTATCATTTTCATGTTTTTTTCTGCTATCATTTTCAATTCATCCTATTTTCTGCTCTATATATTATGGCAGTGTCATCTGCAAAACTGGTTATTTTTCCTTCATTTTCCATTGTCAATAGACTATTCAAATATATTGTGAATAGTAGAGGACCTAGCACAGTTCCTTGTGGTACGCCGTGAGTACCAATACCAGTTTTGCTGACAACACCATCAATGTTCACCTGTTGTTGACGTCCAGAGAGATAATTTTTCATGAGGTAGGTATTTTTTTATCAAGTACTTCATATATTTGCGTAACAAAACAAAAACCGTCGAATGGAATCATATTTCTCGGCATATACTTGTCTCATCTTTTGAGAAGTAATACAGATTGAAAGAAAACATATTGAATTATTTAGAGGTAATCAAGTTGAAAAGAGAAATATTCTCAATTGAATATTCAATAGAAAACATTTTCTGAAAATTGAAAAATCTTCGATAAAAATTAAGTATAGTCCATCCAATATCAATTGCAGAAGCTGTTTCTATAGGGAGCAAATAAAAACTCACTTTGCTAACACGAGCGTATATGCGAAGAAACTGAACGAAAAATAATCTGTACTACTCGTAAACATTTTCCGTCGGCATACGGTAGATCAAAAGAGCCCCTAGTCAACGTGGACCAGAGTAACAGCTGTCGCTGTTTTACAACCGATTCGTCTGGGCCAATCGTCGGACATCGATGCTTGTATAGGCGTGTCTATACGATAGAAGGTCATAAATCACGCGTTATAATTGTGTTTTAATAGCTCTGAAAGATTAAAAACCAGTAGCGTCTGTGGTCTTGGTGTGTGCCGATCGAAATACGTTTTAGGATATTCTAGTAACCTACATCAAACAATGAAAGAAATTATTTTTCTTTCTTAATGTATTTGTATGAATAAAAGCTTGTCTTTAATTTTTTTTCATTTTTCATTATTTATGAAGTATTTTTGAGATCTTAAAATATCTAAATAAAATTAGTTATCTCCGCCACTGCTGCTCACAGGATTTCGCCGCAAGACTTTTTTATGCTTCTGCAATTGATATTGGGAAAACTATAATTATTTCTAATATCTAAGAGAAAACAACCACTTCTTTGTTACAGACATGCTGAACATTGACGTCTGATGGATATTGTGGAAAAACCCTAACTCAAAAAAAATATTATAAAGTAGAAATTTGCGTTCTTAATCGGAGAGTTATTCGATTTTATATTCCATTCTCAATTAAGAACTCATCTATATGAATGAAAATTCGAATTTTCACTTTCAGATTCTTTCTTTCATGATATCTATCAGATCTAGTTCGAAGTCCAGCGTGGCTTTAGTCAGGACAGTAGTTGTTTCCTGTAAGATATTACAAATAATAACTTATTTCCCTTTTCAACATGAAAAACCTTCCATTGTCTTGAAAGATGGAATATCGTGACTAAAATTAATCTTTCATCCGCAGATAATTCCACATCTGATTTTATGAACAAACAGTTCATATTTTCAAACAGACCAATTCAGAGATAGTTCTAACTCTTCAGTATTTGAATTTTGATGGATCCTTTCTTGGTATGCGTTACCAATACAATGCAAAATTTCGTTAATCCATTAGCACTAATGTTTCTGGTATAATTAGTTTCATGATACGGATAGTTTTCAACGGCTAGGATGTGAAATTTGGACATAACAAATCAACAGAAAAATAAAAATATTCATGAAGTATTTCACCGATTTTCAATTAACAGTAAAATATTCAAATATCCTGGAGGAGCAGGGTAGTTTTAATAACTGTGTTTTATTAGGTACATACGGAAAGATTTCGTTTTGTTGGCAGATCTGGATATTCAAATTCCAAAACACCATTGAATTAAAGAGTTACTTCAAATCAGATAATTGTTTGAACGAAAATTATCCCTTATTTTCCACTATCTTTAATTCTCAAAATGAAAAAAATCCAGAAATAATTTATAGTTGATAACAATTATTCAAGTATTCAGAAGTAGTTCGGATACCTCATTTCTCCAATCCTGGAAGGTTACCTTATGCAAAATTTCATTTTCCTGTTATCTGTTAGTCTTTGAGGTTCAACCTGTTTCGTGATAGTGATAGTGTTTATAGCATGCGGTGCAGAATTCAGACATGAAATAATTGTAAAAAAACAGACGAGTTTCGTGGTTTCTTTTCATCAAGACTTTCATTTAAAAAATAATCCAATTATCAAGGGATTCAAATTTTGGAAAATTGTTTCTCGGTAGGTACCCACCCCTGGAGAATAATTTCATTCGCTATTGAAAAAAGGTGTTTTTCATCGACCTCTACAAAAAGTGACATTTTACGTACTAATTTGCGAATGAAAAATCGACTGTTTTTGAAAACAAATAATAACCATTCCAGACTCAACAAATAATAGAAGGCGAGTTTTTACAGTTACAGACAAACTTTACGACGGAGTGAATCCTTTAGAAATATTTTGAAAATACAACTTAAGACCGAAGCATTGTAATCATAATATATCTTTCGTCAATTATAAATTAGGAAAGTGTACAGTGCAAGTGATTGGTGTGCATACATTTGCGAGGATACCTAGCTTGATCGCAAAATACTTAAAATTGCCAAACGAACCAGAGTACAACGGGCATTGTAATCGGCGCACATCTGAATCACTTTTGGTCAATACCGGCGCAGTCATTAAAACAGCACGGAGGATGAAAATCCTCAACAGTCGCCGAAGGATACATTGAGGATTCCATTCCCAATAAAATAAACGTATTGTAACGAACCTAGGCCGGACCTGTCGCCTCGCGCGTTGCCGTCGACAGCGATGAGGTCATCCCCGGAGATGTTCGAGAACAGTCCAGTCGCTCTGCCGTGGAGAGCAACGGTCGATATTGGAAACAATTGGAACATGCCGGTCGCCAACTACCCGAATTCGAAACATCGAGAATGCTGTATCGGAGATAAATAGGCAACCCTCAAGTGTAGTCGACAGTCTGAACGAGCCCATACGATCGAGCTATACAGTGGCGTAGTAATATAAATTAAGTTGTAGATTAAGTGTGAAATAAATTATTAAAACCAAGTTAAGTTTATTTACGTTACAATTGGTGTCAGAAGTGGGATAGTTACCCTCTCCCGAGAATAGATGACACCCTAGACACGTTGGCTGGTTCCACGATTTTCTCGACCCTTGATCTGAAGAGTGGATACTGGCAAGTAGAACTGGCTCAGGAAGATCGAGAAAAGACTGCTTTTACCATCGGCTCAGGATTGTGGCAGTTCACCGTTATGCCATTCGGGCTCTGTAATGCTCCCGCCACATTCGAAAGATTGATGGAAACAGTACTGAAGGGACTCTCATGGAACACGTGTCTAGTGTATCTCGACGACATAATTGTGGTCGGCAGATCGTTTGAGGACCACGTGAAAAACTTGGAGGAAGTATTCCTGCGACTGAGGAACTCGGATTGAAGCTGAGCCTAAATGCCATCTGTTCCAAAGAAGTACGATACTTCGGCCACGTTGTCTCTGGGAAGGAGTAGCAGTGGACGACCAGAAGATCAAAGCTGTTAAGGATTGGCCCATCCCAAAAGACATTCACCAACTTCGGAGTTTCCTTGGTTTATGCACATACTATCGCCGATATGTGCTGGGATTCGCCAACATCGCTAAACCACTGACCAAGCTCACGGAAGGCCAAACAAAGTTCCAGTGGTCCGAAGAATGTCAAGACTCATTCAGGAAGCTGAAAGGAGCTTTGATCAACGCACCTATACTGAGCTATCCCCTACCCAAAGGGAAATTCATTTTGGATACGGACGCCAGCAACGTGGGACTTGGAGCTGGTCTATCTCAGATCCAGGAGGGACAGGAGAAGGTCATTGGTTATTTCAGCAAGACGCTTAGCAAACCAGAGCGCAATTACTGTGTCACCAGGCGAGAGCTGTTAGCTGTTGTAAAGGGAGTGGAACACTTCTACAAGTACGTGTATGGAAGAAGATTCCTGTTGAGAACTGACCATGCAGCTCTCAAATGGCTCTTACAGTTCAAAAATCCTGAGGGTCAAGTAGCACGTTGGATCGAGAGACTCCAAGAATTCGATTTCGAGATCGAACATCGAGCCGGAACTAGCCATAAGAATGCAGATGCCTTGTCGCGAAGACCATGTCCAGATGATTGCTCACATTGCCGACGAGCAGAAGAGAAAGAAGCAACACTTTGTAGAACCGCGGCAATGGATGACAACTGGAATGACAGCAAGATCCAAAAGACAAAAGAGAAAGAAGCAACACTTTACCGCGGCAATCGAAGACCATCATGGCAGGAAGTCGCAGGTTACTCGCCGGCTGTTAAGTCCTATTGGGCACAATGGAACTCTCTTATTCTGGACAATGGGATCCTGAAACGTGTGTTGGAGGCCGATATTGGTGGGAAGACAGACGCCAAATAATTGTTTCCAGGAACAGAAGAGAGGAAGTGCTGCGAGAAATCCATGATGGAGTCGCCGGAGGACATCTGGGAGTGACGAAGACCCTGCAGAAAGTGAGGCAACGGTTTTACTGGGCCAATTGTCAAGCTGACGTCCAGGACTGGTGCAGGAAGTGCGCTGTATGCGCTGCTAGCAATGGACCTCGAATACGACCCAAGGCCCCGATGCGTCAGTACAACGTAGGCAGCCCGTTCGAGAGAATCGCCATTGACATCGCCGGCCCGTTTCCCGTATCCGACCACGGGAATAAATACATCCTTGTGGCAATGGACTACTTCAGTAAGTGGGCGGAAGCCTATGCCCTGCCAACCAGGAAGCCATCACCGTCGCCGACGTCTTGGTGAAAGAGTGGATATGTCGATTCGGTATTCCAATGGAGCTGCACTCGGATCAAGGCAGAAATTTCGAATCCAACCTTTTCCAAGAAATATGTCTACTGCTGAACATCCGCAAGACAAGAACCACGGCCCTACATCCGCAGTCCGATGGAATGGTGGAACGGATGAACAGGACGATCAACCGCCACTTGTCCAAGGTTGTCTCTGACCATCAAAGAGACTGGGACCAGTATCTTCATTTGTTCCTGATGGCCTATCGATCCGCAGTACACGAGTCAACCGGTCAAACTCCTGCTAGTATTATAATGGGCCGGAACTGCGACGCCTGGACCTGAAGTTTGGGATACCGCCAGGACAAGACACTGCGGGAGAGGACTACGTCAGCAAACTTCGGCAGAGAATGGACGACATCCACGAACGAGTCCGGTTGAACATCCAGAGTGCCAGCGATAAAATGAAGAAGACCTATGACATCAAGGCCGACGCTGGAGGATTTAAGGTTGATGACCTGGTTTGGCTGTACAACCCCAAACGTCGTCGTGGACTATCACCAAAGTTGCGGAACTCGTGGAAGGCCCGTATAAAATCGTGAGAAGGATAAACGACCTTGTGTACCGAATCCATAAGCCACCCGAGGAAACCAAGGGTCGTCCATTTCAACAGGTTGGCCTTACGCTGGAAACCATGACCAAGTTCGCACCCTCAAGCCACCGGAGGATGATATGACGTTCGAGAAGTTTATGTCCTTGTATTCAAACGGGCAGAAAGTTCTACATGGGGTTACTAGAGAGGAGTCACGAGACCTTTTCGAGGTGCCTGCTGACTACGCACTAGCGCACTGTGTGGCAGAAGATCTTCGAATGTCCAGGGGCATCGCCGTAGTGTTCTCCAAGAAATTTGGTCAACTCCAAACACTGCGGGGCAGAATCCAGAAGTTGGTGGGGTGCTACAGTTGAAGAAAGGCCAGAGAAACATCTACTACCTAGTTACCAAGAGGCATTCCCAAGATAAACCGTCCTATGAAGATGTCTGGAAGAGTCTCACCAAACTAAGAGATACTATGGTGGACCAGAATCTGGTGGATCTAGCAATTCCAAAATTGTCCTGTGGTATTGATGGGTTGGACTGGAGAGTCATAAGAAGTATGCTGGAGGCGATATTCAGATCCAGCGGCGTCAAGATTTTGGTTTGCTGTAACCCTCTTCCACGACCGATCATGAAGACCGTGGAGTGTTACTTCCATCGAACTTCACGGTGCAGATATGGGGAGTCATGCAGATATCGTCACACTCCAAGGATGAAATTTCGGGACGAAATGTCTTTAAGAAGGGGGCAATGTAACGAACCTAGGCCGGACCTGTCGCCTCGCGCGTTGCCGTCGACAGCGATGAGGTCATCCCCGGAGATGTTCGAGAACAGTCCAGTCGCTCTGCCGTGGAGAGCAACGGTCGATATTGGAAACAATTGGAACATGCCGGTCGCCAACTACCCGAATTCGAAACATCGAGAATGCTGTATCGGAGATAAATAGGCAACCCTCAAGTGTAGTCGACAGTCTGAACGAGCCCATGCGATCGAGCTATACAGTGGCGTAGTAATATAAATTAAGTTGTAGATTAAGTGTGAAATAAATTATTAAAACCAAGTTAAGTTTATTTACGTTACAGTATCAAAAAGTATTTTAACAGGTAAAGCACTCCAAGAGAGAAGTTTTGGAAATAGTGCTGCTGGAGCACCTGCATCTGAAATTGCATCAACAAGTACCCAAAATCAAAACTTGTCTCTTACATCTTCTCCGACAGCAGGAATTAATATCAATAATTGCACAAACTGTACGTTCAATATTCATTTTCGAGATTGATTCGATTTTGTAGTATAATCAAATCAGAATACATTTTGTTTAACTCCATTAAAATTATGATCGAGTCTGCAGTTCGAAGAGTGGGACGTAGCCAAGGCCAGCAAACAGGTGAGTGCTTACTTTCATGAAGGTATGTAGAGGTCGACGAAAATAGTATATTAAAGTATAAGTGGATGAAAAGGGCTCGAAATAGAGCAAGTGTTTTCAAGACCAGTTATCCACGAATACTTTACGCTATTTTTTTTATTGGTGTACTTTGAAATCATATATACTGGTATCATTACTACAAAAATAGAAATAAGAACTAATAATGCAAAATGGTTGAATTCGTGATGTGACATCAGTATACCTTTCCTTGTCATGGAAATGAGAAAAACAGATATTCGTTTGCAATTTGTTATCAAAGATCAATATTTGTTGTCACCATGGCAGAGCTCAGAAAAGAAATATTCTAATATCGATTTTCTCAATAGTGAGGCGAAATCGCGGTTAATACCGCGAAAATCCAGTGATATATATTAAAAAGAATATGAAAAGTTCATCAAATGGATGGAGGAGCAAGAGGAATCACATATAAATGAACGAGTTGTTAGTATTATTTTATTTGACGTTACAAGGTACTCCTGTCAGATCGATAATAAAAAATTTGTCATTTAGACTTCACTTTTCTCGATTTGTTGATGTTGCCATGGTAACTTTAAAAAAAACGCGCGTTTTTTAAAGTTCGATTCAAACACGCTGAGGCGTGCTTTAAATGGGTAATATGCACCTTGGCGAAAAACTGTCTATTGTCTCGCCTGCTTGCTAGCCTCGGCTGCGCCCCGGCTAAAAATTTGCAGGCTCGACTTTTTCGTCCTTGGTACATGAATCACTATTAAAAGTGTTTTTGAACGCTTACTCAGTTGTTTTACCAACCCTCAGAAGCTAATGAAAATTTGAACGTGTAAAGATGACGGGGGCCTCATCAAGTGAAGTGGGATCTGAACCAGTCTTGGGGACTTTTTCACCGGCTGTGTCGAACCCACGTCGGGTGAAAACAGTGGGTACAAAACCAACGCTTACTCCACTGAGCCACTGGCTACCGATACTCTTTGAGACATGAACTGTTACATGGGGATAGTTTCAGTGTGTACCTAATCATGGAATTGAACCCCCATTCATAAACTGATCAAACATACTATCAGAGATATGGCCTGTTTCATGATAGGGGAAAATTCCCCTGCATGGTTATACCCCAGCTTATACCTATAATGTATTTTTAACCGACGAAACCAAAAAGGAGGATGTTCTCTAGTCGACGCGTATTTTTTTTTATGTATAACCACGCATAACTTTTCACTCAGACGTCCGACTCCGATAATTCTGTGGATAGGATGTACTTCGAAGTTGGTCCCATTCGAATTTTAAAGATGAAATCCACCCGTAGGGGTAGCAAAATGAAGGATATTGATCACTCACCCTCTGAATTCTGGTCCGTTAACCGATTCTATCAGCCATAACTTTGTACTGGGTTCTTTGATTTTGATGATTCTTCTTTTATAAGATAGGATATGCCTCATAGTTGATTATATTTGGATTTTGAATGGAATTATCCACCTTTACATGTAGAAAAATAGGGGATAATTGATTTTTCACTCGTGAACATTGGCACACATATGTAGTTGACAATGACAGATCGCTACTGTCATTATTTTTGTTCTCCTACATCCGTCACAATCATTTCATTCTATGAGAAGATGTAATGATATATGAAGTAATGAAATAAACTAACCAGAACAACAAAAATAATTTATATTACAACAAATAGTAAAAGTAGATAATCATATCATTTAATTGGTTATAGTTGAAGTAAGGTGGGTAAGTAAGTATTTTGGAAGGAATCAAAAAACAAGTAGGTAGTAATTAAGTGATTTCAGCCACAAAAAAATAAAAAATAAACTTTTTAACAAAAAATAAACCGACGAAATACGGAACTGAAAAGTAAAGAATAAAATAAACCTTCTTAGTCCCAATAACTATGCTTCTGAACTGAGGTATGTATCCTATTTTGAGTCCGCGCCAAACGAACAATCAACGAAGATCATTGAATTACTTCAAAAAAAATATCAGAATGTCACCGCGCAACTCGATGCCATCATTTTACGCCTTACATAATTAATTTGTTGTTTGTTTGGCGCCGACTCAGAATGAGTTAGTTACATTAGTTCAGGAGCATAGTTATTGAGACTAAGAAGGTTTATTTTATTTTTTACTTTTCAGTTCCGTATTTCGTCGGTTTAATTTTTTGTTATTAGGCAAACAAATGAATAAAAAACACGTATTCTACTGTTTTCTTTAATTAACACTTTCATAGATTAACATTCGAATATTCAGGGAGTAGTTTTAATGAATATACTTAATTATTTTCATTTCATTGAATTCGTTTTTTTCTTCTTTAATTTGCCAGGAAACTTTCAAACGATTTCACTCGACCTCTGTACCATTCACCGTAGTATTTTCCCTTTTCACCCATCCACCACTGTTTCGGTCTTGAAAAATGTAAAACTTCAGTTCGTTTAGGAGATGGCTCTCACATTTCACGCTCTCACACGGACAAAAGGAACAAAATATGAAAAGATAAGCTTTTAACAAATACGTGCCTTATTTTCTCCGAGTCGCCCTTCTGCGAGAGCTTTAAAACGAGTTTTCGGCAATAAAACGAATTCGTCGAAATTATGGATAAGCCGTCTTGAAAAAACAGCGTGCGTTATGAGCTGTCCGGAAAGTTTCTGCAGATATGACATGTTGGATGGATTTGTAAATAAAGAAATTTATAATTTCCACTACACTGGGTGCACTTTCACCGTTCATTCACCATTATAGGCCAAACAATAGAGAGATAATAGAGGCTATTTTCACACTTGAATAAATAAATAGCCTATACCACCTTCCGAAGGATAGTTCTTAGATGTAAACTCCGGTATCGCCCCCAGCAAAATCTCTTTGTGGAATTTTTTTAACAACAAATTGTGTCAAAAATGACCACTTTTTTGGTTTTTTATATATATCTTGAAAAGTATTAGAGAAATGTTTCACATTCAATGGAACTTTTTTAGAAGATTCAAAAACCTACAAAATGTGTTTTTGTGCGTCCGAATCGGTGCATTTTCCACTGAGAAAATCCGGAAAAACCTCTAAAAAGAGATAATTTTTTTTAAATTCATAATTTTCATAAATTTGAATCAGGACGAACAATCTTGCGAGAAATGAAATAGTAATATGTAGTTCGACTGTGCGCAAGATGGTTTCTGTCCGATATGCAGTTTTTTCACAATCGCGTTATAAACAATTTAAGGGCTTAACTTGCAAAATGTGCCGATTCAAGGGAAATCGTCGTATTCAAATTCTGTTGAAGTCATCTGGAAGTAGAGATCAATCTCTACAATTTATATACTATGGATTTTCACCTGGGAGGTGAGAAATGTGTTGAAAGTTGCTTGATACACTCTCCTCCGCTGGCTCTTTCGCACTTTCAATCGTTTGGAGCAACTTTCAGTGATATTTTCAACACTTTTCCACCCTCTCAGGTGAAAATCCAAAATATACAAATTGTAGATATTGATCTCTACTTCCAGCTGCCGTTTACAGAATTTGAATACAACGATTTCCCTTGAATCAGCGCATTTTGCCAAGATAAGCCCTTAAATTGTTTAAAACGCGATTGTGCAAAAACTACACATTGGACAGATACCATCTTACGCACAGTTGACAACATATTATTATCTATCATTTCCCACAAGATTGTTTGTCCAGCTTCAGATTTATAAAAATTATGAATTTATAAAAATGATCTCTTTTTAGAGGTTTTCCCGGATTTTTTCAGTCAAAAATACACCGATCCGGGCGCACAAAAACCTTTTTTGTAGTATTTTCAATTCTCTTGAAAAATATTTGTAAAAAACCAAAAAAGTGGAATTTTTTACACTATTTGTTGTTAAAAAAATCCACGAAGCGATTTTGCTGGGGCCAACACCGGGGTCTTCATCTACGAATATCTTTTATTTGCGTCTCCATTTAAGTGGGGTAAAAACCTCTATCGGGTGGCCTATCAACTGTTGTCTCAGTAATCAATGTGAAATTTACCTTAACGCATCTAGGGTTCGTAGATATTCAAATACCCCAATAATTATTGCTCGTTTGTCCACAGTTCACAAAAATAAAAGAATAATACATTCTGACAATTGAATAAATCAATCACAGTCCACCACTAAGATATCGCACAAGACACTGTGTCTGAATCACTCCGTTTTTTTTACCTTGAATCGAACTGAACTTTCACCCATTCTGGAACAACAACTGACTATTTCCCGCATCCGCTGTCACTTGATTCCTGAAAAACTCGATCGTTCCCTGTTTGATCATCCGGAAACTTCCTCGTGACGTCAGCGGTGCGCGATTAAGGCAGAGGCGTAGTGTATTCGATTTCGTGACAATATACAAAGCAAAAGATAGCATAAGGTATTCGAACGTTAAAAAGAGAATTGCGACATTTTAAATATCCAACATGACAAAGTTATATTTCCCAATGGTATGCCTTGAATATCGATGGAACGTTCAGTTTGTATTATTTTCTGTTTGATAATAAATCTTATCAGAACTAATAATTTCTCCAATATTATTATTATGAACATGCCCAAAGCACGGAAGTGCACGGAACTTAAAAGGGAGAGTTTATGTTAGTTTGTACTTTTTAACCGACGAAACCAAAAAGGAAGAGGTTCTCTAGTCGACGCGTATATTTTTTTTTATGTATGATCACGCATAACTTTTCTCTGAGACGTCCGATTCCGATAATTCTTCTGTGGATAGGGTGTACTTCGAAGTTGGTCCCATCTGAATTTAAAAGATGAAATCCACCCCTGAGGGTAGCAAAATGAAGGATATTGATAACTCACCCTCTGAATTCTGCTCCGTTAACCTATTCTATCAGGCATAACTTTGTACTGGGTTCTTCGATTTAGATGATTCTTTCTTCAATAGATAGGGTATACCTTATATTTGGATTTTGAATGAAATTATCCACCCTTACGGGTGGAAAAATGGAGGGTAATTGATTTTTCACTTGTGAACATTGGCACACACATACGTAGTTGACAATGACAGATCGCTACTGACATTATTTTTGACAGCCATCAAAATCATTATATTCTATGAGAGGATGGAATGATATACAAAGTAATGAAGTAAACTAACCAGAACAAGAAAAATAATTTATATTACAACAAATAGTAAAAGAAGTTAATCATATTATTTAACTGGTAATAGTTGAAGTAAGGTGGGTGAGTAAGTGTTTTGGAAGTTATCAGAAAACAAGTAGGTAGTAATTGGTAGATTTTAGCCACAAAAAATTGAAAAATAAAATATTTTTAACAAAATATTGAACCGACGAAATACGGAACTGAAAAGTAAAAAATAAAATAAACCTTCTTAGTCTCAGTAACTGAGCTCCTAAACTAATGTAAGTAACTAATTTCGAGTCGGCGCCAAACGAACAATCAACGAAGATCATTAAATTACTTCAAAAAAATTATCAGAATGTCACCGCGCAACTCGATGCCATCATTCTACGCCTTATCTGATCATTTGCTTGTTTGTTTGGCGCCGACTCAAAATAAGTTACTTACATTAGTTTAGGAGCTTAGTTACTGAGACTAAGAAGGTTTATTTTATTTTTTACTTTTCAGTTCCGTATTTCGTCGGTTTAATTTTTTGTTGAAAAGTTTTTTACATTGGGCATTCATGGGAAAATAATAATGTGAAGATTGTGAAAATAGTGATACTAGGTGAAGACAAGCATGAAATCAAACCATAATGCACCATTTATAGTTATTTAATCAACTAGTGTATTAATGGTGGCGTTTAATGATCGAGATATTTTAATGCGAGAGCGAAGCGAGCGCGTTAATGTTCGAGATCAATAATCACCATTTTAATATAAGAGTTGATTAAAAAAAAATCCGTCGACCTCGTTCTTGTGGTCAACATGAAATTTTCGATATCCATTTGCTTCAACTAGGAGAAAACTTACAATATTTGGATCTGAAAATACATAAATTTAACAGCGCGTAGGTAATATATATAGTATTTGAATTTAGTTGTCTATATCACAATGATGCATTAATCGACCATTAATAGGTTATCAATGGTCGATTTGGGTATATATTTGGCTGCATATATCGGAAATATGCATTAATAGAGGAATTCAAGGTCAATAGGGGTAATTAACGATCGATTTAGTGTAGATTAAACAGACTCGTCAATACGGTCGCCGGAAAAAATAATTTTCGGAAGTAATAACACAAGTGCATCAAAATTACCGATAATTTTCCTGAAAGCATGTTGTCTAAAAACCTAAAAGGAAGAGCCCCACTACGAAGGAGTAGGGCTCTTTTAACAAAATATGAAAATAACAGAATGCAGTTTTCTACTGACAACATGCTTGAACCGAAAATTATCAGGTTTATTTTGATACACGAGTGTAATTCGGACGAATATTTCCGGAGTTGAAAGAAAAAAGGTATGTGCTAAGTTTGAAATATTATTTGAATTGACCTGCAGGTAGGTACATATAAATTATATAAAAATTAACAAATTAAATACAACCTAAAAATTGCATGAATTGCAGTGGAATACATATTTGTAAAAATTAGTATTTTTTGGGCCTGGTGCACTACTTGTTAATGTATTCGAGTTTGCTATTGAATTATAACTTAAAGAACTTATAGTAGGCACATCAGCTACATTAGTTTCTCCATTAAGGTTAGTAGTATCTCTCGTTTTCTCTACTATACTTGCATGGTGTTCCTCGTCCAGTTGAAGATATGGCTTTATGGACTTTGGGTTTGATTATCCAGTCTTTTCAATCAACGTATTTTCTTCAACCCCTTTCTTTGCTAAGTTTGAAACAGTTGTTGCACGTAGTGAATGTTGGTTAATTTAACTTTTTCAGTCGCCAAATCTGACTTTTTTGCCTCCGTTGGCGTCCACTGAGAGATCATGTTTTTTTCCGACAGAAATGTTCTTCTACAACTTGCCCAGTTTCTAAAAAGGATTAGTAGTTGAGAAGAATCTTGGAATATTTATATAATTCATATTCTCCATAAACTTTCTGAATAAACTTACCGGACAAATCTGGGTTAACTATATGTTTCTAACCAGCCATTTGGAAGGAGCGCAAAGTTTATCCCCCCCTTGCGTTTTGTCAAATATTGGGTTGTATTCCATTCTGTTAGTTTTTTCCCCCGCGTTATTAATGTCTTCTTTGAAATAGGAAGTTGAACATTCTACTCCCTCTCCTCCTCGCCATGCTAATCGTACGATAAAACATAAAATAACTTTTTTTGTAAGCCATCAGGCGTTTTTTCATCACAGTTCTGTATCATGGCTTTGAATTCTTCGTATTTGAATGATACAGCGCTTTGTTTTCTTTTCCGGGGCTCTGTCTGTAATTCCTTTCGTTTGGAATTTTTTGCCTCGCGAGCATCTTACATTTCTGTCTCATTGAAAGGATTAAATTTAATATTATATTCGTTATGGTATTTTTCCATTAATAGTTTTGACGTTCCATTTCAAATAGTCTTCACAGTATAATCTTTATAATCCTCACCGTTTTTCTTTTTCATGTTGTAGGCCCAGTCAGTGAGAATATTTGCCAGCGACGGTATAGAAGTGTTTCCGTTTAAACTATAATTTCTTTCTTTGATGAAATCCATAAACTGTTTCCATATATATTGAAGGTTCAGTATTGTATTTTTAGGTTTACTTTTGGTTACTTTTTCTTGAAGTAAACTTAAAGAATCATTTCCGAAACGTGACATTTTAACGACTTTTAAAATTCGATATTTATGTAGGTCAAGATGACAAATGCACATTTTAACAATCGTTACTATAGATACGGACCTATAGGGGAATTTCCGATACCCACCGGGCAATTATCGCTAGATATGTCCCGCTTCATGAATATGTCCCGCTTCATATGGGATAATGTCACTGTAATTATTCGAAAATGTTCTGCTTCATATGGGATTTTCAATGAAGGATGGAAATATTCAGGTATATCGATCCTCATTGTGAAAGCGAATGGAGTTCCGGATTAGTTTATGGTGCCTAATTGATTCAATATATCTGAAAAACATGGGGAAAAGATTCAAGAAATAGTCTTCTCCGATGATGTTTGTCATCCCAGAACTGTGATTAATAAAGCTGCAACAACAGCACCTCAAATGCTGATATCCAAGAACTATTATCGAATAATAACATACCTTCCGAAAATATCTTTCTGAAACCACAATTGTTGGATTTGATAGCAAAGTGATCCTGAATATACTTCGAACTGAATGTAAACAAAATATTTTCATTTATTGGGATCAAACTGCTAACTGTGTATAAAGCTGATACGCTTGTGGAAAAATATGAGCATGAATAACTTCGTTTTACAGCGTAACACTGCATGTTTAATCATATTGAGCATATTTGGTTAGCAACATTTTTTTATAGTGATAATTACAAATCTGGCTATATGGGTTGAAACCATTCGGCATACTGAACGAAATATGAGACTGGAATATAGAAATTGAGTTTGAAATGTTCAGCCCCATATTTTCAATTTTGATACTGATGATGATAGTGATCATCATGGTTATGAATGATAATTAAGGTCAGTGTAATTGTCAGTTGAATTATCCTAGAATCAAATCAGATCTCAACATACACACGTCGAGTATTTGGTTGAGAAAAATCGAAAATTTGCGTAATATACAGGGTGTTTCCTAATAACATGCTGATATTCAAGGTTATCATTGGATCCATTTTGAGAAAAAAAAACTTCATATATGAACATTTGTCCTAATGGTCTTAGCTTTTGAACTACAGGGTGCTGAAGTTTTTTTTTATGATAACTTTGGTATGCCCCTAGATATTTCTGTGAAACGTATTGCGCATCTTCTATGCATCAAAATGCATTTTCTGCTGTATAACGTTTTTTCTTTCTTGCCAGTGGCGTTCGTGCAGGATTTGCACTAAATAATTCCAAAGAAAAAAGTGTTACGCCACTGCTTTTTCTTAAAGTGGAAATTATTGTTGAAATCACCATTCCTTACTGAGCACATCTGGCTCCTGGCTTTTTTTCGTTGGACGTACGGTTTCCGCATAAAAAATAAAATGCATTCATTTGCATCTGTCTTGACCACCAACGAGAAAAAACAATTTATGTAACTTCAAACAAAAATGTATTCAAGAGAATAATTTTTAAACGGTGAAATTATTTAATTATAGTGTTCTAAATATATTTTGGAATGCAAATACAAAATTACCCTGAACGCACAAAAGAATAAATCAAATCAGATGTTCAAAATGTGAACCTCCTGCAAATATGCATGCCTCAAATTTTTAATAGAATCTGACCATAATCAAAATTCGTCCGCCAACCTGAAGTCGCCATCTTGAATTCATAGATTTTGACAAAAAATTCATAATCTACGACCGCGAAAACCGCCGCATACCAATTTTGAATCAAATCGGACCATAATAAAAAAACTCGTCCTCCATCTTGGGGCCGCCATCGTAAAATCATAAATTTTGACAAAAATTTCATAATCTCCGATCCCGAAAACCCCCACATACCAATTTTGATTCGAATCGGACCATAATCACAAAACTCGTCCGCCATCTTGGAGCCGCCATTTTGTTTTTTCATCTAACAAATTTCATAATGCATTGTCACCGGAATTATAAACACCTGCCAAATTTCAAAATAACCGGACGACTGGAAGTCGGTCAAAATTCACTTGCAAGAATTGACCCTAACGAACGAACGAGCTCAGAGCATCATCATAGCAACCCCGGCGATCACCAAGATCAGAAATGACAGTGGGAATGAGGGCCGTGATTAATTTCGAGAATATTTTCTGAGTACATTTGAAATGGACGGGTGATTTCATTGAATAGTTCAGAATTAAAGTGAAACTTGTCACACCACATAGAGTACACATTTATATTTATATAACTCTAAACAACGCTCATGTGGTTGTAGTAACTTTGAACTTCGTTTTATTCCTTGATCTACGTTTTTTTTCTTTTGTATCACTATGTTAGATGAATATGTTCAATATCATTGAAACCAACCTCAACAAAGTTTCTCCCTGATGATGGAAATAAACATTTCCGAAAGCTTGGATAAACCTCAAAGAGTTTACTTTTTCATTGCTGCTTACCCCAATATCCCAAGTGTTGTTCATCCTTGCACTTCTCCACCGTACTGATGAGGGCCGAGAGCCCGAAACACGTGTCTACGGTTAACACTTCTCTCTGAGGGCTATGTCCATTAAATTCCTTCCATTTTGTTTTTAACAGTCCCCTCGATATTCTTCACTTTCATATATATATATATATATATATATATATATATATATAATATATATATATATATATATATATATATATATATATATATATGAACATATAAATTTAGAAGAAGGGTAGTCTCTTGACTGGACTAGTTAAAAAAAGTTAAGTTTAGGAAACACAAAAAAACAATTTTATGTTTTCTTTGAGCATTGCCAGAGATCACCTCGTGTTTATTTCCATCAATCTCGACTCAAATTTGCTTAACATGAGATTTTTCAATTAGTCTAAGATGTTATTTTCAATTTGATATTTAAGATTTTATTTATGATGTGCACCGATATTTTTCTGTTAGCAACCTCCAGTTAGTAAGTTTTTTTATATTTTGAAAAAAGAGCATTTTTACTTTGTGATTTTGTTTTTTTCAGATGTCTTGATAATTAAATGAAGTTTTTCGAAAGCTCCACAATTTAACAAAGAGTCTTCTTTACATTGGCCATTTCCTCAGAGAAAACATAAAATAGTTTTTTTGTGTTTCCTAAACTTCATTTTTTTATACATATATATACACAGGGCCATTCAAATTCGAGTCTATGCATGGGGATTTCGATAACGGTAAGAGATAGAGGGTTGGTTGAATGGGGACAAAGTAGCGTATTCCAGAGGTTAATTATATGGATGAAAAAAATCTGACCTAGCTTCTTCAGTTCTGGAGTTATACAGGAAAAATCGATAATTTCGAAATTCTTCTTCTGTCTATATGTTTTTATTTTACGATTTTGTTTTTTTTAATTTTGCCACTTTGCCATAGCAGCTTCTTGTAGGCTCTCCAAATATCTGAATGAAGTTATATACAGGGTATCGTATAAATTGGGCCACCCTCAACTTTTAATTTTCAATACGGACCTGTATTTTTTATTGCATTTATTTGAATGCCAAGAGTCATGTTTCATATTGACGTAGTATTTTCATCTGAATTACAGAGTGTTTTGGAAATATTGAACTAATACCAGTGATATTCCATGATTTTTTAATTCCATAACAACTGTAATTGAATTATATCAGAGAATGAGAGGTGAATCAGACAAATTGACTCTTTAAGAATAATCAATTTCAGAATTTCCAGATTATCTAGTCTCACTACTTGTTCGGAATAACAATAAAATAAAATCAACATTTCCAAGAGACATTTTTCTTTACCATAATGTACCACTAGTAGAATAATTGTTCATCCCCATGTCGATTGACCTCAGTAGGTATGAAGAAGATCTGCTGTGTGTATTCTGCTGAAAAGTCACAAACATAATCTGTCACAAACATAACATTGTATTTGATCATATAGCTTTTCATATTTTATAACTAATCACACAAGAACTTGTTTAATTATTATCAAGAATTGAAGTAACAGCCATTATAAGTATTCATAATCGAAATAAATGTTCAAATTGACGACCTCCTCGTTCCAGACATTTACGGAGTCGTTTTTTAAGTTATTATTTGCTCTGAAAATATCTCTTCGCTGTAGTGATGCGAAAGCGCTCATGATTTTAATTCTTAAATCTTCTATATTTTCAATTTCGTTTTGTCATATTCTATTTTTTAGTGTACCCCATAAAAAAAAGTCAAGTACACTGAGATCAGGGGATCTTGCAGGCCATCTCATAGGCCCATTATTTGTTATCCATCTGTCTTGAAATGTTTCTTGTAAAAATTGATTAACGTCTCTTGTGCAATGTGGGCGAGCTCCATCGTGTCGAAACCACAACCGATATGAATTAGCAATGGAAATATCATCGAGATATTCACTGAAAGTTTGTTTGAGGAAGTCTAGATAACGTTCGCCATTGAGCGTCCCGGCAAAGATGTAGGGACCTAGAACTCGATCCTTCAAAATTCCAGCCCATACATTTAGACCCAACCGCAATTGAGGTCTCGCTTCTCTAAAATTATTTTCGATAATTTGTGACCTAACATGCTCGTTGTTCCTATTGAAAACACCACAATTTGTGAAACGAGTTTCATCCGACCAAATAATACTATTCAGAAAGTTTCTGTCATCGCCCAATTTTTGCAACTCTCCTGGATACAATTTAAGAACAATTTTAACATTATAGCATTTGAATCTGTTTTTTCTTAAAGTACGACATACTGTAGTTTGCGGCCAACTCAGTTCCTCAGCAATTTGTACTGTTGATTTTGATTGATTTGTATTGATCTGAATGAAATATGGAGATGTGCCTAATTAAATTTTTTTCAGTATTACCTACTTACCGCTTGAAGTATGTTTTCCTGTAACTCAATAGGAGTTTTGTTCCCATATTTTCTGCTTGGTTTTGTGAAAGATCCATATTCGCGGAGGTTTCTGTCCAAAAGTCTGAAATATGTGGGATGCGGCTGATGTCTTTCTGGGTACAGACCTAAATAATTTTCAGCGGAAAGATGAATGTTCCTATTATTTCTATGGAAAACGTTAACTATATCTCTTTTCTGCTCTGTGGGGAAACCCATTTTCAGTACTAACAGATTTTTCATCAAATACCAACGATAATTTCCAAGAAACTGTCAAAATAGTGACATGTGAGGTGAACTTAATATTTATTTTCTGAAGCATACTATGAGAACTCAAATGGTTCAATCATAATTGTTGTATATAGCAACAGAATGCCCATGAATTTGCTGAAAAATATAGATAGTTCGAAAAGTGAGTGACAATGAAATATTCCCAAATTGGTGTCTGGAGTATGAAGATTGCCATTCGAAGATTTTTTTTTGCAATTATTATATGCACATACACGTACTTAGGAAGAATACATTTTCACATTTTCGCACATTGATCATGGGTTGCGTGAACTGAAATGTGGATGAATTCTTGAAGAAGACATTCTTCATCGAATAATGTTGATTTTTTTCCAAATCCTAGGCATTCTATACCTTATTCTATGATATTTTTTTTAATTACAGCTGGAATTTAAAAAAAATGTTGAAATTTTACTGGTAATAGTTTAATATTTCCAAAACACTTTGTAATTCAGATGAAAATACTACGTCAATATGAAACATGACTCTTGGCATTCAAAAAAATGCAATAAAAAAATACAGGTCTGTATTTGAAAATAAAAAGTTGAGGGTGGCCCAATTTATACGATACCCTGTATAAAAATTTTATTCAGATATTTGGATAGCCTACAGAAAGTTGCAATGGCAAAGTGACAATTAAAAAAAAATCCTAAAATAAAAAGATATAGGCAAAGGAAAAATTTCGAAATTTCCGATTTTTCCTGTATAACTCCAGAACTAAAGAAGCTAGATCAGATTTTTTTCATCCATATAATTGATCTCTAAAATATGCTACTTTGCCCCCATTCAACCATCCCTCTATCTCTTACCGTTATCGAAATCCCCATGCATAGACTCGAATTTGAATAGCCCTGTATATTATATATATATATATATATATATATATATATTTATAATGTTATCTTCTTTGTTGGATATAATTAGAACTATTTCGGTGAATTTGTTAATTTTCCTACTTGGGTAAAAATCGTGGCTTTTCATTAGCAAAGGCCAACATTTTAAGATTCAGTCTTAATTCGTACTCAATTTCGTCAAAGTTATTACGTTGATCTAGAGGAGATGTTGCACGGTTTGATATGAGTCGCTTTGAAGAACACTAATTGAAATGCACAAGTAGAAAAATCGAATCCTACTATGAATTTCTTCCTGAAAAACAACAATTTTCAGCAGATTCATTCAGATACTGATATTTTGCCATCCTATCTAAAATGGGTCAGATCTGCTGCATTATTTCTAAATGGCAATACGTCAAGGAATCGAATCCAGAAGCTCTCTTAGCTGTTCTCTTCCCAAGTATTGAAAGAGTTATGCGTTTTCTCCCATATTTCCTATGACATTTATCTCGACCCCTACAAATACTTTTATTAATTTGTCTGTGCTTGATTTTGCTTGCATTAATATCGCTAGAAACCATTCGACGATGACTATGTAGTCCCATCGTTTATATAAGTTAAATGTGAATCGAGGAATGATCGAGTGAAATGAAAAAAGTTTCTCGTCACCCTGTACAAACAACCAGATTTTCGTTGAAATCGATAAAGTCTGGGCGTACTGAAACGAAGCTGTTAACAGCGTGTATTTGCATTCGGAAGGACATCGAACGTCGACCCGCCCAATGTTTGCTGTTGAATGAGTGTCAACCACCAACACCATCCATCGATGGCCTATTTAGAAGATAAACAACGGTTAGATTGCAGAAGGGTACCAAAACGGATGCCATCTGCAGAAAATTACATTAGACACTCCTTGCCGACCCTATTAAAGGTAATTCTCCTGGATTTGTAGGACCATCTCAGAGAGTCGATTATGACTTCACCAACAGCTAGAGATACTCTCATGATTACAAATGACATTATTAACATCACACATTGGAAATTTGAAAGCAAACAATATCATTTAATATAGTCAGAAAAATTAGGCTAGGGACTTGTTCTTGATTGGGGCTAACTAGACATACTTAAAAAAAACTTCAAGCTGAAAAGTGAGAATTCAAGACGAAGATTTATTTGCCATCCAAATATCTTGAGCAACTCTCAACTTCTAATTTTACCAAACATATGCTCAATAGAACATTCTGTAAATTCACACTTTTTGGAACGAAGTTCCTTTACGCGGCTTGCGGTTTGACTGGTAGAAATCGTTCCGAAAGAGAAAAGCGTTATGTCCCCTCCATGCGACTCTCTCTCTGTCTCTTTCTATTATATGCGTCTAGCCCTTTCTCATACGATTCCGAATGTGTACGAAACCATCCGAACTGGTGTTCTGCTTGCGGGATTCTTAAAATCATACATGAGCGTTAGGATATATATGCGAATACGAGTCAGATATTATCGTTGAGTGGTTTCTATATAACGTGTGTTTAGATGATTAAATCCTTTTTTGAACATGGTTTCTTATATTTTTTCATGCCAAATATACGGCACGTCAATTTTATATAATACTAGCTGACCCGACAGACGTTGTCCTGTCCAAATTTCTATGTTCCCTAAAATGTTTTTCCCGAAAACTCTCGTTCGCGTAGAATTTCTTCTTTTCTATGTTTTCCTTTATGTTGTTCCATCTAGATTATGCTTTTGACTCCTTCCGCTTCCTGTTGTCCCGTTATCCCGTTTTCCTGTTATCCCGATTTTTCTTTATCCCGTTATCCCGTTTTCCCGTTATCCCCTTATCCTGCCATCCCTTTTTTTTGTTATCCCGTTATTTCCGTTATCCCGTTATCCCATTTTCCTGTTATCCCATTTTTTCTTGATCCCGTTATCCCGTTTTCCCGTTATCCCCTCATCCTGTCATCCCGTTATCCCATTTTCCCGTTTTTTCGTTATCCCGTTATTCCCGTTATCCCGTTTTCCTGTTATCTCATTTTTTCATTATCCTGTTATCCCGTTTTTCCCTTATTCCCTTATCCCCTTATCCTTTCATCCCGTTTACCCGTTTTTTTGTTATCCTGTTGTCCCGTAATCCCATTTTCCTGTTATCCCGTTCTTTCCTTTTCCTGTTATCCTCCTTTCTTGTTATCCCGTTTTCCCGTTTTTTCGTTATCCCGTTATTCCCGTTATCCCGTTTTCCGTTTTTCCCTTTTTTCATTATCCTGTTATCCCGTTTTTCCCTTATCCCCTTATCCCCTCATTCTTTCTTCCCCTTTTCCCGTTTTTTTGTTATCCTGTTGTCCCGTTATCCCGTTTTCCTGTTATCCCGTTCTTTCTTTATCCCGTTATCCCGTTTTCCTGTTATCCTCTTATCCTGTCATCCCTTATCCCTTTTTTCTTGTTATCCCGTTAGTCCCGTTATCCCGTTATCCCTTTTCCTGTTATCCCGTTTTCTCTTCATCCCGTTTCTGTTTTCCCGTTATTCCCCTATCCTGTTATCCCGTTTTCCCGTTTTTTCGTTATCCCGTATTCCTGTTATCCCTTGTCCTGTTATTCCGTTTTTTTCTTTATCCCGTTATCCCGTTCTCAATTTATCGTATTACAATTATCATATTCGATTGCCATCTTGCAACCCTATTGCGGATCTGTGGATGAAATAAAATAAAATAAAAATCGCGATGGAAAAATAGGGGTCGTAGAAGGGTGAAAATTCAGGGTTGTATGTATTTTTGAATGATGTATCATAAAAAAATTAAAAAAAGATTTTTATCTGAAAAATAAAAAAAAATTAAGGGGTGGCCCACCCTCAACATTTAGGGGAATGAAAAATAGATGTTGTCCGATTCGCAGACCTAACCGATATGCACACAAAATTTCATGAGAATCGGTCAAGTCATTTCGGAGGAGTTTAATTACTAACACCGTTTCACGAGAATTTTTTATATTAGATAACGAATAGTTTTATGAGTGGCGGAGGAGTTTGGACAAAGGATATACTGGGTGACAAAGGGAATAGGGCCATGCCTATGTCTCCTTCACTTATCAACCGATTTGAATGAAATTCTGTACATAGATATGAGACACAATTTCGGATTGACAGACATATGAAAACAAAATGACCGACTTCCAATTTCACCAAAATAGCCACAAACTTCGTTTTTTCAGATAGAACACCCTGTATTTTTTATGTTTTTTGGATTCTTCGGCTCAAATTGCATACGACAGTGTTGCCAAATTTTTATTTTACAACTGAAAAATAATAATTCTTCAATAATTTTTTTTTTGCTAAGAAGGCCTTGATCAGCTTAAAATATATACTAATTCACATCAATAACTCATAGTAATAGTCATTTCATAGATAAAATCATTAATAAATCTCACAGCAAAAATTGACATTTTCTGAACGCATTTTTATCGAAAAAATTGTTTTTTTCAAATGGTACCTACCGAGTGCCATCTTGCCATTCGATCGAGAATTTTATTACCAATTGAACGATATACATTATGTACCACTTTCTTTCTGTTCAAAACTAAAAACGATCAATTATTGAATTTGTACAATATTTTATACGATGCCTACATATTCCAATGAGTTATCCGTTTAGGTTTGATGAAATGAAAGGTAGCCGTGGAATCATGGAAAACAGTAGGTGACTAATGTTATGTCAAAAGTGAAATACCAATTTTACTTGTCATCTCGTTTCGTTTGTAAAAAGTTTTTTTGGAAGGGAAAATAATAATCGTTATTCTCGAAACGAACAAATCGATATGATATTGATATACGGAGAATGTTAGAAGAACGCTGTTAATGCTAGTATGAAAAACTCTGTTCGTTATCTGTTAAGACGGCACCCATCGAGAACCTATTTCAGGAAATCGGAAATGATGCTATGGAAAGAACCAGCTGATCAAAACCACATCCACTTCATCATCAGTGAAGAAGCGGAAACTAATGTTTTAGAATATGTTCATTTCTCTCCATCTGCCTCAGTGCGAGAATTGGAAATTGAATGTGGGATCAGCAGGAAAAGAGCCAGGAAAGTATTGAAAACACATAAATATCGCTCCTAAAAATACAGTTTGCATCTGTTATGTTATGGTTGTTTTGTGTAACACTCTATAGATAAAGACAAATGATTATGGAGGGGATTTTGATGTATGTTACTGTACTGTCAATATAGTTTTTTGTTGAATTTGTTTATTTTTTAACACCCTGGTATGATTCTCCTGTACTATGCTTGGGAATAATAATTTTTCCTCCATGGGTAAATGCCCTTTTAGTCTACGACTATAAAGTAGTTGAACAGGAGATGGTTCATTAGCTGACAATGGTGTATTGCGATATTCAAGTAAAGTTAAATACATATCTTTGTTATCTAAAAATGATTTTTTCATCAAATTCTTTATGATTTGAACATGTCTTTCTATGAATCCATTAGATTGACTGTATCCTGGTGAAGATGTCTTATGGATAATTTCCCACTCTTTCATAAAGTTACTGAACTGAAAACTAGAAAATTGTGGTCCATTATCACTGTAAATCAGGTCTGGTTTGCCATGTCGCGAAAATATTTCCTTCAACTTAGTAATAACTCCAGAACTCGACAAATCATGCAACAAAATAACTTCAGGAAACTTGGAATAAACATCGACCAACAAAATATAATGTTTTGCTCGAAAATAAAATAAATCTATGGCAACAATTTCCCATGGTCTACTAGGAACTTCCCTATTTATCAAAGTTTCTCTCTGATTTTTTCTACTGAAAGTAGCACACGTTAAGCAGTTTGATACTAAATATTCAATTTCTTTCTGCATCAATGGCCAAAACATCACTTCATTAGCCCTCGCAACCGTCTTATTTATTCCCATATGATTATAATGAATTCGGTTCAACATTTCTCTCCTTAAAACCTTAGGAATAATTATCTGAGTACCTTTGTATAAAATTCCATTAATTTCTGTCAGCTCATCTCGACAATACCAAAATGGTCTTACCAATATATGTGTTTTACATTTTTCATTAGGCCATCCTTCCTTTATTTGTTTTAATACCATTTGCAATTCAATATCTTTCTTAGTTTCATTTCTTACTATTTCTAATTTAGAAGAACTAATACTATTATCACAATTGATTAAGTCAATATGTGCCTCAATTTCTAAATCTTCCAGCTTGAACTCGTCATCATCAAAACTAGCTCTACTTAAGGTATCTGCAAAAAACAACTGTTTGCCTGGTTTATATTTTACTACGAAATCATAATTCTGTAAATTAATTCTGAATCTTTGTAGTCGCAAAGGACATTTATTCAATGGTTTCTCTCTGATTTTTTCTACTGAAAGTAGCACACGTTAAGCAGTTTGATACTAAATATTCAATTTCTTTCTGCATCAATGGCCAAAACATCACTTCATTAGCCCTCGCAACAGTAAGTGAGGAGAATGAGTGTAATGAAAGAACTGAAAATGAAGTTGTTGGTGAATTTGTTAAAAAAAATGAGTTGTTGAGTCAAAGAGGCTTATGCGATGATTCGAAAATACAGGAAGATTATAGCTTGCAAAGGACGGATGACAATTATTGTCCCAGGACAAAATTTGGTAGACCAATAGTCAAGCCAGCTTACCTGAATGATTTTGTGTGACAAGTCATGTGGTATTTTCACATGATTGCTTCGATTTTGGTCAATTTGTTTCAATATGTATAAATATATATTTTTTAGAGGGGAGATGTTATGTTATGGTTGTTTTGTGTAACACTCTATAGATAAAGACAAATGATTATGGAGGGGATTTTGATGTATGTTACTGTACTGTCAATATAGTTTTTGATGTCAGAATGATAATAAACATTTCACCATTCATATTCAGTTTATATTAATATAACAGCATCAGCATCTATATGAAAATGACTCAGAACGGAGACTAACTTATTGTAATTGGCTTTTGCGTCATTATGATTCGAATAATGGTTTTGTCTCGAAAAAAGTGTTCACAGATGGGTATAGGTTTACGAATAATACAATAGGTTTAGGAATAATACAAGGTATTGGGCTCAAGAAAATCCGAGGTTGCTGAGAAAAGGTAATTTTCAAGAAAGATTTGGATTCAACGTCTGGGTAGGAATCATAGAGACAAGAATCATAGGACAATTTTTTTTCGACGGCCTCTGACGCACCAATGATATCTACAATTCTTAGAGAACGATATTCAAAATAATATCAACGATTTACCTGAGAACATCAGGAAAAATATGTTTTTTCAGCAGGATGGTGCAGGACCACATAATGCTAATGTTGTTCGGCAATATCTCAGTGATACCTAGGGGCAGAGATGGATTGGAACAAATTAGTTCATTTTTGTATTTTTTATAGTTATTTATATTTTTCTCATTTTGTTTTTTTTTTTTTGAGAGTTTTATCAGTTCATATTTGATGTTTACAGATTTCACGAGCGTTTTTGTGATCCACGTTCTTGATGGATTAGGTTCTGCGAAATGGATATTTGGTTTCCTTTCAACATTTTGCAGTTTGTTATGATTTTTTTTTTCAAAAACTCTTCATTTATTGGGCTGTCTGTGTTTTTCCCTAGGCGACAAAAGTTGTTCATATTAGTTTTGTCACCTCAATATCTAGAAAATCATTTATTTTTTTGCATACAGAATCAATTTCAAGTTCATTTTTGTTTGTGTTCCATCCAAAAATGATGATATAATTTAGTTTTGTCTTTCTTTCTGCTAGTTTTTCCTTCGAGATATTCATTTTCCTCTTCAAGTTGAGCCAATTTGTGTTTCACATCTTCAATTCTCAAAAATATATGCACCTCAGTTGCTTTGATGCTATTTTTCAGTTCGGATTTGGTATTCTTCACTTCATCCAATATTTGCTGGGCTAATATTCAATTCCTTATTGAGAAGAAATTGTCTGCGAGCACAGATATTCATATTAACAGTTCATGCAGTATGTTGAGATAGCATCCGCACAATTTTTTGAAAGTTATTGTTGTTTTACCTGGATGTTTGAAGTGATGATTCCAATGATGCATACATTTTCATAAGATTCACTTGCGAGTAAAAGCATGTAAAGAAATGAAAATAATTGAAGAAACGGCTGAGAAACTGAGAACACATTTCAAGATAACTTGTTTGGGACATATTGACAACTATCTTGGAATCAAAGTGAAAAAAGACATCCATGGGATTTATTCAATAAACCAGAAAAAGTATATCATGAAATTATTGAGGAACTTCAAGATGGTAAACTCTAAAGCTGTGACTATTCCATTAGACACAGGATACTACACGAACAGAAACTCCAATGATGATAAATTTAGAAATGAGGATATTTACAGGAGCGCGATAGGTGCACTATTATCGGTGAACACGAGACCAGATATCTGCGTTGCTACTCCAATTCTCGGGAGAAACGTCAGTGATCCCTATACGTATGATTGGTCAGAAGTAAAAAGGATTATGAAATATCACAATGGAACCATCGATATGGAAATTATACTTGGAAAAATATCTTCTGATATTGATGAAGATATTTTGTATGGATATGCAGATGCGGACTGGGCAGGAGATAGGTCAGACAGAAAGTCAAACAGTGGTTATTTATTCGAATTCATGGGAGCTATGTTCCACTGGCGTTGCAAGAAACAAACCTGCGTGGCACTATCTTCCACAGAAGCTGAATTCATTTCATTGTCAGAAGCTTCTCAACAAGCAATTTATCTGACAGGCTTGTAACAAGATTTTCAACAAGATGTAACAACAACTGTCATGTTCGAAGACAATCAGTCATGTCTAAAATTGTTCGACAATGAAAAAATGAGTGACAGAACTGAGCATATTAGAACAAAATACAATTTCGTCAAGAATCTCAAATTGACAAATAAAATCATGTTTCAATATTGCCCATCCCATTCCATGTTGGCTGATTTTTTAACAAAACCACTAGGACCTGAAAAATTGCGAAATAATATTGAAATGGTTGGTATGAAGATATGTAATTCATAATTGTCGAGAAGGGGTATTGGAAGATTACGACAAAATACGAATTATTTATATTACACTATCTATGTTATATATTTGTGTTGAAAAGTGTGCTATGTATATATAATGAATGACATGTAATTATTATTACTTTTTGACTTCTGTCGATTATATTAAAAAACGTTTATATTGAGTAAAAAGAAGTATATTTAATAGATTATCTAACAGGTTAAATAGAATATGTTGGAGATTACGACAAACTACGAATTATTTATATAACACTCTCTATGTTATATATTTTTGTGTTAAAAAGTGTGCTATGTATATATACTGAATCACATGTAAAATTATTACTTTTTGACTTCTGTCGAATATATTAAAACACGTTTATATTGAGTAAAAAGAGGTATATCTAATAGAATATCTAACAGGTTAAATATAATATATCTAACATTCACTAGTTCACAATTGCGTTTTTACTGTTTGTTAAACAATATTTGGCGGAGTAATTCAAAAATCAACGACTACACATAGATAAATAGACCATTTTGCTGGACTGTCAAGCAGAATCAATTTGCAAGTTTATATTGTTAGGAAAGTATTCGTGGATAATATGAAAGAAAATATTATAGAATATTAAATAATATTAGTTTTCATATTTCCTCATTAAACTCAGACCAAACTCTTTTCGACAGTCCTGTGAAAGCATCATTGAATTCCAGAAATAGAAAATTGCGGTAAATATTTTATATATTTCTGGAAAAAAAACATGAACATTCATTTCAGTGTGAGAATTTTGGACAATACTTTCAACAAATCATGCATTAATAATTAGTTGTTGGATAACAGTCGTTGAAATGTCAAAAAACTATGTTTTGACGTTTTTCTTGAAGAATCGAGATCAAAGTGGATTTTTTTTTAATTTTCAACAATTTTGGCGAATGCGTAAGGATTGTTTGAGTGGAATTTTTGGCGAAGGATAATATGTTACAGAATATACTAAAAAATACAGTGTGTCTCACTTCTAATTTCCGTTTCTTCCGTAATTATTGGAGTAGAATTCTGTAATTCTCATTATCGGTCGATATAGTGGGGTTGACCTGAGTGACATACACTGCGCGCCAGGAGCGATGGATATACCAATTTTTGTGAAAAATAATATTAGGAGGCAAGATAGGTTCAAAATTCTTACGGATTCGTTATCAGGACATCAACTTTGGTACCAATCCTTATTTTCATTGAAAAATTTTCAGTTCTGAAAAATCCGAATTTGTCTCATCACTTCCCATGTAAACGCTCCCGTATCTTCCGTAATTATTGTAGTAGAATTCTGTAATTTTCACGATCGTTAGATATACCAAGGATTAGTCTAAATCTCTTCTGAGATTGAGCAGGGGAGGATGGATATATTGATTTTTTCAAAAAATAATAAAGGGGGCAAGATGTGCTCAAAATTCTCACGGATTCGTGATCAGGACATCAACTCTAGTACAATTCCATATATTCGATGAAAATGTTTCAGTTCTGAGAAATCCGACTTTGTCTCACTTCCCATGGAAACCAGCCCCGTTCTTCTGAAATTTTCACGATTATTAGTATACCGGAGATGATCCTGAATATATTCTGGGGTTGACCAGAGTGATAAATAATGCGCGCCAGGAGCGATTGAAATGCGTATTTTTTCGAAAAATTATAGTAGCAGGCCGTATAGGCGGGATTTTTCTGATTCGTGATTGGGACATCAAATTTACAATCAATAGGCAGCTTTGTTAAAGAATATTTCAGTTTAGAAAAATTCCAATTTATCCACTTCCCATGGAAACACCTCCGTATCTATCGTAATTAATGGAGTAGAGCTCTGAAATTTCCACGATAGGTAGAAATACAGGAGATCAATCAAATTTGCTGAGTCAAATTTGCTGAGTCAAATTTGCTGAGCTTCCAGAGGGGAGCACAAAAATATGGATTTTCTAAGGAAAGTATTGAACTTTATTTCCGAAAAACATTACCAAATCGAAAAATGTGTTTAAAATGCAAAAACAAGTCAGATAAAGCATATCTCAAAAAAAAATCCTAATTTTTCTGTTTATTGATATCCATTAAAGAAACAATGGCTAGAGAAACTCAATGTATAAATATAACTCAATAAAACTGCATCATCAACTTTGGTACCACTCCATAATTATCACTCGATATCACGTTCTACAGTTGAAAACTCTGCAAAAAACATTCTATCCATCTCCCCATGGCGCGCAGTGTATGTCGCTCAGATTATTCTCAGAAGAGATTCAGACTCATCCTCGGCATATTCAACGATCGAGAGAATTACAGAATTGTACTCCAATAATTACGGAAGTTACGGGGGCGTTTCCATGGGAAGTCAGACAAATTCGGATTTTTCAGAACTGAAAATTTTCCAGCGAAAATATAGATTGGTACTAAAGTTGATGTCCTGATCACGAATCCGTGAAATATTCGAGCATATTCTGCCCCCTAATATAATTTTTCGCAAAAATCGGCATATCAATCGCTTCTGGCGAGCAGTATATGTCAGTCAGGTCAACCCCATGGAGAAATTTAGGCTCACCCCCAGTATATTGTAGCGACCTGTGTCAAACCGCGCTGCTCCAGAACTATTGTCGTAGGCTTATCGTTTAGAGCAATATATTTCGTTGAATGTTGGCACGACGGTGGCCGCTTTTTGCTAAGGAAGTTCTTTGATATTGGTGTCGAGTTCACAAACGAAAGATCCGACGAACCAACAGCCTTCTGGTTGAAAGTTAATTCATTACTGCCGTTCAATGATTGTAATCCTTGCCTGGTGTTAGGTAAGTGGTATTTGAAAGTGAATCATGTTACATATATGTAACGTAAAAAAAGGCGTTTTATAAAATTGGGAATATTTTTATGGTTCATCTCTGGATTTTTGGTGCTGTGAATAAATCGAATATCCGTAGAACCCGAATCCTTCTATTACCCAGAACCCCCAAAATCGATCCTGTTACAATATCTATCGTTCGTGAAAATTGCAGAATTCTACTCCAATAATTATGGAAGATACGGGGGTGTTCCCATGAGAAGTGATCACACTGTATATTTATGCAATCAATACAGATATTGACCTAACAAAACCTACAAAACAGCTAAAATTCTGGATTCAGCAATTCAGAAGTATGAAGTGTACATAAGCAATTCTTTACCATGCCAGGGCACTCCGAAATCTTATAGGCGCAATAGAAATATTCGATTCCACAACGCTCATGAGGTACAAATACACGATGCTTTCCAAAGACCAGACGAAGCTGCCAGAAACCAAGGAACTACCAAGCCAGAGGTCCTGGTTCAATCCTCAACACAACCGTATTTGTTATGTCGATTTATATTTTATGTTTGCTGTGAGTACTAACATTTTGAACACATTTCATTCGGTTACTCGATTGGCCAACTCCAAATGTAATTCAATATAGAGATTTGAATTGCTTATATTCGTATATTTACGTCACGTAAGTAATAAGCGTTATGCTCCCTCCATGGTTCCAAATGAACTAATAAATCAATTAATATCGAGGTAGCAGAATATGTTGCCATCAATCTCATGAATCCACCATTTTGTGTTTCCTTTTTCTCAACATTCTATCCTTTGGAAGTTGACGTTTTCTATTCAATCACATTAAATTGTCATTATACCATGCAATACTATACCTATATATATATATCCTTTTTCCAAACTCTTCTACCACAGTAAAAGATATTTTATTCCTGATAATACTCTTCGTTAAATTATATCAAATTGACGTGCCACATATACAATGTGAACCATTAATCCAACTCCACCATACAAAAATCATAAGAAATGATGTCGAAAAAAGGATATAATTACCTAAACAAACTTCATGTAGAAAATATAAAAGAAATAAAAATATCTTCCACGTATTACCACTCAACGATGATATCTGACTTGTATTCGCAGATATTTTTCTAAGTGATCATGGAAAATCCAAATTCAACATTCTGATAGGTGACATCAACATAAATTCAACTGATGAAAATGAACTAACCCCAAATACATATCTCAATACTTTGAATTCCCATGGCTATACTTCATATATAAATGCTAATACCAGGGTTTCTGAAGTTGGCCAAACTTGTTTAGATCATATTCTCTTGAAAATAGACAATTCTGTTGATGTCAAAGATTGTACATCATTTATTCTTACAACAGCCATTACTGATCACTACAGCATACTATCGAACATCGCAGAAAAATTTAATAAAGAAAAAATGGAGGAACGTGATGGTTTCATACAAATCACCAAAATTGATTATAAAGCACTTAATATAAGATTACAAGCTGAACCTTGGAGCAACGTGTATAATAAAAATGATATATTTCGATAATTTATCACAAACAGTTGATATACCATCTGGAGAAATGTACCCATTATAATAATATCAAGATAGCTAAAGAACTAAAACCATGGATAACAAATGGATTAATACAGTCAATTAAAAAAAAGCTCTATGACTCTGATTTTTCCCTCGCCACTCGCACGAACTCACTTACACTATATCGTAACTCTAAAATTACACCTTTTCCCCAAGGATACTTACTTCTGAAAGTTCCCATCCGAACTATTAGGACCCTTGCTCAAATTAGGATGGCTAGTGAATATATGATCGAATTAACATACAATGGCAGTACATATCGAATAAACCCCAATGAAATATGCACCATTTGCAATTGAAATGAGCTTGAAACCCTCTTCAATTGTCCAATATATTCTTCCATGAAACCTTCAGATGCTCACTGTCTTTCCAGTTACAACAATTTCATCAGTCACTTCGAGAATGTTGCACCTACTGAAGCTAAAAAACTGTCCTCACATATATGGAATGTACTCAAACTACGTTCATTCGTTCTAAACGAATCAAAGGTTCCATGTAGCCAAATTTATGTCCTGATGTAATCAGATATGTGTTTGGGATTACACAAATGTATTGTGATCTCCCTTTTATTGATTTTATTTTTTGTTCTATTTGTATGACTTTTCTCACTAATAGTTTCCTTTTTCTCTTTTCATTGTGACACTCTAATATATAACAAACTAAAGCTCTTGCTATATGATATGTATTCATCAGATTAAATTTCATAAGAGATGTGATCTGGCCAACTGTGATTGTAAGAAGACAATTCAAAACACTTCAGAAATCAAATATCTGGGAGTAATCATCAATGAAACGCTCAGATGGGATAATTATTCACTATATTTGAATAGCAAACTTAAAAAACCGGTATTTGCATTCTATAAAATCAGGGATATTCTTCCAGAAAAATTTTTGAGAATGGCCTATAAATCATTAGTTGAATCTGTAATATCCTATGGAATAATAGTATGGGGAGCTGCGTATAACAATCAGATAAATTGTTTGAAAGTCACACAGAAATGGATTTTGAAAGTAATACTGAGAAAAAAGCGCAGATTTTCCACCGAACAGCTCTTAATAGAAACTAAAATGCTTGATTTAACACATCTGTATTTTTTTAATATTGCAAAATTCATGTACAGAAATAGAATGCAACATCACGAAATTTCCCACAATCACAATACAAGACAAAAAGATTCCCAAAAATTTTAATATTCCTCGTCCTAATTCTACCCTCAATAAGAAGTCGATAGCATTTAATGGCCCCAAAATTCACAATTACATCCCAGAGTCCATCAAAAACATTTATAGTTACAAACTGTTCTGCAAAAAGCTGGTGTCCTTCATTTTAATGAACTCTAGAACTCTTGAAGTACTCCTACAATGGATATCAATATGTAATTATATTTTCTTATACTATTACTTTAGTCTCTTAGCTTCTGATAATTTAAGATTATTTTCTTTACTATATCTATTATATTATTTAGTATTATTATTAATATTATCTACCAAATGTTCAGACAGTACTAGTTAATTAGTACTATTCAGGCACAAAACGATCCAATCCTGAGATCAGGTGCCCTCAATTTGTAAAAATTAGTTCATAATACCAATGTAATGAAATAATGAAAATATATACTATACTACTATACTATACTATATATCATACCGCTCTTGAATCATTTTAAATTTCCAGCAAGCAGAACAGCAGGAGAGCTGGCGAAAGGCAGAAAAACTTGAAACTGGTAACGGGACTGAGGTATCACCACAAAAAAATGGATAAATCAGACTCTACAGTTACTGCGAGAACTTCACTGAAACTGCAGAACACCTGCTTTGTGACTGCCGAGCGCTGTTTTGAATAAAAATTAAGTTTCTCGAAGGAATTCCATCAACACCCTCAGTCATCAGAAACTCAGCTCCTAAGGAGTCTTGGAATCCCGAGTTTTGAATAGATGAAGGGTAATGTACAGAAGATCTTATGGGTTGAGGTCCGAAGAGGCTGAAGAGTTATATCGACCCCCCTACAATTCACAATCTACTGCGAAAGAATCATTTGACACATATTTCTTCAGCGAATAATCATACTGACAAACGAATTAATACGTTTCACATAGGCAAACAAAATTTGGTAGAGATTGAATAATTGTACGGAAAACTTACACGCAATGCAAGCCAGTTTCCTGTAATGCAAGTAACATGATTGTGATGAAAATTATTTTTACCATGAACTGAGAACAAATGACATATAATCACCGCTTCTATTGTATTTTAACTTATCTCATCACAATTTTCAAGTAATTGTACACATTGTTCAACAATCCCCTCTCATTCATAAGTTCAATAGTCAATCTTGAAAAAGTCTTTCAAAGGATCGGTATCTTTTGAACGTATTTGTATACTTCAATAAAATATAGATTTTTTTCAGTCGAACATACTTATATGCCTATATGTTCGTATATTATATTTTTGTGTCTGAATAATGATGATTCATCAACGACAATTGAGGAAGTTATAGAAGCTGAAGAAACTTAAGAATGCTGAGTTTTACCAGATATTCCAAAAATATTTTTTTGTGTATTTAAACAATATAAATACTTGAGTCCTCCATAAAGTATTTCTGATTTTGAATTGTTGAATATAACAGCTGTTTTGGTGGGTTAAGAATTGAAAATCTTCACTGACTCGGCTATAATGTACATTCAGTGAGTATATACGGAAACAATGAATATCATTTATCCAGCCTAAAAGTACCTTGCTATTGAAACATATATTTTATCACCATGGTGATGGTTTTCACTGATTTCCATCATTTAACGTTGATTACGTTAATAACAGTATATGAGTTGTTTTGATGCACGTTATTCCAAATGTGAACATGAAATATGCATTTGATGGGATGGATGTCCCGATTATTTTGAGAAAGCCGATTTAATGGATCATAAACTGAAACATCATCAATATTGCAAATGTTCAACTACACTTGTAATAATACAGATTGGAAATCACTCCAGTTAAATGTAAAATGTTCATGATTGATCCAGGTCTGTGAATTACATTTGGGCTGCTCTATTAACTCCACATTCCTCAGTTATGAAAAAAAATTTCAGTTGTTGAAACAAGACGTCAAAATGCTGACCAAGAAAACGCTTTTGGCGTAAAAAGGATGAGATTTTGTTACGAAAATAACCCTGACACCAATTACACCTCCGTCAATCATCTAATTCATTCTAGACATACAAATTTTGAAATTGAACAAAATGTAGAATTTTCACATGTTTGTGAGAAAAGCACCAAATTAAATATATTAGAAATCCTGGAAATCCACAAAGAGGTCAATCAAGAGTCCTCAATTTGCGTCAACGACCAAATTGATTTTTCTGGCATACCCTTTTTCCAATCATTAAAATTAATTCAATAACTTATCAAACTTTGGCTCTACTAACACCATCTCCCCACACGGACAAGTACTTCTTCTTATTTTCTCGATCGTTGTTTCTTGGTTCAAAATATTTCTTACCTCACATTACAGGTTTCTATTTGATTCCACTAATTATGTTCTCAATATCGAGTAGAGGGCGCTACCAACATTGTTTTCCGCCTCCTACATGGAATATTTTGTATTTTGTTTCATTATCGGATATCAACATTTTGCCCACCATAAATTTTTGTATCATTCTAATTCTATTTTATTTGAGCTACAAGTTGATCTTTTATCATAATGACAGAAAAACGTAAAGCTAAGGCATTCATAAGATGGAACTTGTTGCTCTCGTCCCAATGATTGTCTGATTATAAATGTAACCTTAATGTTATATCTTAAAATAATTTCCAGGTAAGCTTTAGACTTTGTGTGTTTTTAAAGTTTCACCTTATTCATGTAATACTACCTTATTCATGTAATACTACCGAAGATAGTGACTGCAGTCTTCGATATGTACATTTGGCAATAAATATTCCAAGAAAAAAATTGTGGAGGAAGACTTTGAGATAAAAAAGATTTTTTTTTCCATTTTCCCTCATTTATGCAACTCCACTTTGAGAGCATAGACTACTTTCACAAAATTAATATTCATAATTTGAAAATGATCAAGCCAGTCAACACAGTAGAAAATTAAATTGACTGGAGAGTATAGTTATCCAAAATTAAAATTTACCTAATGACGATAAAGGGCCGCTGTATTCCACCTTGTTTACTTTTATTCCCATAGAAGCATCAAGATCCCATTAGCGATTTGGGGAACAGTAATAAGTATGAAATAACCCAATTAGAAATACCAGGTATATATTGTAATAACATGTTACAATGATTTAGTGTAGTATACCTACTGATGATGATAACTTAGTTCAATCAAAATGTGCATATGGGTGTGAAGTGGATGAGTGCGGTGAAGTGGACCTGTGGAATTTTTTATTGCAAAATTTGTACCGGAAACACAAGAAAACCCAGTCAATAAAAACGTGGTAAAAAAAGACCGAATAACGGAAAACCAAGCTGTAGCACCGCAGAATTACAAATTCAGCACAAATTGGTAGTCATTCAGTAGGTTCCACTCCCAGGATATCGTATTCAAATTCATTATTATATCTATATCTCATCAACGAAGTTCGCTGACAATTTTATATTCAGTCGCAGATGTTCAACATCTGACTTCGAAAGCATCACACTTATATTTTCGAAAAAATTCAGCATAATACGAGTACTATACCCTACTTACACTTCACTCCCAATATATTGAAACATCGAATTTAAAAAAATCATTATTTAAATTAATACTCACGTCACATCAATATCTGCCAGGTGGTCATCTTATCAACGACCAAGATGGTGTAAATTTTATATTCTGTCGCAGATGTTCAACATCTGACTTCAAAAACAATTTTTTTATATTTTTGACAGAATTCAGCATAATACTTTACCCAATGGAAATATTCATCGTGTTCCAATCAAATATTTGCCAGGGGACACGATAGCAGCTAACTGCTGCCCTATAGGGAATGAATTCATCTCCCAGTTCTTCAAATCCCAGGAATTAATTAAATGAAAAACCTCTATATTTACTCATGAAGAAACTCAGGGTGGAAAGGTCTTTACTAGAGGGCGCAATAATCATCGTCAATTCAAAACACATCTTGAGATTCGTAGCATTACGCTTCCTTTGGAAAAAGTGCAGAAAATTTCCAGTTGACTTCTTCTGGATGCATGGGAGAAACGATTGTATGTTCCATGCGTGGTATCTTTGAAATACATTGTTTACTGAAGATCCTAGGAATTGACTATGAAAACGCATAATTTCATTTTTAATTACTCAATTGGAAACTTATATTGAACCTTCATCTGTGAGAAAAAAATTACTACCTAACAAAAATTACTCAGTTCATTCTTAACCTGAAATGTAGTTACACTTTAATATTTGGCACACATTTGATTCATTCACAGGGTGTAACCAGGGGTGCGTGCAAACTCCATTACTTTTTTTCCTAACCAAATAGCGAGTTGATTTGTAACTTTTTTTGAACGATTAATGAGGAACATTAAAAAAAACTATTTATTTAAGATAAGATAAGATCTTTATTTCCCAGTAGACAACATAACATCGCATGGGAAGAGTCATACACTTAAATCTAGGTAAATATAAAAACATAGAAACACATAGAAACACACAACAATTCCAAAATTCAGAATTTCAATTTTTAGATGAAACCAAAAAGCTGAAACCACAGGTTTGAAGTAAAAATTTTCAACCTCAATTAAAATTTTCCTGAGAACATTCTAAAAGTAACATGACGACATCTCAGAATAAAAGCATATAAACAAAACATTACGGTTCTACGACATGAACTCTTCAACACCATACAGACACTTTTCATGAAGAAGTTCTCGCAATTGTTTTTCGAATATTTTAATACACTCACTTTCTTTTATATATTTTGGCAGTTTATTAAATACCCTGGGCGCCATAGAGGGGGAAGAGTTGAATGAAACGCTAAATTTATTAAAAGGTACATGAAGGTAATTTTTTTTTCGGGTATCAAATTGATGTCTGACTTTATTGATACTGAATAAAGTACTTCTATTCTCAAATGAGTAAACAGAGAGTTCAAAAATAAATAATGAAGGAAGTGTTAAAATTGTATGGTACTCGAAGACATCCCTGTAACTTGTACGGCCCGATATAACAACGAGAGAACGCAAAACTCGCTTTTGGGCAATAAAAACATCGTGTGAGGATACAGATAAATCCCATATCGCAATCTACTTTCAGCTTGTGCATAGTAGGGTGAAAGCAGCTGATTTAGTTCCAACACTTTCCTAATGGTTCTGAATTGATATTATAGTGAATTCATTTTTGATATCAGTGATTGACAGTGACTTTTCCAGTTTATACATGAATCAATTTGAAAACCTAAAAACGTTATAACGTTACTATTACTAGAGACATATTGCGCTGAGGCATCATCTGAGCCGAATGTGATATCTTGACACAATTTTTGACGGTTATGAAACCTTATGGATTGTGTTTTTCCAACATTAAGAAACAGCTGATTTGCAGAATACCATTCGTGCAATCTGGAGAAAACTGTGTTGCATTTATATGGCAAGGCTAGATCGGTTTTATCTGATATGATTACAGATGTATCATCTGCATATAAAGTTGATGATGCCGGTACTGATGAAATACTCAAATCATTAATAAAAAGGATAAACAATACTGGGCCCAAAACTGAGCCCTGAGGCACACCAAAATCAATGTCCTTTATTTCAGAATTTTTGTTGTTCACAGTGACATAATGTTTTCTTTACCTCAAATAATCTGATATCCATTGCAGAGGTAGTCCTCTGATACCATATTTATCCAATTTTTCGAGTAATATAGAATTATTGACGCAGTCGAATGCCCTGCTAAGATCACAAAGGATTCCCACAGGGCACTCGCCTGCCTCAATAAATTCGATTATTCTATCATAGTATGAATGAACTGCTGTTGTGGTTGATCTCTTACTAAGAAATATAAATAGAAATACAGGATGTCCCAAAATGAGATACACAACTGAGTTCCGTTTTTTTAAACGGCAACCCCCCATTTTTGTTACATTTTTGGTATCGCCAATGAATTGTCGGTATAACGCACCCATGTTTCTAGGACTTATCTGCTATTGTTTTGACTTATACCAATTTATGTGTCAACATAGCGTCATGCATAGACCCACAGAAAAATTCCTAACTTCAGAACCATTTGTAACAAAGTCTTAGGAGCCACCCTGTGAGAATATATCACCGGGTTCAATAGCAGATTTTCATACTCGGGTCCTGAGAACTTTCTTTTCAAGGGTAGAAATCCGACGCCATAAACGATTTGATCGAGTTAAATAATCACAGTTTTGGGAAACCTTGACATCTGGAACACAGGTTAGCTGTGGAAGAAGTCTGAAACGCAACTCTTGACAGCATTTCTACATCTGCTAGCCGGTTGTTCGTCAAACAACTTCGGAGAATGAATAAATTCTGAAGCAGGCCCAATTGGCCTGGCGAGGAACACATCTACAGAGAGAAAGAAACCATTGTTACCCTGGAAAAACAAAATACCAACGAGAAATCTTGCAGAGCTATAAATATATTGTATTGTATCCGTCACGTATGGAATATACCCTTCGAGATATGGGAATTTCGCTAAGAAATTGAGGTTCACTAGCCGAAAGCGGAAAATTGTATAAAAAAAATATGCAACCGAAGAATTTGTTTGTTTTCGTTGGTGAAATTAATTGGCACCCACATGAAAAATTATGTGTATTTATAATAACGGCTCATTAGGCTGCAATGAGTCGAGGGTGCCAAATGAAAACGCGAGAATTCTAGCTGTACAGAATGATCACTTTCAGCAATCTGAAGGAGAGATAATTGTTAAAAACCACTGAAGTCGTACAGAGAATTCCATTGTTCGAAGTAGTACCGCTCAAATAACGGGAAGGCGCCACCTCTTGGATGACGAAGACTAATCAATGGCTCCACCCACGACTGGAATCGCAATTGGTCGACGGAGGCATTACGAATTTATTTATAGTTTTTCAAAATCCCACCCCATTGGTGAGGTAATTACTTCCAGTACGAATTAGTTGTGAATAGGGGTTGAATTCATTTTTATTTGTCGAAATTTGACTTAAGTGAGGGTTTTCGAAGAACTTAGTAGGAAACATTTTACGTAGGAAATTCTCGCAGAAAAATAGTCAGTTGATATTTCATCGTGACCCAGGTTAAACTGACTAATCAACTAACAGAAATTTTATTCAAGTCAGTAGTTCCTTTTTTTTTCCGGTTGGGTTGGAGAAAGTCAAACTTTTTTCTTTAGTTTCATATCGAGATAAGTGCTTACGTGCGAGTTAGTGTTCCGGTCATTTAAACTAGTCGGTTTCGCGGGATAGTCCTTTCAGATAATCAGCAAATTTTGTTCACCAGAAACCGTGGAATCCTTTGTTCTTAGTAGAATTTTCCAACTGTCGAAAGTAACTGAGTTTCGTGTGGTTTAATATCATAAATTATTGGTTGCAGAGTGTAATTCAATTAACTCAGTTTTTGTTCACAAAGTTTCACTCAATTTATTTTCTTCACGTATTTATTTCATCCACATAATTAATCTCGTCAATGAAAGCCATCTATAGAATCAGTTCGTTTTCTTGGAAAATACTGGGGGATTGGGGGAGTCCTAACCAAAGTTACGGGCGAATTTTGGTGATAAGTGAACGCCGAGAACAAACCGGAAAAGGGAAATCTAAGATTCCCGGCAATCCAGACGTAGAGAGACGACCTGGTCCTTTTTTGGAGAAGATTGAGGGAGGTATGTAATTATATATATTACTAGCAGACACGGCCACGCGTTGCTGTGGCTAAGGTTTTTGTTACAAACCAAAACTAAAACCCGACAGACGTTGTCCTGTCCAAATTTCTATGTTCCCTAAAATGTTTTTCCAGAAAATTCTCGTCCGCGTAGAATTTCTTTTTTTCTATGTTTTCCTTCATGTTGTTCCATCTAGATTATGCTTTTGACTCCTTCTGCTTCCTGTTGTCCCGTTATCTCGTTCTCCCGATATCCCATTTTCCTGTTACCCTTTTTTTTCTTTCCCCGTTATCCCGTTTTCCCGTTATCCCGTTATCCCGTTAACCCGTTATTCCCGTTGTCCCGTTATCCCGTTTTCCTGTTATCCCATTTTTCTTTATCCCGTTATCCCGTTTTCTCCTCATCTCCTCATCCTGTCATCCCGTTATCCCGTTTTCCCGTTTTTCGTTATCCCGTTATCCCATTATCCAATTTTCCTGTTACCCCTTTTTTTCTTTATCCCGTTTTACCGTTATCTCCCTATCCTGTCATCCCGTTATCCCGGTTTTTCGGTATCCCGTTATTCCCGTTATCGCGTTCCTACTCAATCCAGTCAACAGATACCGCCATCTGTTAGAATCGTTTGGAGCTAACAGGTAATTAATAAACAAATAATTTGCAATAAAATAATATTGCGGCTATGAATTGAGATGTGAGCTATCCTATCTTTCAAGTTAGATCAAACTGCATACTTAATATATATAAATTACGCGTCACGTTGTTTGTCCGCGATGGACTCCCAAACTACTATTCAAGGGAAACCGTAGGAGTACACCAGTCATGGGGACCACCATGCTTTTTTACACAGATGCCATTTGTAAAAAAACATGGCGACCTCCATGATTGATTTTCTACTATATGAATTTAATTTATACTTTAGTCTAAATAACACATACTAACATAAACACGTAGAACGCTCGGAACTGGAGCAAGATATAGATATACTGACTATCCCACTACACAGGAGCATACATATGGACAATGCTTAGTAGATGATAGTGGGGACGCTACGAAGCATCGCACAAAGAGGAGACCGAGAACTTATATCGAGTTTGAAATCACAACGATTCTAAAGAAGTTTCACTTCAATAAACAGATAATTTGCAATACAATAATATTACGGCTATAAATTGAGATGTGAGCTATCCTATCGTTCAAGTTAGATCAAATTGCACACGGTGTGCAAATTTGATTGAAATCGGTTGAGGTAGTTTAGGAGTCCATCGCGGACAAACAACGTGACGCGTAATTATAAATACCGGGTGGCCCATTAGTGTGAGGAAGTACAGTATCTCGCCTATAATGAGGAGAATGATAAAATGTTTCAGATGAAAGTTAAATGGTTTACTTTGTTGCTTATTTTAGAAATATTGTGGAATATACAGAGTGTTCCTTCGAAGCGGAGCAATCTAAAACATAATTTTTTTTAATGGACCCCCCTGTAAATTTTTTCGCCGTTGAACTGAGCAAAATGTTTTACGTAAGGATGAATTTCCTTTTTTCGAAAATTTTGCGGCGTTGTCAAGTTATTGCTGAAAGTGAGAAAATCTCCGGAAAAACAGACCACCACAAATGCCATCATAAAAAATTTATGGATAAAATTTAAGCAGAATTATTTGAGACATGCAACATCAAGAGTGAGATGAAATGTCGGTATGAACTGAAAATTACATTTCTCAAACAGGAAATTTTATACAAAGGCATTAACTTGACAAACCTCGAATATCAAAAACTTTATTTTTTTAAATGAAACACCCAGTATGTTATGTCACCATTTTGAAGAACTACTTTATTCCTACAATTTTTGTATCATATGACTTAGCCCCTGAAATTGACAGATTTTGTGAAATTTGCTATTCAATTTTCAATTTGTCAAAAATTCTCTTTCTATTTACGTAAGGCCAGCTAGGATTTTGACACTCAGTTACTCTTACTGGAATTTAACATAATTGCAATGTGAAATTTAAAACTGAAAATCGGTTGGGAAAAGTCTGGAAAACATGTTTTCGTTGAAGTATTTAGGACCAGATAGCCGTGTTGTTAGAAGCATCGCTTTTCAATCATTCTATCTGCCAGTCGTGTGGGTTCAAAGCCTACCGACTGCAGAATCTTTTTTCTGAGAGAAAGTGCTAGGAATCGCACGTTAAAACGTAAGACCTCGTTAATCCTTGGCTCGCACAAGTTCCAACTTCTGAGGGCTGCTCGTTCAAAAGGGGAGGACAGCTGGTAAACGGCAAAAACTTTTATTTAATTTTTTTATTTATGAGAGTAAATAATTGAAACGATAACAAAAAAAAATATTAGAAATTCATAACAAATGCTCAAAGTGACCACCAGCTACTTCCAAACAATAATGTATTCGGTTTTGAAATTCTTCATTAACTCGCCTCAACATGCTGACTGGAATATTTTGGAATACGTCCCTAATTCTTGTTTTCATATCCTCCTTTGTAGATGGGGGTGTTCTATAAACTTGATATTTAACGTAGCCCCACATAAGAAAATCCATTTTTGTCAAATCTGGTGAGCGAGGTGGCCACTTGAAAGGACCTCCTCTACCTATCCATCTCCTGGGAAATGCAGTGTCTAAATAATTATTAACAGGAACAGTGTGGTGAACAGGTGCTCCGTCGTGTATATACCACATTCTTCGAATGGGTAGATGATTACTTAATTGTGGTAACTGGTTTTCCAAAAAATCGAGGTAAATCAAGCCATTAACTCTTCCCTCAAAGAAATATGGCCCAACGATGAAATTTCGAATTATGCCACCCCATACATTTAGGGACCACTTTGTCTGACTGGTGGTTCGGAAGAAATGGGGGTTATCTGTTGAATAATAATGGAAATTATGTCTATTTACAAACCCATTTTTATGAAATGTTGCTTCATCGGAAAATAAAACATAATTAAAAAAATCTTTGTCTTGTAGCAACTGTTGCTGAGCCCATTCACAAAAAGTTACTCTTTCCTCAAAATCATCATCTAATAACTCTTGATGTAACTGAAAACGGTACGGATGGAACTTATTCTTTTTCAAAATTCTTTGTATGACAGTTCGGCTTAAGTCAGTTTGTTTGGATATTTCTCTTTGCGAGATATGAGGATCTTCTGTAACTTTCAAGAGAACAGTCATTTCAGTTTCTTCAGTTAATGCAGTTTTGGTTCTTTCTATTTTTTCATATGCGACATTTCCTGTTCGAGTAAATCGAAGAAGCAACTTTTCAAACGCTTCTTTTCTGGGTTGTCGCCTGTCTGGATATCGTTCATTATAAATTCTGGTCGCTAATAAACAGTTTTTATCACATGCCCCCAGTACAAAAATCATATCGGTCAATTCTTCGGTGGAGGAATTCATTTCAAATGCTTCTTATTATAAAGCGATAAATACAAAATTGTATGACAGTAATTTTTGTTTTATGCCAAAACTTATCGATCATTGAATGTCAAATTCATAGCCCACTTTCATAAGTTTCATTCCCCATGGCGCACACGAGAACCACTTGCCTTACTGAGAAGTGCATGACGCATTTATTTGCGCACCATAAACCAGTTTACAAGCAACCGGTTAGTATTATATTAGCACTGTAGATATTGTATGTGGTTGAGTGAGCGTTTTGTACGGAGCATAACCTATGGAAAACTGTTAGTTCTTGATTTTTGTAAATATTAGTGTGATAAACACGCAGTTTTAGACGAAATAAAATGAAATTGCAAATTTCACAAAATCTGTCAATTTTAGGGGCTAAGTGATATAAACAAAAATTGTAGGAATGGAGTAGTTCTTCAGAATGATGACATAACATACTGGGTGTTTCATTTAAAAAAATCAAGTTTGAGAAATGTAATTTTCAGTCCATATCGACATTTCATTTCACTCTTGGTGTTGCATGTCTCAAATAATTCTGCTTAAATTTTATCCATGAATTTTTTATGATGGCATTTGTGGTGGTCTGTTTTTCCGAAGATTTTCCTACTTTCAGCAATAACTTGACAACGCCGCAAAATTTTCGAAAAAAGGAAATACCTCCTTATGTAAAACATTTTGCTCAGTTCAACGGAGGAAAAATGTACAGGGTGGTCCATTTAAAAAAATGATGATTTGTATTGCCCCGCTTCGAAGGAACACTCTGTATATTCCACAATATTTTTTAAATAAGCAACAAAGTAAACCATTTAACTTTTATCTGGAACATTTTATCATACTCCTCATTATAGGCGAGATACCGACCATTCACCCAAATTATCGAAATTAGTAATGGAATTCCTAGTAAGTTTCGAAGCTAAGTCGAGTCCATCTATTGTAGGGAGTATTCGGTAATTCGCTGGTATTCTTCAAAAATTTAACTCACATTGGGCCAACCAACATATACGTTATTCGGTGAAGTTAATCAAAACACAGCAGTGTGTTATACATTCAAGATATTTTAACCTACTTTTTTCCAGTCGATTCCTTAGGCTTTAGCGCATTTTTTGAAATTCAAACATGACAAATTACAAATGACAATAACTCTACTTTTCCGAATACACCCTATATTTCAATGCATTATTTCATGGCATTTTTCAAGAGGGTTTGGGGGGTCTACTTCCTGAAATATATTTTTCTCATTTGAATTTGATCAATTCATATAACTTCAATATGTACAAATAATCAACTGGTGATTCAACTAGAACAATATTTCCCCATTCTATGAAGAGAATCATTATTGAGAAGTGAGAAACGGTTTGTCCGTCCAACGAAATTGCATTGCAAGCCCCAACACCCACCTGGAAACTTGTTTTCAACCAGAGATGTCCATCAATTAAGAAATAATTCCACTCCAATTGTCGCTAGAGCTGCAAATAATATGAAATGCTTGTTTTGCGTCGCTGGAAAATTCCTGCCTAGACGTAATTTCATTAAAAATTATCCACAATTGTCGCTTATCCTGGAAAAGCTCGTATAAAGAGCCCGTCAAAGTGGAGCTTTCGACTCTTACCGTTCACATAATCTTTTTAGTCAGAACGTCGGTACAACGGCTCCACAATTAAGGTTTTTTTACTCTAATCACGCCTTCTACCGGACGTCCTGTCCACGTTTCCATTTGTTCTCGCGAACAATGAGCTGAGAGCTTAATGGGAGTCAAAAAGCTCGCCTGCTTATCGTAATTTGAATATACGTAAGTCGGATGGAGCTGGCAGAAATAGTTTTTGTTTAATCCGGTAGAGGTGTAATCCACAGAGGAAACTTTTCATGGACCAGCAGAACCAGTATTTATATACAGCGTGATCCATAGGTAGGTTGCGCCCCACCTGAAGGAATCAAAGATGTTAGGACCGAATCGAATATGATTGAAAAAATTATATTTTTCAGTGTCTGTACGTAAGTATCTCCATTCGGTAAGTTCAGGACGTCTCCATCAACTGCAATAGTACGATTTACTGTGTGCGATGTACACACTAACTTTTTGAATAGTATCAATAATTGAAAATAGTTCAAAACACTTGAATAGATTCACCAACCGTGAACACAACGTAGGTTCTTCACGTTATGTCCTGCAAATCACTTCTACGTTGAGAATGTTGACTCGTAAGAACATTCCGGCAGCTATTCTCACTTCCGAATCGTTGGAGGTTTCGATGTTGGAAAAATTAATGAATTACCTCGGTTTGCTCCAAAAACGAGTACATAATTTTTTTTTTGGCTTGCGGTAGGTGTTTTTCACGAGTCTTGCGGTAGGTGTTGACTGGTAGAAATTGTAACGTAAGAAGTGTTATGCCCCCTCCATGCGACTTTCCCTCTCTCTCGCTCTTTCTGTCTCTTTCTATTATATACGAGTTTGTGTGTCAACTACACTAGGTACTGTCAGAATAAAATGGCAACGCATTCAATTCCTATATAGGGAAATAGGAAATGCAAAAGTGATGGAATAAGGGATTTTGAACTCAGGGATACAGGGATTTGATACAGGGATTTGATATTTGAATTCGAATATACCTTTTTCAGCATTTTAGGAAGCCTCAGTTTTTCAAGTAAGGCAATGAATAATTTAATTGTGTCATTTTGTAGTTGGCAGAGCTTCAATGTGCTCCTCGAATTTCGTAAAATTCAATAGTTTGAAGTGCTGTATAAACCCCAATGTGTTGAAAAAGTGAATCATAAACTCCTTCGTTAACTTAAAAACAATAAAACAGTATGCTGAAAGTGATCTGAATGCCTAAAAAGAGTAAAATTAGCGTTTCTAACACGATATCTGGCCATTGGAAAACTCCAGGTCATTGTGACTCCTAATAACCGCCGAGTACGGGAATTTCGACCTCATTGGTTCGCCAGAGGGAAAAAGTGAGGTTGAGAATACAAACAATGAATACATTTCTAAACATAGTGAAAGTGCCAAAAGACCGCCCGAGCCGAGGATAGCGCAGAGTATGAAAGAACTGAAAAAAGTGAAACGGAAAACGAAAAGACAGTGGTGAGGGTAACCTTTTAAATGTGGGGAATGGAAAGGGGGGTGAGGAAAAAACGCTAAAAAACCTCTGTCCAAAAAAACAAATTCTTTCACCACACTTTCCGAACACGAAAGTGAAGAAAAATCGAAAAATGTGAGAAAATAACAGAGTCCAACACATCAAAATATGGGGAGTCAAAATATGGGGAGTGATATGGGGGATGATAGAACAGCAGAAAATCCATGTTCTCCACACTTTCAAAGACAGAAAAATCGAAAACGAGGCAACAGTTGTGGATATAAAATACACATGAGGGAAAATCAAACCACCCAAACCAATAAAAATATAGGAAGAGTAGATAACACTGCAAACCAAGAAACTAATGAAGGAACAAGTTTCAAAACACCCAGAAAACAAAATGCTTTCTCGAGAATAAGAAAATAAAATTGAGCGCTGAAAACCCCTTTTTGTATTTTCTATAGGGTAGAGTTGAATAGCTTTTATTGACTTCATTTACATAACAGATGAGTATGTTCGTAGCAGGTCTGAAATGATATAAACAATGAGAAATAAATTAAAAATCGTCACCTAACCAACATACCTTAAGATACTAGATGAATCAAATACAATACAATGACAATATAAAAATACAAAAAATATAAAAGATATATTAAATTTTGACGATTCACAATGCTATAAATACTAGAATTAAAATTGAACAAAATATGTACATAGCAGGTCACCTATAGTAGAGTGTGAGTTTCTATTATCAAATATCTAGCAACACATCACACCTTGCCATGATGAAAGTTATAACAAACCCATGAAAAAGGGAGTTATTTCACAAAAAATCCTCATTGCTGAGTTCATGATTTAGAAACTCAAAGCAATTCTTCAGTAAAAAGGATTTGACTTTCTGTTTGAAAGAGTAGAAATTGAGTTGTCTCATATCATGAGGTAGCTTGTTATAGAAATGTGAGTTCAATGAGTTTTTCTGGGAAATTGAGTCTAAATCTTGGTGTCCTCAAACAACTTGCTGATCTCGTTGAGCATAATCAGATATGTAAGGCATAGATATATTTCTGTGTATCTCTAGAAGTGTAACTTAAATTAAAACAGTTGGAAGTGGCATGATTTGGAGCTTAATGAAGAGAGCCTGCCAGTGACATGACACTCGATACATGAGCGGTAGGATATCTATTCGAACACAAGTCGGATATTATCGTTAAGTGGTAATACGTGAAAGATATTCTTGTTTCTTTTATATTTCTATATAACGTGTGTTTAGATGATTATATTCTTTTTTGGGCATAATTTCTCATGTTTTTCGTATGCCGAAGTTGGATTAATGGTTTTCATTGAGTATGTGGCACGTCTATTCGATATAATATAAGGAATAGTGTTATCAGGAATGAAATACCTTCTACTGTAGCGGAGGAGTTTGGAAAAAGGATATTAGGTATAGTATTGCTTCGCATTACGTGACGATTTCTATCAGTCAACACCTACCGCAAGCTTCCTGACGGGGGTCTCTCGACCGCACACGATTGTTTTTCGCGTGTTGTGGTAAATCAACCTGTTTATAACGATTGCATTTTTTCAAGGGGAGTCTTCGATTCGGTTCTTCCCAAATAACAACATACACTGTGACCCATTTGAAATGGAACCACCCCTGTAGAATACGCATTTTCCAGTTATTCTCAAAAACAAATGCTCTTGAATATTAAGCATAAAAAACTGTAGCTTGACACAAATTTTCATAACTTTAGTTTTATTTCCAAGGCACTCTATGGTTTTTTTTCTTCGTCAAAAACGGCAAAAGTTTATTAGGCAATTTTTGTTTCAAAATTTGACTACACCATTGGATTTGTAGTCGTTATGAATGAAAACCATGGAAATTTCATAATAAAATATTGGTTAGCAACGAAGTTACAACAAATTTAATTTTGGAAACAAAGTATTTGATAATAATTTTTATTTAGATTATAGACATATTTAAGATAAGAGCAACACTGTCGATACAATGTAGAACACCAGTGAATTTGTACAGCGGCAATCCGAAGTCAATAGCTCATTCCGTTCTACAGTTATAACTCCTGAAAGTATGGTAATGGGAGCGATTTGTGGTGGAAGCGATTTTGTAATTAAAATCAGACTACGCCACTGGATTTGTAAATCATATTCCCTTAAAATCATTTATTTAAGTTTAGGTTATAAGTGCATTCGAAAATAACAGAAAATTAAAAATTCATTTTTAAGTTATGCAGTCTTCCATAGCCGATAAAAACGAAATGAACCGAATCAAGTTTTAAAGTATCAAAATAATTTATTCAATAATAAAACAGAAAGCAGGACAAAAAATGTTCCTTTTGAATTCTGCAAAACTCAACTGAAACGAGCTCCTAGAGAAGGCATCAACAATTTGAGGAAAGCTGAACTAATACATTAGGCATAGGTATTGTACTAAATCAATAGTAGGCTGTGATTTAGTACACCACAAATCGCTCACATTACCATACTTTCAGTAGTTATAACTGTAGAACGGAATGAGCTATTGACTTCGGATTTTCGCTGTACAAATTCACCGGTGTTCTACTTCGTATCGACAGTGTTGCCAGATCTTTAATATGTCTATAATCTAAATAAAAGTTATAATGAAATACTTTGTTTCCAAAATCAAAGTTGTTGTAACTTCGTTGTTAACCAATATTTTCTCAAGAAATTTTGATGGTTTCCATTTATAACGACTACGAATCCAATGGTGTAGTCAAATTTGAAAACAAAAATTGCCTAATAAGCTTTTGCCGTTTTTGACAAAGAAAAAAAGACATAGAGTGCCTTGGAAATGAAACTAAAGTTATGAAAATTTGTGTCAAGATACAGTTTTTAATGCTTAATATTAAAAAAATATTTTCTGAGATTGACTGAAAAATTCATATTCTACAGGGGTGGTTCCATTTTAAATGGTCACACTGTATAAAAAAGGGAAATAGAAAATGGGGTCTGAACATCAAACTAAGCTGATAGAAATCACAGAAGAAGATAGTAAAATGACATACATGGTTATATAACAAAGCATATTTGCTACCACTAACCATTCAATACGAAATGTGAAACGTTTTGAGCAATTAGTGGCAGATGAGATCAAATAATATCTGAATCAACTTGCTTGAAACGTCTTAAAGGCACTAGCAATAAGGCTTTGTAGGCCGTATTCCAAGAATCCTCCAACGATTCGATATTTGAAACCGTTCCGCCAAAATATCCACGATATAAATTTCCGAATGGAGCATATTCCCCAGTCATCCCATTCTTTAACAATTTTCTTTTCTCCGCCCTTATATCACGACGAATATGAAGAACGTTACCCTACCTGCCTATATCGCGGTGGCATATTCATCATCCTTCAAACTGGGGATATCCTTGAAACGCGTTCGCCTCGATTTTTTCCTTATCTCTGTTTATTTTATAGCTCAGGATGGTGTCGGTATAAATCCTGCCCCATCCGGAAGGCAAATACAATAAAGTTTATGAGTATGTGTTCGTGAATGTGGGCAAGTAAAATTTACTTGAGACGTTTCCGATTGTTTATTGGGCTTTGAGATGCAAAAGGAATCATGGGAGCGTATTCAGAACTTTATGATCCTCTATTTTTTTAACTCATGGAAAAGCACTACTCTGAAATGAAAGTTGAAGGTTAG